>CM060702.1:212626421-213226421 GCA_030686995.1 Artemisia argyi
GTTACATTTAGAAACAATTATCCCTTGAATCGAATCTCAATTTTTTTGTTGTAAAAATTAATATGAATCGAGTGGGTTTTTTATGACTTAACTTATCTAAACATATATGTTCAACCCTGAAATTATAGAAGAGTATGCTCTCTATAAGTTCAGTAACTCAAGTGAATAAAATGAAAGTTCAGTAACTCCGACGCATTTTTTTGAAAAGTATAATGACATCTTTGTCTATTAACCACTATTGACACATGGGTATGATGTGGATTATAGTCCAGCCATCCTATTAAATGTCAGATTTTATATTATAAAATGTAAGTAACGATGATAAATATTATGAAATGAATAACAAAGAGGTTGGTATTATAGAATAACATTGACACGTAAGTTCCTTATAAAGATAAAGTCAACCAACTCCAACAATTACATGGCGCAGCACGCATGGTCCATTAATACATTGGAACGCGCCATGGTCTATTTTTGTAAGAAGAAGAAAATTAGTTTGTTTTCGTAAAAAGGGTATGTTATTAATCTTGAATGGTTATTTTTTAAGTTTCTTTTTTGTTGTAAAAATTATGAAGCAAATGGTTAAGTGAAGTTTTGGAGAGAAACAAAAGGTGTGGTGGCTGCGTTTATTTTTAGTTGACGTTTTGTAAGATTAAACTAAGTATGTGCATGTGTGTTTGTTTGGTTTGTGATGATTTATGGGGATAAAGATTAAACTAAGTATGTGTGTGTTTATGAAAATGATATATTTGTATGTGTTCATGAAGATGTTAGATTGATGTTTGTTTTGATTTATGTTTAGGGTTTAGGTTGATGAACATAACAATAATTTTTTGAGGTGTTTGTTGTTGATGAAGATGAGACATGATTTATTTTGTTTGTTGGGGGGGGGGGGGGGGGGGGGGTGTTTAGGGTTTGGGTTGATGAATATTGTGGTGTTTGAATTAATAGATTTAAACTAGGGTGATGATGATATGAATTTTTTGATGTTGTGTGTGGAAAAACGAGGATGTAAAACCCGCGCTTCGCTGCGGGTTGTTTTCATACAAAAGTTTTATAGACGGTATCTTAAATAAACTCAAATAGAAGCATATTGTTTTGTGTCCTTACAACAATCACTCACTTTTTACAAACAAATAAAATTACGAAATAAGCTTTCAACATGTAAGCTATTCCTCTATTCCATAAGCCATGTGGATCTTGTGTGTCAATTGCATTAATTCTCCTTGATTGTGTACAGCACTTGTAAGTTGTAACCATGGGACGGGTATTCTTCATGTGCATTCCTGTAAAGCCTGATGTCAGCAGCTTATTGTTGAGTGGATGGACATATGAAAATTTATCAATATTTTGCTTTTTATACACATACCAGATATTTCTGAAATGGCCTACACATAGTCAGCAACGGGACATCGTATTCTTATTTCTATTGCAGAAGATACACATAAAGTCACATAGAATAGTTTCCATTTCTTTATGGTCCAGCTACTTTCATCTTGGTAAAACCTAGATAATGAGTGTTGATTATGTGTTTCAGTAGTGAGTTATGAAAGTCCTCCAAATATTTTTTCCCGTTTATCAAATATGTATCTAACTCGCAAATTCGTAATCAACTACTCGGTCCTTTAAGTACACTACTGACTACCATAGTACCATTAACATGAAGACATAAATGTAAATACTCTGTATAAAATAGGGATAGTAGCATATATATTATTATTGACATGATCATGCTCTTTCCCAAACTCCTATGTTTTTCTATTATCTTCAATCCTAAGATACCACCAAAAGCATAGTTCATAGAATAGTCTAATAATAGATCTTGAAATTCGTAGGCCCTTAGGTGAAGAGTTTCCAATGTTACCCAACTTGTGGATTCCTCAAAGATGCATCACCTCTTTATCATTTATGACAACGACATATTTTCAGTGCATGTTTAAACATTAAAAAAAGGTTAATGGGTAACCTGAACCTATATAAACCCATTACTCAATCCACCTTGAAGCAGATAAGCAGTTTAAAATAAGCAGTCCCGAACACCCCTTCATACAAAGTTGGGTTGCAACAAAGCCAAGTCACCATACTCCTTAATATAAGCAGTCTCAACCTTACATTTTGTTCTTGGCAATGGGGGTATAAATATGAAAGCAGAGTAGAAGGTACTTACAAATACATTAATGCGGATGTATCCAAAAATTTATCGACCTTAGTAAGTTCAAAGACCCTCACAGACCTAAAACCATATGACAATAGGATTAACAATTATATGCAATCCCAAATATGAAAGAAACTTAATAGTCCAATTTACCGAGTACCAGATAGCAGTACCAATCAAGCTAACTCTAAAATTGGATAGCCTAGTAACAACAATAATGGATAATGGATCAGCCTAATTTCTCACTTACTTATACAAAATCATATCATTATCAGTATTAAGCATATTTTAGTTCAACATTAGCAGGAAAAAACTTGCACCAAATCAAAATTTAGAGACTGTTTGGGATTGCTTATTTAGAGTCCTTATTTTCTGAAAATAGTAAAAGCCTACCTATTTTTAAGTTGTTATTTCAAAATAAAAGCATCAAACTAACATTTTTTTTCAATAACAGCGGAAAAGTTATGATCACTTACACAATGAGACTTAGCCCCTTTGTAAAGCTCGTTTGCAACAGCTACAATTGGTGTTGATTGAGATACACATTCAGCTAAGCTCAAAGCAAGTCTCATATCCTTCAACGATCAAAATAGATAGGCATAAGTTTAGTTTTTGAAAGCTATACCTTCTTCCGATGCTTCAAGGGAAGAGCAATAGGGTGTTGGGATTGCACCATTAAAGGGGCTTTCAGTAAGAACATTGGTGCACTAATGGCACCCTGCGAGATTACCTGAAAAAAGACCCCAAATGCATAATTGAAACATTGTTACATCTTACATTGGAGCAAGCACATTAGCATAAGAAAAAATAAGTAACCACCTTCATTGTTCCCTCCCAAACCCATTTGTTTATAGCCCATTCACCATCCCTATAATGAAGACAAAAAACTTACTGGTAAGTCCCATATCCTCCACATGTAGAAATAATAGTTATAAAGCATGTACGGTACTGATATTAGGAATCAGCTGAAGAGAAGTTGCAAGTTACATGATCACGTTTCCTAGTTTAAAAATTAAAGTTTGAAGGCATAACCACTTATGTTATTAGCGCTTGAAGTATCAAAAGGAACAGATGTAACATAAAGATTAATAATCGTAGACTCACCTGTGCACAACTCACGCAGAAACAACCTACCATGAGCATATACTGTTAAAGTCTCATGGACCATAAATGGAACAGCTTCAAGAATACCCCTAGTTGGTCTTTACGTTCCATCATTGCTTTATAGTGGCCACAAACACCTTTATGTGATTCTATTCAGTGGATTTTTTGACAGATCATCTTTTTGGTGTGTATCTAAACTTATCTATCATTCCTTAGTCCCATATTTTAAACCCAGGATTATAAACAGTAAGCCCCTTGCCTAAAGATTGCCTTTTCGTCTGCCGGCGGCCACATCCAGATAACATTCCCAACGAACAATAATCTCCACTCGTTTGATTTTTCCCCTGCTTCCTTTGTGATTCCCTAAGAAGATCAGAAGCCATGCCTGTATTTAGTGGTTGTTTAGGGGACAGATTAGAGAACTACTAAAGAAGCGTTACCAACCTTCATACAGGTTACAAACGACAAAAGATCACAGCAATGACTATTCGGATATTGTGTTTTAAACAGCATTGTTTTGACCAATCCCATTTGACATAACAGATTGGAATTTCATCTGATAACATAAGATACATTTACTAAAAAACTTTAAAAATTCAGTTTCAGAAACAATGATGATAGTTCATGGATTTAATGAATCCTTGTTTAGTCATAGATGTGAAACACCAATAGGTTTAAGCTAAACTGTATAACATCAATACCTCTAATTCTCTAAATAGATAATTGGCCCCGGACCAACAACTATCTTTGCTAGCAACTATATAACATATTGTTGTAACCGGTTATCTCTGTTTTCATAAATCATATCCCGCTAAAATTGTAGTACTTGGATCGCTTAAAAATATTTGGACTATCAAGAGTTACAGAACACATAATCTTAGTGTAAAAATATCTTTGAAATCCATAATTTAACTGGGTGTATACAAAAAGTTACATAAGCATAGTCACAATTGAACTTTTAACGCATAGAACCTTGAGCTTGATATCCATAAAGAGACCGACAACAGTAAATTGTTTCCTTTTGTATGTTCCTTGTGTTTGGTTAAATTTAATAAACACAATCAGTTGTTTAAAAAAAACCATGATGATATACAAAACAATTAAAGTTCTGTCCATATTGTAGCATACACTTGGTTAGCAGTGGCAAACTGGAGTCAGTAGGATGCAATAAGCAAGCCGCAAACACATGGTATTTTTAGGCATTCCATCAAAATCTAGTTCTTTAGAAAATAAGTTGAATGGAAATGGTACCCGTTGTAGAAGTTCACGATGCGTCATTGCTTCGTAGACCTCTTGCTTATGCGTCATTGCCCTCGTACCCCATTGCATCCTACAACAGGTACCATTTCAGCTAGTATTGTTTTGATGGTTGTTTTGATGCACAATTTTTTGTGGGAAAAAAATGGTTTTAAAACGTTATTCAGTCGCACATGTCCTGATTTGAATTTCTTTTTAAGCCTAGAAGAAAGTTGTTTAAGCACGTGAACCTCATCTCTCAACGGCGTGATAAAATGAATGATCAACATCAAATATATGCTGAAACTCACTGCCACAAAACAACCAAAACAATAAGAATCACATAACACTAATCCAAAGACACATTCGAACCAAAAATCCTACAAATCCAACATACCTCAGATCAGCCTAAAACGGTGTTTTATCCAATCTAGGAACTATAAGAGTCGCATTGAAATATCTCGCAATCACAACCATATCACATATCTGTATAACAAAATACATTTTTTTAATCGTAACACAAACATCATCCATAATCTCGAACTATAACCGATCGATAAAACCCCCTAAAGTCGCTTAATATATTAAAAAAAACAATAAAAACGCAGCTGATAATTTTGTAACTCACCAATACGATTAGTGTGGCCATGAAGTCTCAGCACATCCTCAAACGGAACGACCACATCTCTCAGCAAACCAAACGACGTCTTGTCAGCTCCCATATGCATATAAAATTGTCCTAACAGCCTTCTTTCAAATAATCCAATCCAAAGACCCCCTTAAAAAACAGTCAAACTAATAAGTACTATAAAATACCATAAGCTAAAAAAAGCAAGCCCATAAGCAGGCATAAGCTCGACAAAGAAACCTCATAAGCCCAAAATAAGCGGGGAAAACCGGAAAATAAACACTAAATACGTGAAACAATCACCTTATTAGCTTTTCATGAAGCGCATAAGGTCTAAAATAATAACCCAATCCGAACACCCAATTGTAAAATATCTAACAATCTTTAAGCTTTAACAGAATCACATACAAAATTACATACAGAAACATAAAACTCAATATAATTTAATTTTAACAGAATCCAAAAAAACCAAAAAAAAAAAAAAAAAAAAAAAAAAAAAAAAAAAATCGATATACAAAATTAGGAAAACTAAAAAAAGAAAATCAGAAATAAAAAAACTTACCAAAGCTACTGTGATGGATCTTGTTGATTAATTTCCTTTGTTTATCTGTGAATTTTGTGCCGAATTAATTCGTTTCATGGATCGTTTTTTTTTTGTATGTTGTGTGTGTCTGGTTTGTGATTTGGAAGATGATAGGAATAAAGGTGAAGTGAAAAAGCTTCACTAATTATGAATTCTTTATCTGTCTACTGTTCTCTCCCTCGCAGATTCACTATAGCAGCATTATTTTAATAATATTTTTACAAAAGATGAATAGTAACATCACGCTAAATGTAATATTGTGTAATAAATGAATGTGATGTTGTTGAAAATAAATAGGAAGATGAAGTAAGTATGTCACCCCATGAATGGTATTAAGGAATACAATCCGACATTTACGCAACTGTAACAAGTAATTAACCTGTAAAAGATATCTTGGGAGTAGTGAAATCTAAGTAAACACAATTCTCCCATATATTGCTCACACCACTAGTATAATTTAGTTTATTTTCATTCTTAGTATTTTATTTTGATTGCATCGTAGTTATTGGGTTAGTTGACTAGCAACTAATTCCGCCCACTTCTCTAAAAATCGAGATTTTTAATTGCTTTTATAAGAATAAAAAAAATACAAAAAGAATCATCCCTCACCTCTAGACCTAGTCCTTAGGTTTTCTAATCCTAGCGACACTATTCCTAAGTTGAACGATCAATCCCCCGGTACTTGTCACTATACTATACTACAACGATCAGGTACATTGCCTGGTGGGGATTGTAAGCTTCTCGAGATCCCTCAAGAGGTAAAGCCTGGTGCAATTCCCACGCATCAAATAGGTACCTGTTATCCATGTTAAAATCCTTTCTCTTGATCATATGAACTCGGAGATTTTCTTGATTTTCCTCTAGAAATAACTCGATAGGTTCGTGATCATCTATATTCTTGAAGTTCATTTTGACTATTTCCTGAAAATATCTAAAAATTTCATAAGCTGGCATTAAAAGAAAGGATTTATTTACCTGAATTCGTATAATATTTGCTGAAATGCCATATCCTGAAATTCTGTTTCATAACTCTGATATGTAATATCTCTTATTGAAGGATCCATATCCGTTCTAACACGTTTTCATTTCAATTATTTTGCCCTTTTTCATTAAACTGCACAAATCTAGAAATGCTGAAACCCATTTTTCATATCTATTCAATCAGATTCTGTAGCATTTCTAAATCATAATCTTTTTCTGAGTGCTGAATCTATTCTGAACATGCTGGAGTATGTAAATTATGCCCTTTATAATGACTGTGTCTGAAAATGCTACTATACATGATCTAATGCAATATTCATGATGCATTTAACACATAACCGTTTAGCGAGCTCCCCGAGTTATCTCATGATCTCGATAAGTTCATGCCATATCATGTGAATATTATCACGTTGATCAGGCGTCATAATAGTCACACCATATAATCATGAACTCATCACTATCACAGTCTACCTCAAGTCACTGAAGCAAAACATATCTACCGCACATAATCTGATGCGAATGCTGACTATATACTGCTATACTAATAATGCATACTAATTCTATATACTTACTACATCGTGAATATTTGATTCACGGTCTACAACTTTATCTGATATCTGAAAATTCCTTATGCACTATACGACTACATCTATGAATTCGTATAATCTGATATATATACTGTTAATTACATAAACTGGTATGCATCGCTAAACATGTACTGATTATCTAATAAACATGAACTATATACTCGTAAATATGACTGAATAAGTGATAAACGTATAAACATGCGATGCAATTTAACTCTAAATGAAATCATTGAGCAAAGGTTCAAGTCTAAGCATCCCCTACTAATGGTGGATACTTAAATCTCTCAAACCATCGCTCTGATACCAACTTGAAACGCCCAGATTTTTTTTTTAAATATGTATAATTTTGAGATCGCTATCGCTATCGCATATAACTAAGTCTGCGCTATAATTAATACTGAGGTTGAGCCACGAGATACTATTGAATAAGACCAATCGGGTCTACTTAATACTGAATATGCAACATGATAATGAATATAACCAAACAGATCAACATGATAGTTGAATATGACCAAACGGATCAACATGAAAGTTAATATGACCAAACAGGTCAACTTGATGCTTAATACGACCAAACGGGTCAACTTGCGCTTAATATGACCAAACGGGTCAACTTGACACTTAATATGACCACATAGATCAACTTGATAGTTAATATGACCCAATGGGTCAACTTGATACTTTATATGACCAAATAGGCCAACATGATAATGAATATGACCACACGGGTCAACATGATATTGGATATGACCACATGGGTCAACATGATACTGAATATGACCACACGGGTCAACATGATATTAAATATGACCGTACAGGTCAACATGATATTGAATATAACCACATAGGTCAACATAATACTAAATATGACCACACAAGTCGATACTATACAGAATATGACCACACGGGTCAATATGGTACACGACTTGCATATTACTTGAGATATAACAAGACATTTATATATACTAAACACGCTTTATCTACTAAACATGTTAACTGAAAATCCGTTACTCACCTGGGCCGTATAATGCAAGATGAATGATTCTGAATATGCCTCGAACACCTATATCATGATAGATGCACACGTATAATGTTAACACATAACAACTAGGCATGAATATAACATAATAGTCCAAATATAAGTGCAACTAAGCACACATAAACTAACTATAATGCATAAACTCATAAACTAGTTATGGCATAAATCTCGCCAAACATGAATTACTATGCTCGCGAACTCGAGCTAAGCTAACCAAGTCTTGTCACTTATTTCTAAACTTTCATAACATAAATTTTAACCATATGGGCTGAGAACATAAGCTATCATAGCATATAATCACCCGGGAATTGCAAAAACATCATATCATGTCATAATCATCAAAACACTAAACAAAGTGTTTGATGATTTTCTGCAGCAGCTTGCAAATACATCATTTTGACTGATGTAACTACTTAACCAGGTCACAAGGCTAATTTTCCATGAAATTATACTGTTTCCCTTTCCGAAAAGGTATGGAACGCTCCCAACGGAGCTACGATTTATCGAATATGAATTTTTAAAGTTCGGTTTGCTGCACATTTTATGATCAGCCCTTGCTGTACTAAATCGCGTTTTAGACCAATTTAAGTACTAAATATGCCAAAACTTAAAGCATAGAACTAAAGTATACTCATTAGGCTTTCCAGAAAGTCATGATTCAATACGAGCTACTATCGATTTTATATGATTTTTCAAACATGACTAATCATTGCTGAAAATTTCAGCAACTTGTTTAACATCATATATCATATAAAGGGGTGTTTGGTTCAACTAAATAATCAACATAAACACCTCCTAAACATTCTAACATGATCATTAACATAATCCCATCATGAACCCTAATAATCATATGCATAACCCTTGAATCATAAACCATGAATTCTTGAATTCATCACATAATCATGTATAACACTTGCTAATCATAACCTCATAGATTATATTCAAGTTTAAACGTATAATTCACTACTTACCTTGAATTGGGGAAGAACATGAAATCACTTGAAGCTCCTTGATCATTCATACCATGTTAAACCCTTATAACCCTTGCTTAATCAGGCTTAATCCTTGATAGAAATTGATAGAGAATCATGATATGTAAAGAATTCTTCAAAGTGAAGAAAGTATTTTCTTCCTGCTCTGTTTTTTTTGTGAATCGTGAATGAGGGAGGGAGGGATAATCATCCCCTGAACCGACTTTTATTAAGATAAGTCCATGGGTATTATAGTAATTCTCCACTACTTTTTCACTTAACACAATTAGTCCCTTGTAGTAGCATATCTTGCAAAATAGATCATATCATCTTTACATATTAAGTCTCTACTTGCTATATTATCCATACCGTCAAAATGAGACTTTTCTATTCAAACCACTAAAATAATAGATATATCCGTTACTACTTTATTTAAAAATCGGGATGTTACAAAGTTCTTAAGAAAGTTTACATAACAAGATACTGAATACTGTAACATATCCTTTTGAAAACGATATGGATAATCAACATTCAACTCATAGCTCACCCCGTTTATTTTCAATAACCACCTTTCCAAATTGATTGAATGGGAGAATTAACCATGTTGCATGTAATTTCGTACCTAGCTACTTCAAATTCATGTAAACGTGAATGTATCGTCCACATAGTACACAAGGACCAATGATAATGGATATAGAGGGAAGACAAGGAACAATGTCCAGATTGGAAATTTGGTACTGAAACTTGCATAAAGCCCGATCAAGACGCAAACAATGACCAAAACTAGAACCTCAGCTGAGAAATGCCATGTCAATCCCCGGAAATATATGACTGAGACAAGAACAGAAAATCCCATGATGTTGTTCATGAAAACTTTGTGGTATATCTGCATAGTTGATCATATACAATCAGTCAGTAAAGACTTCCAGATGGTAAAAATGATTGTATTATTTGAGGGGGAGACAAACCTGTGAAAAGGTTAAAGATGTTGTATGATGCCTCTTCTGTTTTGCAGCTATAATTGCTGCAATCGCTGCTCTAGCGTTTGTAGCCAATGGGACTAAAATGAAAGAAACATAAAAGGGAGCTATTTTCAAATTCTCTGAAAAGACACGAACACTCTGTGTCAGAGGTTCAACCAGAACCGTTAACATTGATATTCCGAGTAGTAGTAATGCTATTGCCTTAAATCTTCCATTCTTTCTCGCCTTTGCCTTAGCCTTTTGATACTTATCTTTTTTCTGCATGGTGAAAATATATTTTTGAAGCATCTTAATTAATGTCAATTTTCACAATATAAGTAATTATCGACAAATAAGTAGCCTTGTGGAGCATGAAATTTTCTTACATCCTTTACATCCTTTTCAGCTTTTAAATGTTCGACATACTGTTTAATCACCTTGAGCCATCTTGTAGCTCTAGGCTTGAATTCTTCCCTTTCAATACCTCCACTTGCATCAGCATCTAAAAGCTCCATAATTATCTCCACTAAATCATCGGCTATAACATGAATGTTAACGGCTATATCATGGACGTCATCGGCTATATCATGGATGTCATATTTGCGTATGATGAAGTCTTTTAACTCCCCTGGTGAAATTGATGAATCTCCATTGGTATCGATTGAGTCAAAGAAACTGAAAATCACATAGATTAATAGTGGAATAACCAAAACTTAATTATAGACCCTAAAGTTCATATATAGTACTATCAGAAATGTTCGTATATCAAATTACACTGTCCCTTACTCATCTATGGAAGATTCATCATGGTTGACATCCACCATTTTAAGCATTAGCTTCATGACTTTAATTTTATCCCGACGCAAGAGTTGGGCAACCTGCAATAAGAAAAGCGATAAAAACATAAGGTACAGATGCATACATTTACATCATTATTTGATACATGTATCATAATGATTAATTAACGTCTCACTACGACGAAGATTAGTGTCCCTAGGTCAGATGTTTAGTGATATTATTTTAGAAGATTGGTAGAAATTAGACTTACTTTACTCGCACTTTTTGAAAATTGGGTGAAAGATAAAGATTGTGGCCGGGTTTTATTTAAGAATCAAGTTTCTCAAGAAATACTTAAATATATTCCCACTCTTTTTGGGTAAGAATATATAGGTCTTGCCGACATATTTTTTAGCCACACCTCTCTATGTAGCTAAAACCCATTGACACCTTTAGTGACAAAATGATTAGTGTTATTGAACTCTATATGTAATCACCTGATTGAACTCTGTCTTTTTATTATCTGTATATGGATCATCCATTAAAAGTCTTGTCGAATCAATCCACTCATTAAATTTTTTGATATCAAAGACAATATTATTTGGCTTTATATTCCCATCTTTCGGAGGTTGTAGTTGATTCTCCATCTCAATTTGCTTTTCCATGAGATGTTTGTCCCTCTTCCGCATAAGCGCTTGTACTTCATAATAAGGTACATGCATTTCGATCTTTCTTTCAAGTTCTGCATACTCCAATATTCTGTCATGTATCCTCTCATATTTTTGCTGGAAAAAATTATGCCCAAAAAGAAGAATACATCAAAAGCAGGTAAAAATTCTTGAACATCTTCATATTGTATTCTCTATGCAACTACTATGTAATAATTAAACCAGATACATACCTGGTAGTAAAAGTAATAGCATAGACAAAAAAGTGCTATAAAAAGAGAGAAGAGAGCCACAAAGTTGTATTCTTGAGACGAATAAGATACACCAAATGCCCTCGGTATTAGTATGATAATCAAAGGTATCACTGAGAAAAGCATAATCTTTGCATGCTCACGAGTCTCTGAATCCACGTGAATACCCGAAACTGAAAAATGTGTAAATACTAAACTCACATGAACCAACGTAAAATAAATCTATTGGTCTATAGTTGTAAATGAGAAACTCTATAGTGATCGCAATTCTTAGCAGACGTAAAGAAAGCAAACCGGTCAATAGTTGTAGCAAATTGTTGTTAAATCTAGAATCTGCCTTACCATAAGTTTTTTGGGCACAGATTAAGCATATCCCCCATAGAACAGTGAGGAGTAATATTGATGATCCAGCTAGCAACCCAACTCCTGTGACAACATACTCTTGAGTTTCTTCATTGCTACTCAATAGTCCAGACACTGCGATAATAATACAAAAAATATAAATATATTTAGTCAAGACTCAAGTGTATATGTAGTTCACCAATATGAAGCTCAAGCAAGTAACAACGAAAAAACAGAACAACACAAGAAGAACATAGGATTCAAGAAGAAAAAAGTACTAACTAATATAGTTTTGGCCGGCAAGGCATTAAGCATAACATTATCATTGATCAGCCACTCCATATACATAGATATCAGATAAAGGTTCAAAATTTTGAGAAAATATAAGAAGTCCATTACCAAGAAGAATCAACGATTCCGGAAGGGAATCAAGAAGTTGACAAAAAATTGAAACAGCAACTTCATCGTTAAAGACATGAAAAATTCGTCCATCACCACCAGCATATGATTCACCATGATATAATAAGTACTCGTAAATGACAATGAGGAAGATATGACCCGGTAGGTTGCTTGAGCATGGCAAAAATCCGTATATTTGTCGACATTGCTCTTCGGAAGAATCCATTCGTTTGAAATGTAGAAAGGATTCTTCGTGTCGAGCAAGACCATTCGTAAGACCATCTGACACAGACTCAACATCATCATAGTAAAAACGACGAGCTGCTCCATTCGCAGCTAACAAGATAAGAACTAAAGTGCAATAAAATGCAATTCTTGCAACTAGCTTTCTCATTTTTCAAATGGAGATGGAGATTGGGTTAATTGAAAATACTATGGATAGTCTGCAATATATAGAGTCATATGGGATCATAATAACAAAGGAAGTTATTAGGTCAGCAACTATTCTTTTTGGTCTTTTATTTTTCACTTATTAGACAAAGATGTTACTAAAGTTTGCCAAAATGTTCACCTAAGTTACTAAAGTTTAAAACGTTACAAAGAGGTTAGTCAAGTTATTATACATTTTCATGTGTTATATACGATTTACGCATTTTCTTATGTTTTTGTCTTTGTACACTTTTTTACAATCTTTCACACATTTGTATGTTTTTTAAAATTTTTGAGCGTTATTATACGATTTTGGACGTTATAATACGTTTTTTGATGTAATTTAATGTTTTGATATGTTATAAAAATACAAACGTATAAAAAAGCGGAAAACATACAAACGTATAAAAGCGGATAAAACTATAAACATAAAAAGGTATAAAACATACATACGTATAAAACATAACAAGTATAAAACATACAAAAGTGTAGAAAAACATAAAACAAGTATGAAAACGTAAAAAACGTAGAAAACGTACACAGACGTATAAATGTGCACACAAATGTAATAAAAAAAATTATGAAAACCTATGAAAACGTAAAAAAAAACGTATGAAAATATACGAAAACACATGAAAACGTACAAAACCATACAATAATGTATAAAAACGTAAAAAGTGCATAGGAAAACGTACACAAACGAATAAAAACATACAAAAATAAATGCAAATATATAAAAAAAACGTACGGAACTAGAGAAAAACGTACGGCAACAGATAGATACGTAAAAAGACGGACAAAAGTATATAAAAACGTACGAAAATGAACAAAAACGTAAAACAATGTAAAGAAAGTACAACAACAGAGAAAAACATACATAAACGTATAAAAACGAATAAAAACGTATGAAAATATACAAAGACGTACGAAGGAGAAAAATGTAAAAATAAAAAAATAATTAAAAAAAAAAAGACTACAAAAAAAAAAAAAAAAAAAAAAAAAATGGATAGTAACTTTTTTTAAGGTTCAGTAACCTATTTAATAAACCCGTAAACTATAGTAACTTCCATGTAACATTTTAAACTATGGTGCTGACGTGAACAAGGGAACTGGTATATCATCCGGTTGCCCACCCTCATAGTAACACGAATGTCACTTTTTTAAACGTTAAGTAACCCTTATAATAAACCCGATAACTTGAGTAACGTTTTTGTAACGTTTTAAACTTTAGTAACTTAGGTGAACATTTTGGCAAATAACATATTTGTCTAATAACCCTTTATTATTCTGAAACAAATAACTGAAGAAGTTAAATTAAAGAAGAAGAATACTTGTTCCCTTTTAATTGGTTACAAATATTAACAAAGTTAACTAACCAACTTCGGTAATCATGGTTTCTGACTTTTTG
This sequence comes from Artemisia argyi, assembly GCA_030686995.1. Taxonomy (NCBI): domain Eukaryota; kingdom Viridiplantae; phylum Streptophyta; class Magnoliopsida; order Asterales; family Asteraceae; genus Artemisia; species Artemisia argyi. Next base: position 212,640,942 of record CM060702.1, read on the forward strand.
GCTGACTAATTCACGAGGTTTGAACTCACCACCACACAGACTCAGACCAGGTAAATCCCTCCTTTTTCAAGAGGTTGGCGTGACCACTTCAAGGTTGTTTGCACCTAGCAGGAATTGAACTTGAGACCTCACACATTTTTTAGTGATAGTCACAAGCCCTTTTTGTTACTAGGCAACCCTTGAGTGGTTATCAACTTTCATGCTTAGCAAAGTATAAAATCGTTTAACGAATTACAAAAGTGGTTTTCAACATGTAAATTTTTTAGAAATGAATCAAATATTTACTGAGATTGCTTGCGGAATAACAATATAAGGTTGAATGACAATATATGGTGATCTCCTCACTAGCTTAAACGCTAACCAAAGTAGGTGTTTAGGTAAGAACTATGTTAACACTTTGAATCACTTCAATGACTTAGTTCTTTGGAGAACGTAAATGCTCTCGTAAATATGTATCACATTAATTGTACGAGATAACATTTAACTCCTTTGAAACATTCTCTTTTACAAGCAGAATATAAGATGATTACCCGTTGGTTAATAGCGACGTGTCAAGCAACTAATTATAAAATACACTATTAGTCCATTTAAAGCTTTGTTGAGAATATTCAATTTCACATAGCTAACCATGTTATATTATAATTACGTTTGATTAATACATCGTACGATATTCAAAAAGAAAATAATACATCGTACATATCATGTCTGACAGGAGGTTAGTGATGTTCACATGCAGCCATAAGTGGAGATGCAATTGTGATTATGGTCTTTGCAACAACTATAACTAACCACTTCTAGTCGATGTTGACTCTAGTTTATGGTCTTTGCAACAACTATAAGTGGAGATGCAATTGTGATTAACAAGTCGCTGTCAAATTAAAATATGCTTGCATTATTTATTGTTTTCACAATGTTGTATTCCATTTGATAATCACGAATCGGTGCTTGCATTATTTGTACAATGTTGACATTGAGTCAATTATCCCTTGAGTGCCGATCTCTCAGAAGGATGAAGGATGATACATACACATTGCTATTAGCTTAACCTGTTGGATCATAGTTTGTTAATAGTTTAAAACAGTAAAATTAAAAACGAATCATGTTTCACTCTAGCTAAGATAATCAACTTGTGTGTAACAAAAACATGATAACACTTTATTACTTTCAATGTATAATTTTGCATTAGAAATGAAATCAAAAAAGAATTGTAAGGTGTCACCAAAATTAACACTTAATTGATGAAAATATACAAACTGCCAAACTAAAACCTTAATTAAAGCTTGTAGGAAACTACAAAGAGAGAGTACTGCTATTTTAAAAATAAACACTCTTCTTAAAAATTGATATAATCGAAAGAGCATTTACTCTTGGAAAACATTATCATGTACGAAGTCTTCACGTGATGGTATTTAAACGTGTCCAGCATCAATTGAATGAGTGCACATTCTATTTAATGTTTTTATTCTAAGCAAGGTTATAAATAGCGTGAGGCGTGGCGTGGCGGCATAGTCAAGCCTCAAGCCTTAACGTGAGACGGGGCAGCATGGCGTTTTTAAGGTGTGAATTAAGGCGGCAAAAAGTATTTATATATTTATAGATTTATATTATATTTCATTAGTATATCATATATTTCATATCAGGGGCGGAGCCAGGAATTTTTAATAGGGGGGGCTCGGATATTTCGAGTTAGTAATAACGTTTAATGTTTTTCTTTGCGAACCAGTGATCGAATCGGTAAACCTGTTTGAACTCAAATGATGGACTTTCATAATTAGAAGTATGTCTTTATCTTTATAAAAATTTATAAAACTTGAAGCAATTGTCAAATACTCAAATCAACTAATTTTTCATAAACCAAAATCCTTTAGTTTAGCGATATATGAGTTGCCCACCAATTTAAAAGTTGTGGGTTTAAACCTCACTAAAGGCATGTATGAGATATATTGTGAAACTGATCGTATATGTTGTTAAAAAAATTATCGTTAAAAAAAATTATTAGCCATAAAAGATGCTAAAATAACTTGTTATCAGCATTGCTAAAATTTCTAGCTAAATTAATTTTAAAAAAAAAAAGTATCACAATTCACAACTTAAAAAAACTAAATCAACGATAAATAATGAATAATAAATAATAACACTTTCCCATTCTCCTAGGAATTGACAAAAATCTATCCTTTATCTCTGTATGTACAAAACTACAAACATATTTTCTTCCACTTGATATAAAATGTATTTTTCACCACTCTAGTAGATTCTTCTTCAAACATCTAGATGACTATATCTAAAGGTAAATATTTCTTGCTCTTTTGTTTACCAACATATATTTTCTCAAGTCCATGAAAGAAGAAAAACATACGCAAAGCATAACTGGTTATTTAACAGCGGTGCTGCAACAAAGGTCATCATCCGCTAAGCGTAATCGCGATAAGGCATAAGGGATTAAGGGAGATTTGATCATTGTTGCCAACAGATTTCAGCCTTATAGCAGGTGCCAAACTAGATGAAAGTCATGAAATATGGCCTGAAATTCAAACCATAAGCCGGAGAAGTTGGGATGGTTGGGGGTGGCTGAGCACCTGCCTGCCACCCTATTGGCTCCGCCTCTGTTTCATATACATCGAGTTTACAAAAAGTGTTATACATAAGCAATAAAGTCAAGAAACTCTCTTTATATTTGTAATCTTCTTCAAATACTAGTAAACTCCTAAACGCCAAATACCAGTAGACCTCAAATACGATGCCAAAATTTCAATTACTAGTAAATCTCCTAAACGCCTCAAATACCAGTACACTTATCGCGCCTTATCGCACCTCATCTCATGCCAAGCCTTAAGACGACGCCTTGGTCTATTGCGTGGTGTGGAGGTGACGCCTCGCGCCTTTGCGACGCCAAGACGCGCCTTTTAGAACACTGATTCTAAGCAGTACCCTCTTGGGTAAATTACACGTTCGTCCCTGAAGTTAACCCCGTTTTCCCGTTTAGTCCCCGGTTTCGGTTTACTGAAGTTCACCTATGGTGCACATTTGGTCCTCGGAGCCCCGTTATTACTAACGAGCGTTATCTTGGTTCGTTAGAAGATGTGGCATGACTAGTTTGTTGGTCATTTCACCACTTTCTTCTTAGCACGTTTGGTCCCTAACATCTTTTTTGTATACTGTAGCACATTCTTCTTCGCATGTTTGGTCCCTAACACGTTTTGTATACTGTAGCACATTGAAACTTGTTGTCCACTGATGCGTGGAATTGCGCCCTCGCAAAAGGTTTTACCTCTCAAGGGATCTCAGGAGGCTTGCAGTCCCCACCAGGCAGTGTACCTGACCATTGTAGTATAGTATAGTGGCAAGTACCGGGGGATTGATCGTTCAACTCAAAGAATAGTGTTCTCTAGGGTTAAAACTCAATTAAACTAGGTCTAGAGGTGAGGGATGATTCTTTTTGTATTTTTATATTTTATAGAAAGCAAGTAAAAATCTCGATTTTTGGAAGAGTGAGCGGAATTAGTTGCTAGTCAACTAACCCAAATAACTATAAATGCAAACAAAATAAAATAAAATGAACTCAAAGTAAATGTAGCGAAAACAATAATAAGAGAAAATGTGTTTACTTAGATTTCACTACTCCATAGCTATCTTTTACCGGTTGATTAGTTTGTTACAATTGCATGGATGACGGGTTATATTCCTTAATACCATTCGTAGGGCCGTGTACGATCTTCCCTAACTCTATAAGCTTCTACGTCTTCCTATGTCGAGCCGACTACTAGCTCCTAACATGGCCTCATTAGTAGTTACCTATGCATTAAATATAACCAATTTATCGTAGTACACATCCGATCATGTTTCTTAAGACGTTCAAGCAAGTTACCAATTGGAAGTCTGCCAGTTTTCTTAAGCCTAACATTGAAATCATTCATCCACAACAATTATAAACAAACAACCAACCAATAATCAATATCTAAGTTTCATTACATCTAAGCAAACACAAAGAAAACCTAGCCTAGCATGTTAAAGAGAAGACAAGCATAAGATAGAATCAAACAACACATAGACATATTGAATGATTATTGGAAAACTTATCTTTAATCAAGCATGGATGAAACAAGGGGTTTGAAACCCTCAAAAATACAGTAAAATTCGTCTAGGGTTTTCTCCTCTCAAAGTTGCACACAATTAATGAAAAATCAAAAACTATATATAGAATAATGGGTCTGACGGCGTCAAGAGTAATGTCTGACGCCGTCAACTCGCCGCCATAATTATCATCGTATTGCCTAGATCCACTTCTGACATCGTCATGTGTAAATTTCATCTTGGCCGTCACATGCAAATTACTCTTGATGGCCTTGGTGACGCCGTCATGTGTAATTCCTCCAAAAAATCTCTGGCGCGTCATATGTAACTTGATTTATCCACCTCTTTGTCAAAGGGTGATGGTATCCACCTCTTTGTCAAAGGGTGACGGCGTCACATGCAATTCCTGACGCCATCAGGTACAATTTCTAGCATGAATTTGAGACTTTGGCATTTTCTTCACTTTTCGCTCCAAAAACGTCCAAAATGCTTCCTTTTCCAGATTTCCTCCCAAAAGTACCTAAAATGACAAAAGGAACTATTTAGGGCAATATTTGATCAAATAATCTCGACTTTGGGCTTAAATGACCCCCTAAAAGCGGTACACTTTTCGTCTCATCATCCACAAATACCCGACCGTTGTTCATAACAAAACCATGTAAAACATAGACATTCCCAAAAACAAAAACAAAGCAACGATGGTGGTCTGCACATGTGGTAAACCAGCTGTTCTCAAGACTTCCTGGACAAATAGGAATCCAAGTCGCCATTTCTTTAGTTGTCCAACAATTGTAAGTTTGGTTATTGGTGAAATGTATATCAATTTTACACAATGTGTTGTTTATTTGCAAAGTGTGCTGTTTATTTACACATTGTGTTGTTTCAGGGCTCAAGCTGTCCTTTTCTAGGATGGTTTAATCCTCTGATATGCCCAAGGTCAGTAGTGATTATCCCTGGTTTATTGAGGAGGATTAATGCTCTTCTAGGTGTTGTTGAAGAGCTTGAACAACAGCGGTCCAAGTACAAGAAGTATATCATCATCAGTTGGGTTTTGTTTGCATTGTATGTTTATTTTAATGCTTGACATGTCTTCATCCATCCACAATCAAGTTTCTTTTAGGTAGTAGTTGTTAGTTTGTGATGGTGGTGGATGAATGTTTTTAGTATTTTAGAGTATATGATAGTAATTGGGTTGTGAAGCAGTTGTTTATAATAGTTGTCAATCTGGGATAATGATGAATGAAAAATGTTGTTTGTAATAATTGCTAAATCGTAATGGTTTGTGATCAAGTGAATGTGGCTTGTTATTGTGAAGTATGTTATTTACTTGTTCAATGCATAATATGATTGACTTAGGGCAGTCAACAAACCAAAAGGCTGTAGTTTGACTTAATAAATTCAACAATCTGATCCATTTTGATTATTCACTTGTAAACCTTTGTGATTGGTATCCATTTTAGCCAAATTGTTGTTTGGAAATGTACCTCTGAAGTGTATTTTGGTTTGAATAAAAAGTGTTGACTTTCATTAAAGGGTAACTTGTTGAGCATAGTGCCATAAACTTTGTTTGACAAAATTAAGTCAAACATTATATGAGATTGTATATATGCAGTTGAGTTTGTATCCAAGAGTATGGAATGTACACATCAGTTCATATCAGTGAACATATACAGATTCATTACCAATAAAAAAAACTGAAAACTTTTGCATTGCAGCTGATCCATTACCAATCAAAACACATTATTATCATTACAAAAGATAAAGAGATCTTGGTTATACTATCATAATGAAATACCATAATTAACAATTACAAGATTCCTTTTCCTTGACTGGCTTCAAGGCATTTTTCCAGGAGTGGAGCTTGAACCTTTTTGAGCTTGAAGCTTTAAATACTGGGCATAATCATGATCAATAACACCAATGACATACTCAGAGCTTGTAGGAGTGGTGCTTGAACCTTTTTGAGCTTAAAGGTTTAAATATTTGGCATAATCAGGATTAATAGCACCAATGATATACTCGAAGCTTGTAGATTTGATTTTTTCAAATAAGAAAAAGAGAGCATCAAAAAACAAAAGAGAGAGCTTCACAAATAGTCAAATGTTAACACAAAACAACCTTATTTTTGACCTTTTTAATTAAATACACCTAATGATAGATCAAAACATAAATAACAATACCTTTTTTGTTTGTGGGCTTCATTGGGTGTGAAGTAAGGTTATAGGAATTTGAGGGTTTAAGGAAATTTAGGTTACAAGGTTGATTATGTGTATTTGTGTGTGTGTTTGATCGGTTGGGCAGGTATTTAATGGGGTGGGGTTAAATGAGGTGGAAATGTGTTATATTATATGTAAAGTATAAGCAACCTGATGGAATCCAAACACATATAAACCCATGCATCAGTTTAAGGGACTACTATGATTACCAAGTCAAACAAGTCACAAACACCTAAAGTGTAGTTGTAATAGCTTAGGGTAGTATAGCAGTTTAACTTTTGGCAGATTAGACTGTATTTGACTTTTCTAGTTTGACTTGTAAAGTATATAAATAGACTTTTCCCGCCTTAATGCCATTATCTTATTCTCTTTATGGCTTGTTGTTGTTAGTAAGATTGTTTGTTTGTTGAATGCTAAATGTGTCTGGCCTAGGAAAGTCAACAATCAAAATATAGTAGTTTGACTTAGAAAGTCTTCTAACAATGCTATCTACATACTTGCAGGCAGACAAAGTATTCTAACATTGGTGGGATTAAACCATCCAAAATAAGACATACAAATGTACAATCACCATCATAATGGCAAGCGCACATTACACTCAACATCTAACATTTTGTAAAAACCCAATTAATCAAAAAATACAACATACTTGTCATTGGGGAAAATCATCTATTTAAAGAGAGCATTATCCTCATTAAAGCATGGTGCTGTTAAGAAAGTCGAACTCTTGGCGCACATGCAGGACTTATATCAACATATGGGCTGGAGACATAAGATAGCATCCCAAGCATAATCCAGAACCATAAGCGCCCTTATAATGTTTCTTGCGCTATGTTTGACTTGTTTGATGCTTTTTTGTGTATACTGCCTGTCATTTAAAAGAATGATTAATAACCATATGGGATGCTAAAATATAAAACTAAAAATATAGTAACGTAATTTGCCTTACTTGATGGAGTTGTTAGATTTCTTTAGAAACTTTGTGAGCCTGAAAAAAATACCATATACAAAAAGTACTCATCAAACACAAATAAAACAAATTAAGAACACTTGATCATTGTAGACATGATGAGATTATTGAAAGCGCATTATAGTGGTATTAACAGAAGAACAAACATGAACGGATAAAAGAGGTTAAAAGGATATCTAGTAGCCAAAGAACCATCGAGAATAACTGATACCGAATTATATTCAGGCTATAATGATGTGTACTGAAGCAAAGCAAATTTAAATGAGCAAGTCAACCAAATTCAGGAGATATAAAAAAGAACAGGTAGTGCAAAATATTATTAGGAAAAAGAAGCAAAATGCGCATATTACAAGCAAGAAAATACTAATCAAATAAGGAAAAAATTGGAAACATGCTAAATATAGATACCTGCATTCATATGTAAATGCTTTAATGCTTCCTCGCAAAGAAAGAAATTGTGACATTTGTCGAGTTGCGGAAAAACTTACACCACAAAATGACATGTTTGTTGCGAGTTGCAATACGGGGCATGACTCGAATATATAGGAGTGTGGTTACAAGGAGCTTATTGCATTCGTTCGATGTGGGATACAACAATATATATAGTGTCTTCGCCTAATATCCTCACAATCTAATTGATGTGGGATATATACTAATAATAATATAGTGATTGCGATCAATATCTCAAAATCTTATTAGACTTGGGTCATGATCCTTAAGAACTAGAAACCATCAAGATAAGCTATTAGTATACTTTCAAAACCAAAAGGAATTCTAGCCTACCTGATGTAGTGGTATGTGAGTTGCTCACATCACACACCCAATAATCTCTATTGGTTAAACATCAAGAATATTTTTTACAACCCTTTGTAGCATAGTTCAATTCATGGATTCGTGAAAAGGATATTCAAATTAGTTTATCCAAATGATCTATCGTGTATGGATAATAACATCCAAATATAGTATTCTTTCATCCATTTAGTATTTCGTATGATTTCACATATAAGAAAAATCAACTAATAGAGTAAATGAATCAAGGCCTTCCCATATACTCCTATATAATTGCTTACCTAATCAATACTTGACCACAAAGTAGCTAAAATAAATAATATGGCCTCAATTTTTATAAATACTAGTTAATAACCATTGCACATATAAAAAATTTAGCATAATGAAGGGCTTTTCTTTAAAAATAAATGAAACATACATCCTAAATTCCTAAGGCTTTAGATATATACCAAGCCATGTTTTGCATATCAATAAGTGAAAAAATAAAGATACATTAGTTTATAAAAATGAGCATATCTACCATTTTGTATGTATGATTTAAAATGTTAATTAGTGTCCATAACTTATTGGTTGAGAGAATTGTATACTAGTATCAAAAACACTTTATACTAGTTTGATTATAACATGGCTAGCCGCAACTTGGGTGCAAATGGCAAAATCAAAACACTCATTGATTTCAATTTTCAATACCGTTGACTTTCTATTTTCTTACTATTTCTATGCAGGTGAGTGCTTATGTCTGATTTCATTCCCTTTGTCAAGTGTTTGCATCTTGGTGGATATGAAAAAGCAATGAAGATATCAACAAATTAAAGAGATGTACAATTTACCTCATGAATATTTAGATGAGCACAAGAGAGTCTACTTAGCAACATGATGGTACACAGGACTTCATGGATGATGTAATATTATCTATTCTTGAAGATGCTTCTAAAGAGGAATAAATATCTGGGTTTTGACTATGATATAATTATTAAGGTAACAAGTCTAGTAAGCTACATATTGATCCATTTTTGCATCTGCAAAGCAAACAAAGAGCGGTTAACTTAATTTTAATTATGTCACAGGCAATACTCACAGGAAGTCTCGACACGACACCCGTGACTTTAACATGGGCTTTATCTTTGCTGCTTAACAACCCAAAAGCACTGAAAACTGTTCAAGACAAAGTTGATGTCCATGTTGGAAATGAAAGACTAATGGAGGAATCTGACATTCAAAGCTTAGTCTGCCTCTAAGCTATCATCAAAGAGACGTTGCGCTTATATCCTACTGGAAAAATTTCAGTTATTCACGAGTCCATGGATAACTGTATAATAAATCCTAAACGGCACACGGTTGATAGTAAATCTTTGGAAATTACATCATGACCCTAATGTTTGGTCGGATCATAGCCAATTTCACCAGGAAGGTTCTTGATAAGCCAAAAAGATATAGACCTAAAGGGGAAACATTATGAAGTTATACCATTTGGTAGTCGTAGAAGAATGTGCCTTGCTGTTTCTTTTGTACTCTATGGAAAACTATAAGGGGGTTGAATAATTTACCGGTTTTTAGCTTGTTTAACTTTGAAATCTTTACGTGTAATCAACAATCATAACTACTTAAACTATAAGTAATATGCAAGAGTAAAGAAAGAAACAATCAAACCACAACACGAATGTTTATCGTGGTTCGGCTACAAGGACTCTTTTTCCTTACCCTACTCTACGCCCTGAGTTATCCAACTCGAGAGTTTCTTTCACTAGTCAACAAGTTCCTTTCACCTGCGGAGAAAACCTTACACGTCGCTTACACAAGATTACTGACACAAAGCTAGATGTCGAGTTCTTTAACAAGGGTACAACCACTCCCGTTAGTTCTTTTACAAGGGTACAACTACTCCCGTCACACTTTGTATTTTAAGGACTAAAATACTAACCGATCACTACTGAAATTACACAATCAAATGAAGTGTAAACTATGCAAGTTTACACAATGCTAAGCTAACAAGACTTGCAACGTTATCTTGAGACATGTAACTTTCGGTATGAACTTGTGATACTCTTTGCTACAAAAGATCTTACAAATGAAATGTTAATGAGTTAGATGAATGAAATGAGAATGTATGTGTAAAATATGATGAGAAGTGATAGTCAATTCTATGAGAGTGGGTTGGTATTTATAGCCAAACAAGACAGCAGGTCAGCGGACCCGGCGGAACCAAAACAAGGGTTCCGCCAGACCTGTCAGTCAAAGAACCAAAAATCTTTCCAAAGCAATGTCAAGTCTAATCAAGATCCTTCAAGTCAACCATAAGATATGTTGAGTGAAGATCTTTCCAAATATGCATGTAATCTTTTGGAAAGTCAACCTCAAGATTTGGAAATCTTTCCAAGATTGCAAATGATGCAAGTCATTATGTCACACAACAATTTTCATTTTTAGAAATATGAAAATGTTAAGTATTATGTGAAATGTAAATGTAGCAAAAGTGATGTCAAGTTGAAATAAAGTCTTATTTCACAAGACTTAAGCTATATTCATGTTTTGCTAAAAACTAAAGTTTATAGTTTGTTGTTAACAAAATTTAGCAAAGATCGTAAAATATAAATAACATTTTTAGGCGATATTTGTATTAAAATCTCTCCCTTTTTGTTGAGGACAAAACATACACTTTATTTTTAAGCAAGTCACTAAATATAGTGTTAAGTCTTTTTAAAGATTTATATTTAAACTTGTTTTATTATAATGATGAAAATTGGTTTAAGTTTTAAATGTATCTTCACCCCTTTTTGTCGAAACAAAAAGAAGAGTAACGTAGCGGAATGGTGCAAGCCAAACGCTCCCCCTTGGACAATACTCCCCCTAGTTGGGGTGCCAAGTAAGGAGACATGGATTTTGATCCTACAAAAGTAGAGTTAGTTGTTGAAAAAGACAAGTATATACAAACATAATTATAGAACACAAACAATTACAACCACTAAATGGTCAACCGACAATGCACACAATATAGTAGAATAGAATTCATTTCAAGTAAAATTTGACTTTTAGAAGTCAAAAACAGGAAATGGAGTAGACAACATCCTACTTCTAAAAATAAAAACAAAATAAATTAAAATAAAATAGAATAAAAATCCTACTTCTATAAAAGGAAGTCACCCAACATTTTCTTAAATGGAGCAAAGCCTCCAGAGTACGCTCTAGGATTAGTTTGGATGAGAAAGAGCACCCAAACGCTCAAGAATGTGTTATAGAGCAAAGCGGGTTTCATCTTGTACTTGGTGAAACATTAACTTAATGCTTTCACTTATTTTTGCCGCCTGCTCACAATGTGAGCACCCATGGCGAGGATTAGGTAGGATTGGGTTCTTTGTTGATGGTTGTGGTGGTGGTGGTGGAACATTGGCGGTTTGTTGAGATGATGTGGGGTTGGCAATGGAAGAGAGCAAGGTGGTTTGGAACTCTATTGCTTGATGGAGATGGGAGTCGACCATGCTTTTGAAAGGGAGATGATTTGCACACTCCATTAAATGATTGGGACACTCCAATTAATTCTGTTTGGACATTTATAACCTCACATGGGTAGAAGTGTAAAGGTAATTGTGAGGGTATAAATGTCCATACACATTAATTTGGAGTGTCCTAATCATTTTTTTGAGTGTACAAATCACCTCCCCTTTTGAAAGCATAGAGGTTGTTGAGGCAATCATTAATCTCATCGTGGGTGTTGGGTGGGTTGTTCCACAAAGTGGCTTCTATCTCCTCATATGAGGGAAAGATAGACTCAAAGTGTTGGGATGGACATTGGTGAGTACTTATTTACTCACATTTTCTTAGCCAAAATGGGACCAAATAATCCAAAAACTAACTCAAAACGCCAAAGAAAATGTGTTTTTGTGATTGTGAATGTGCATGTATTTATATTTCACAAAAAGACGAAAAATAAACAAAAACCGGCAAAAACGAGCACGAGAGTGGAACGAGTCAAAAAAGTCAATGTTGGTAATCCAATGGAGCTTAAAAAGTCAAAAGTGATCCTCCAAGTTTGATGAATGCACAAGATTGGCCTTGAAGTGAAGTTTGAAGATTTGGCAAGATTGGTCCTTATACTTTCAAAATTAACACATTTGGTCCCTCATTGATTTATTTGAAGAAAAGTCAACATTAGTCCCTCAACTATTCAAGAATGATATAATAAGTCCCTTGAAGAAGTTTGGAAAAGTGACAAGTTCAAACCTTGCAAAATTGGAAAATTACATGACTAGTCCTTATGAATTTTCATATCACAAAGCTGAAAGCCTAGTCCATTTTAGTCCAAGTCCAATATTCCAATCCAGGTCCATGTTACATATCAATTACCCAAAGCCCAAGTTCACTAGCCCAATCACCCCACGGTCAAAATTACTCACCAAGGGTCAAACTCCCACTAATAATTACTCCCGCCCCCCAATTCCCCTTGAACCCAGAAATACCAAATCCCACATAAACCCTAGTTTGCACCATGGTTTGATTTACTCAAGCCACTTCAATTAATCATGATTAGCTCATTATTGGGACTTCTAGAAGCATACCCCACGTAACTAGGGCATGTCAGATAGAGTATTAGAGCTATGAGTACACATGGCAGAGCTTTATTGGTTGGGACACATCATTCCAATCAATGGATTTGTCTTCTAGAAGGGTCTGGCACGGATAGAGAAAGGGTGCATGAATGGAACAGATGGCAGCTTGTTATTGGCCTAACCACATCACTAATCATGATCTAAGGGCTGAGGAATGATCAAAGTAACACAAATCTAATATGAAGGCTATTAGAAGAGGAGAGAAAGCACAACATTCACCTGGATCGCCAGCATGGCATAAGACTCCTTACCCTCTCTCATTTCCTATAAATAGGACCCATTTCCTTCATTGTTAGTGTGTAGTTTTAGAGTAATGTTACCATGTCAAAATTTAGTTAGAATAGTCAGTTTATTGTAATTCAACTTTTATTTGATTGTAATTAGAGTTTCTATTAATTCAAGTTTTAGTTAATTTTGTCTTAAATCTGTTTTGATTCAACTACTTATTGTTTCCTTTAGATTTCAAGTAATAGCATAAGCTGATTTCACTTATTCTTAAGCTTCTCAAGAGCTTTCTTAACTTTTCTAAATATCTTTATTTCAACCTATTCATTATTTCAGAAAATCAATAAAAAATCAGAAAATATAAAAAAACACAAAAATAAAGTTTCAATTTGCTAAAATTAGCTTGTAATCAAGCTTATTATAGTGTATATAAGCTCAAATTAGCTCTCTAGCTTCTGTGAGCTTATTAGTTAGTTAAAACAGATAAGTCACTAAAATTTCTCAAAAGTCAATATAAGTCAACTATGAGACATTTGGAGGTGTACTGTGGTGAATTTGGCAGTCCAAAGTGAGTTTGGGATGCACTTGGCCTGTCTAAAGATAGGCAAGCTCAGTGAACTCCCTCTGTTCTAGCTGAGGGAGATGTGTTTTGGTAACTTCCTGATTTGAAATAAGTTGTGTCTGTTTTGAATTTTGATATAGCATTAGTAGTTACTGTTACATTGATTCAGTTTGCTGTTATTGCTGTAGTAATTGTTGAGGTTGAGCTTGTTTGATCCTTTGTTTATCTGTTTAATTAGATTCTGTGTTGATGAGTTCTTTTAGAGTTACTGTTGATCATAGTTAGTTTGAATTTTAGTGATAAATTTGAGTTTTGTTAGTGCATATTGGAGTTGTGTGACTGTTTTTTATTTCAGTTGTGGTGATTTGAGGTTTGAATTTGGTAGTATTGGGTTTAAGTATTGTTTACAGGGGTGTTTGGATCTGCTTGTAACTAAGAGTAGCAGAATTTGTTTAGCTGGTTAAATGTCATACTCTAGTTATATTAGGTTAGCTTTAGTAAAAATAAGCATAAAAACAGTAGGTTATTACATATAAAAGTCAAAATTAGCATCAAATCACATTAATAATTAGGTAATTTAGTAAACAGTTAGTGTACTTGTGGATTTAGTTGCTAATTGATTCAAACTAGCTTAATCTAGTGTAATGATAGCTTAATAATACAAGTAGGAATAGTTTTGATTGATAAAATTTGGACTTAGTCAATTAGTTAAATAAGATAAAAAGTCAACTGTTGCTTATTGTAATTTCTCTACAAGCTGCTGTTCTAGGCCCTTTTTAAGTTAGTGATTGATCAATTGTGATAGGGGTTTTAGTGAACTTATAATCTCAGTAGTACAGTGAAGCTTTTGCCCCCTTGATTTTTCAGCTTTGAGCTTAATTGAACAGCTTATTGTAGCCTGCTAGTTTAGTCATTGGAACTTGTTTGCTGTTAAAGATCAGGCTTGCTAGTACTCATTTTGAGCTTGTACCTGAGTTTAGTTGTTGTTACTGAGCTTATTTTGGAGTTTCATACTTGATTACATTGTTATTTGGCTTCTGGCTTATTCAGTCTTGGTTGTGCTTAATCTTTGGATTATTGTGACTGCTTTTTGCACTAATTTGTGGCATTCTGAGATTCATCTGTTCATTTTCAAGTATATTTGAGCTTATTTGAGTAAAATACTGCTGTGTTTTGAGTTTCATAAAGTTTGGACACAAGTGCTTATTAATAAGCACTTGTGATAAGCTGTTTTAGCTTCAATAACACTTTTTCAGCTTATTTTTATTTCAAAATTTTTCTCAAATCTTCTTTTAATATTTTAGAATTTTTGTGAATTTTTCAGATTTTTTTGAATTGATTTACTATTTTTCTTAATTTCTATTAGTTTAAATTCATTTTTTAATACTCTTTAATAAATAAAAATTAAATAAAAATTAGAAAAAGCTTTAAAAAATCCAAAAATATTTTAGGAAATTCTTTTCTGATATTTTAGATTTTTCAAAATTAAATTTGCATTTTTCACTTTTATTTTTCCGTTTTCTGTTATTTTTAATTCATTTAAAAATACAAAAATAGAAATTAAATCAGAAAATAAATAAAAAGTCAAAAAAAATATTTTTCTTTTTCTGAAAATTCTTTTTAGTTGTTTAAGATTTTTAGAAAATTGTTTCACATTTGTAGGATAATTTTTCATTAAAAGTTACGTTTTAAATCGTACGTTACGTTTTTAAAATCGCGTTTGAATTTCCGTTTTTAGAATTTAATTACTTGTGCATACATAGCTTGTACATCTTGCATAATTTGTGGTTGCTTGTCATTATTTGAGTTTATTAATCACTATTTTCACTATTCCACTTCTCACAACACGTTTTCACGAATCAATAATTCAAGATTCCATTCACACATTCGTTGGGATATGACTTTGGTAATCCGTATTTCTTGCGGATTTCCTCGATATTACTTATATATATATATATATATATATATATATATATATATATATATATATAATTGAGCAATCAATTTTTGGCGCCGCTGCCGGGGAAGGTTGAAGTGAATTTTTTGATTTTCTTTTTTGAAATTGTGTTTTGAAAACCTTCCTTTGTATATATTTTCTATAAAAATATAAAAATTGAAAAATCAAAAACACTTTTCCTAAAGTGTTTTCAAAAATACAAAAAGAAAATTATAGCCTCGACTCCCTCGTGGAACAGGGGGCGTTGTAAACCAAATAAGCCTAACAACATAAGAAAAACGTGAAATTAGTTGCTAATCAGATTACTTTAATTCTACAACTGAATAAGCGGGAAATACGGAAGCTAAGACATTAAATTGCTAGCTGAAGAGAGAAACACTCTTCTTTCCCGTTCCGTCGCGAGTAGTTTTGAAGGAAACGATTACGATTAACGTAACATTTTATAAAAAGAAAACAAAAGAAAATAAAAGATTTTGAACATTTGTTTTTCAATAAATTTAAAAAGCCAAAAATAATTCTAAATAAAAAATACAAATAGATTTTCCTGTTTCTTTTTCTTTTTCTTTTTCTTTTTAATTTTGTTTTTGGTGTATTCACTCCCGTTCAACTTCTGAAAGTCTTACTTCTCCATTCTCGAACCCCAAGAGGGTTTTACGACATAACCATCGGGTTCATTTCCCCAACGACGAGGAAATGAACCAGAACGAACAAAACATGGGACCCCCGCCGATGGGTGGTCCTTAATATAATGGGATCCCTCCGATAGGACCCCAACCGGATTTCGATCCACGTCCGATGGAGGACCAACTCCATTCACCATTTAATGGTGTGAGGAGAGCCATCGTGATTCCCGATATCACTGCAAATTTTGAAATTAATCACGGATTACTCAACTTAATCACGAGTATATCCTTTCACGGGTTTGAACACGAGGACCCATATGTTCACATAAGAAATTTCACCGACATCGCTGATACAATTAAGATAAATCAAGTTCCTTACGATGTGGTGAAATTGAAGTTGTTTCCTTTCCCCCTTAAAGGGGCAGCCCGGACTTGGCTGGAAAAAGAACCACCGAATTCGATTCACACTTGGAACGATCTAGCTTCCAAGTTTGTGAATTATTTCTATCCTCCTTCTAAAACTTCTAATCTTCGATCCCAAATCTTTCGATTCCAACAAGCTTTTGATGAGTCGTTCAGCGAAGCTTGGGATCGATATAAGGATTTGTTGGAAAAATGTCCAAATCATGGGTTCACATCCCTTCAGCAGATTGATACTTTCTACAATGGGTTGTGTCATGCTGACCAAGACTCACTCAATTCTGCTGCGGGTGGGAACTTGTTGACTCAAAACACGAATGATGCTCTCATGATAATTGAGAATAAGGCTCATGTGAGAATGTCTAGAAACAAACCTCAAGTTTCTAATGCTAGTAAAACTAATGATGAGATGATGAGTATGCTAGTAGCCCTTAACAAGAAAGTTGATGCTATGTCTATTGAAAAACCTAATCAACAAGTGAATGTTGTAAATCAGAGTTTTGTAAGTTGTGGTGGTCCACATCCGTATTACGAGTGTCCGTCAACCGGTGCCTATGCTCACGAGAACGTGTATGCTGCAAACATGGGTGGCAATGGTTACCCACCTCCTCAAGGAGATCGAAATCTTCTCAGCTACCGTTCAGGCAATTATCTTGGACCACCTGGTTTTCAAAATCAGAGTTATAATAACAATGTGCAAAACCGTACACATCAAGTTAATCAAAATCAAAATCGACCAAATCAAGGTTTTCAAAACCAATGTGTTAACCACAACTGGAATTTTCAAGGGAATCAAAATCAAGCCCCGATTAAAGGGGATTTTCAAAATAACAATCATGGGAATTTTAACCATGGCAATTTTCAAAACCGTGGGCAAAATTTCAATAATCAAAATCAAGGTGTTATTCCAAATCAATCGCCCATGGATGAGTTGATTAAGCAATTGCTTCAAAACCAACAAGCTTTAATGGCAAAACAAGACGAAACAACAATGTTATTTGCTACTCAAATCAACGATATTAACAAGCGTTTAAATGATCGACCCTCGGGCTCGGGAACTCTTCCAAGATATACGATCACTAACCAGAGGGGCGATGGAAAAGCGATCACGACTAGGAGTGGTGTTTCATATGATGGACCAACGGCTCCGACTGCCTCTTCTTCTCTTCCTCCAAAGGTAGTCACCCGTGAAACCGAGGTGACAACGGATATGAAAATTCCTATTAATAATGGAAGGACCGAAGACATTCAACCTCCGGTGGTCCAAACGTCAAATGGAAAGGAAAAAGTCGTTTACGAAGCTGAAAAAGAAATTCCCGTCAAAACAAAATTGCCTTATCCGTCACGCTTAAATGAACAAAAGCACCGTGAGAAGGATAAAAAACAGATGGAAAAGTTTTATCAGATCTTTCAAGAATTGCATTTTGATATAAGTCTCGCGGATGCTATACTTTTGATGCCTAAATTTGCTTCGATGTTAAAAGGTCTTTTGAATAATAAAGAAAAGTTGTTTGAAATGTTTAAAACCCAGATGAATGAGAATTGCTCAGCGGTTCTTCTTAAAAAGCTACCCGAAAAGTTTGAAGACCCCGGCAAGTTTCTTATTCCATGCAATTTTCTGGGTATGGTTCAATGCTTCGCCTTGGCCGATCTTGGTCCTAGCATTAACCTAACGCCATTGTCAATTTGGCAAAAGTTGTCTCTTCCCAACTTGACACCGACTCTTATGACCCTCGAGCTTGCTGACTGATCTACATCTCGACCAATTGGGAAATTCAATTTCCCTGCCGATTTTGTGGTTGTTGATTTTGATGCTGATCCACGGGTTCCTCTCATTCTCGGGAGAGGATTCCTATGGACTGGCCATGCTTTAATTGATGTATACGACGAGGAGATTACCTTACGTGTTGGAAATGAAGCTGTTACGTTCAATTTCGATCAAACCACTAGATACTCCTCCAATTACGATCATGTTTCCGTCAACCGAGTCGATATTATCGATGAAGCTACGGAGGAATGTTTTCAAGAGTTTCTTGGTTTTTCAAATAATGCTTCAAGTGGCAATCCCACTCCTTCTTCTGAACCAATCGTCTCCGATTCTTCCCCTTCCCTCACTCCGTTTGAGGGAAGTGATCTCGCTTGGGAAGAAATTAAAGCTTGTCTTTCAAATGATTCGATTTCACCAGAAATTGAAAATTCTGATTTTGATCCGGAGGGGGACATTTCATTGATTGAAAAACTTTTAAATGAAGACCCGATTCCTTCTTCCCCTCCGATGGACCTAAAAATGGCATACGTAAAACAAGTGAAGCCGTCTATTGAGAATCCTCCGGAGCTCGATCTCAAGGATTTACCTCCTCATCTCGAATACGCGTAATTGGAAATGAATAATAAATTGCCCGTAATAATTTCGAAAGACCTTAAAGATGAGGAGAAGACCCGACTCTTAGATGTGCTTAAGAAGCACAAAAGTGCTATTGCGTGGCAAATCTCCGACATTAAGGGAATTGATCCTCGATTCTGCACACATAAGATTCTACTTGAAGATAATCACAAAGCTTCCGTCCAACAACAACGACGGGTTAATCCACAAATCCATGAAGTGATCAAAAAGGAAGTTATAAAACTCCTTGACGCTGGAATGATTTATCCAATCTCGGATAGTTCATGGGTTAGCCCGATTCATTGTGTTTCCAAAAAGGGCGGAATCACTGTTGTGAAAAATGAAGATAATGAGCTTATACCAACTAGACTTGTGACCGGATGGAGAGTTTGCATTGACTACCGCAAGTTGAATGACGCGACTCGTAAAGACCATTTCCCGCTCCTTTTATGGACCAAATGCTTGAACGATTAGCGGGAAATGAGTTCTATTGTTTTCTCGATGGCTTTTCTGGGTACTTTCAAATTCCCATTGATCCCCAGGATCAAGAAAATACCACTTTCACTTGCCCTTATGGAACGTTTGCCTACCGTAGAATGCCCTTTGGCTTATGTATAGCTCCAGGCACGTTTCAGAGGTACATGATGGCCATTTTCTCCAACATGATTGAAAAAACCATGGAAGTGTTCATGGACGACTTCTCCATCTATGGAAATTCTTTCGACTCTTGCCTCTCTCATTTAGAGAATATGCTAAACGGTGTGAAAACACTAACTTGGTTCTAAATTGGGAGAAGTGCCACTTCATGGTTAAAGAGGGCATTGTCCTCGGCCATAAAATCTCCAAATCTGAGATCGAGGTAGATCGTGCCAAAGTTGATGTTATTGCTAAGCTACCTCATCCTACCACCGTCAAAGGAATAAGAAGTTTCCTTGGTCATGCTGGCTTTTACCGACGTTTTATACAAGATTTTTCTAAAATAGCCCAGCCTCTGACCTACCTTTTAGAAAAAGATGCTCCGTTTAACTTCACAAATGAATGCATTGATGCATTTAAATTCTTAAAGAAGAAGTTAACGGAGGCACCGATCTTAGTTGTCCCCGATTGGAGCTTACCATTTGAGCTAATGTGCGATGCAAGTGATTATGCCATTGGTCAACGAAAGAATAAGTACTTTCAACTGATACACTATGCAAGTAAGACAATGAACGACGCTCAACATCACTATACGACTACTGAAAAAGAGATGTTAGCCGTTGTCTATGCTTTTGAAAAAATGCATAGTGTATACGGATCATTCGGCCTTAAAATACCTAATGGCAAAGCAAGATGCTAAGCCACGCTTGATGTGGTGGGTTCTACTCCTTCAAGAATTTGATGTTGAAATTCGAGACAAAAAAGGAGCTGAGAACCTTGCTGCTGATCACTTTTCACGTCTAGAGAATCCCCATCAAAGTGATCTCGAGAAAAAGGAAATTACCGAAACATTTCCTCTTGAGACACTTGGGAGTGTATCTAAAAGTGATCAAATTACCCCATGGTTCACCGATTTTACGAATTACCATGCGGGGAATTTCATAAGGAAAGGGATGTCGTCCCAACATAAGAAGAAATTTTTCAAAGATGTTAGGCATTACTTTTGGGACGACCCCTATTTGTTCAAAGTTTGTGCGGATCAAGTGATCCGGCAGTGTGTTCACGGCACAGAAGCTGATGAAATTCTTATGGCATGCCATAGTGGACCCATGGGGGGACATCATGGTGCCAACTTCACTGCAAAGAAAGTCTTCGATTCCGGCTTCTACTGGCCGACGATTTATCGGGATGCCCATGAATTGGTGAAATCATGTGATTCTTGCCAACGTCAAGGAAAAATTTCTCAAAAAGATGAAATGCCTCAAAATTCAATTCAAGTTTGTGAAATTTTTGACGTTTGGGGTATCGATTTCATGGGACCATTCCCGTCTCTAGAGGAAACAAGTATATTCTCGTGGCTGTCGATTATTTGTCAAAATGGGTTGAAGCGAAGGCACTCCCCACTAATGACGCCCGAGTAGTTGTCAAATTTCTGAAAAGTCTCTTTTCCCGATTCAGTGCACCTCGAGCTATAATAAGTGATCGTGGGACCCATTTTTGCAATGATCAATTTGCTAAAGTTATGCTTAAATATGGTGTCACACATCGTATTTCTACGGCGTATCATCCACAAACTAGTGGTCAAGTTGAGGTGTCCAATCGTGGCTTGAAACGAATATTAGAAAGGACCGTAGGAGAGCACCGTGCCTCATGGGCCGATAAGTTAGACGATGCTTTATGGGCTTTCCGGACCGCTTACAAAACACCCATTGGGTGTACTCCTTATAAGATGGTTTACGGGAAGGCTTGTCATTTGCCCCTAGAACTTGAGCACAAGGCCTACTGGGCCTTAAAACATGCAAATTTTGACCTCAAAACCGTGGGTGATCACCGGAAGGTTCAATTGAATGAGTTAGTCAAACTTCGTGATCAAGCTTACGAGAATTCTTTGATTTATAAAGAGAAAACTAAAAGACTTCATGATGCCAAGATTAAAGACTGCGTTTCCAACGTTGGTGATCAAGTGCTTCTTTTTAACTCTCGATTGAAGATTTTCTCGGGTAAGCTTAAAACCCGTTGGTCTGGACCATTCACCATAACCCAAGTATTCCCTTATGGTACCATTGAGTTAGCTCAACCCGACGGTGCCAACTTTAAGGTGAATGGTCACCATTTGAAACATTACTTCGGAGGGGATATACCAACCTTGGTAGTCCCGGATCTCCAAACATTCCACAAGGATGATTGAATTCGGGGATCGAGTCAAGCTACGTGCTCGGTAATCAAAAACAAAGCGCTTCGTGGGTGGCAACCCATGCTTATCCAATTCATCTTCTTATTTTTCTTATTTCTAATGAATAACATGAGGAAGGGGTGTCCGTTCTACTCTTGTGTTCTGTGGTTTTTTGTGAATGTTTATTCAGGATTGTCCGCGATTTATGATGACTCTCGTGCTCGTCATAATGTTCTTTCTCCACTCGAGTCTCATTCATCGATGCTTTTGGAAATCCTATATCCGAAAATCTTATCGACTAACGTTTTCTTTGGCATAATTAATAAACGGCCCTAGAATTTTGTTAGGATTGCCTTTACCCGTAAAACAATGAGGACAATGTTCCATTCTAGTCCGAGGGAGGGTGAATCTTTGATTCGATTTGACCTTTCATTTTTCACCATGTCGTGTATTCTTGCAACTCCGTTTTTCCTCAAAATTGAAAAAATTGAAAATTTCAAAAATTTTGAAGAAAAATGAATGAAAAAGTCATGAAAAAGCACAAAAAAAATGAGAAAAAGTTGAGAAAAGTTGTGCAAAAATATAATAAATTTTGAATAAGTGTTTTGACACCTTGTTGACTTTCCAGCTGGCGAGAGTAGGAATAAATATTTTGACTTGACCGAGCGTGTTGAGCCCTAGCTTGTTCCCTTAACCAATGATAATCATATAAGCTTGTGCTAGTCTTTTACATCAGGAGCTATAAAATGCGAATTCATTCTTAAGAATCTGCAAGTTCCCGTACTTGACTTTATACATGCGCAGCTTACAAGCTTTCGCTAGTCTTTTACATTAGGAGCTAGAAAACGCGAATTCTTCTTCTAGAATTTGCAAGTTTCCGTATCTGACTTTATATATGCGTGGCTGATTATCGGCTAAGTATTCGCGGGTTTCATTATTTGGAATCTTAAATTGCGAATAGGGAGAAATAATAGAGTTTATTTAGAAGTTAGATGCTAAACGTGGAGTAGTTGGTTCTCTTTAGAGCTCATGGAAGGTACTTGTGGCTTTTTATTCCCATAAGATTGCACACCGATATATAATAGATGTTCTAGGTTAATTAGTGGTATTTAGGTTTGGATAATATTTAGTTTCTTATTTTCTTAAGAGAATCTTTGCTTTAGAAGTTGGGTACATATCAAGGAACATCAAAAATAAGAGCAAAAAAATGAAAAATCAAAAGTCAAAAGTTGATTATGTATGTGGTTTTGGAGCTACCCGATAAGCTTCCATTGATGAAAAAAATAAAGAAAAAAAAGTGAAAAATATGAGAAAAGTATGAGAAAAGTGAAAAATGAAAAAAGTGAAAAGTGAAAGTTATGATGAATAAGAGCTTATGTATAAAAGTTGTTGGTACGTGAGGAGCATGTGGATGATTCTGAATTGGACACATGAGGTGCACGTGAAGTACTCCGCAACTTATCTTTGAGATTGTATGTACCCAAATTCCTTGATGTGGTCCGAATTTCTATTGCAGTGATTCTTGAGAGAAAATGAAAAACTACTTAGTATTTAAACTTGGTATCACTATCGGACTAAAAAATATTGAAACGAGAAAATATGAAGCAATTCATTTCTCAACAAAAATAAAATCTTGAGATACAAAACTTAGGACATGGGAGTAAGAGGTTTCCAAAAGTAACTTTTATGAGTAGTGTTAGCATCTAACTTGTAGATAAGCTGTGATCTCGTTTGTACGCTTAGTTTGGGGGCTTGTGAAAAATCAAGGATGACGATTTTTATATGTATGGTCACTTTTCCATGTAAAGTGTTTCTACTCTGTGACCCTAAAGGTTATTGTAAAATAATAAAAGTTCAACAAACCGTCACAAGTATAAAGTGCGAAAAGTCCAAAAATAGAAATGAAAGTAGAACAAAGGAAAAATTTTGGAAAACGGAGCATTTGCGTGAATAAATGATTTGTAACTTCTTTTGAACATCCTTGCTACTTTACAACGTTAGTAGGAAGAGTTATGAAATTATTTATCCCAAAAGCGTGAATTGATCACATTGCGTGAGCGCACGACAATACCTTAGTCCGGGGGATTTTGGTGAGTACTTATTTACTCACCTTTTCTGAGCCAAAATGGGACCAAATAATCCAAAAACTAACTCAAAATGCCAAAGAAAATGTGATTTTGTGATTGTGAATGTGCAGGTATGGATATTTCACAAAAAGAGATAAAACAAACGAAAAGAAAAAACAAGCACGAGAGTGGAACGAGTCAAAAAAGTCAATGTTGGTAATCCAATGGAGCTTAAAAAGTCAAAAGTGCCTCTAAGTTTAATGAATGCACAAGATTGGCCTTGAAGTGAAGTTTGAAGATTTGGCAAGATTGGTCCTTACACTTTCAAAGTTAACACATTTGGTCCTTTATTGATTTATTTGAAGAAAAGTCAACATTAGTCCCTCAACTATTCAAGAATGATATAATAAGTCCCTTGAAGAAGTTTGGAAAAGTGACAACTTCAAACCTTGCAAAATTGGAAAATTACATGACTAGTCCTTATGAATTTTCATATCACAAAGCTGAAAGCCTAGTCCATTTTAGTCCAAGTCCAATATTCCAATCTAGGTCCATGTTACATATCAATTACCCAAAGCCCAAGTTCACTAGCCCAATCACCCCACGGTCAAAATTACTCACCCATGGTCAAACTCCCACTAATAATTACTCCCGCCCCCCAATTCTCCTTGAACCCAGAAATACCAAATCCCACATAAACCCTAGTTTGCACCATGGTTCGATTGACTCAATCCACTTCAATTAATCATGATTAGCTCAATATTGGGACTTCTAGAAGCATACCCCACGTGACTGGGGCGTGTCAGAGAGAGTATTAGAGCTATGGGTACACATGGCAGAGCTTTATTGGTTGGGACACATCATTCCAATCATTGGATTCGTTTTCTAGAAGGGTCCGAGGAATGATCAAAGTAACACAAATCTAATCTGAAGGCTATTTGAAGAGGAGTGAAAGCACAACATTCACCTGGATTGCCAGCATGGCATAAGACTCCTTACCCTCTCTCATTTCCTATAAATAGGACCCATTTCCTTCATTGTTAGTGTGTAGTTTTAGAGTAATGTTACCATGTCAAAATTTAGTTAGAATAGTCAGTTTATGTAATTCAACTTTTATTTGATTGTAATTCGAGTTTCTATTAATTCAAGTTTTAGTTAATTTTGTCTTAAATCTGTTTTGATTCAACTACTTATTGTTTCCTTTAGATTTCAAGTAATAGCATAAGCTGATTTCTCTAATTCTTAAGCTTCTCAAGAGCTTTCTTAAGTTTCCTATATATCTTTATTTCAAGCTATTCACTATTTCAGAAAATCAATAAAAAATAAGAAAGTATAAAAAAACAAAAAATAAAGTTTCAATTTGCTAAAATCAGCTTGTAATCAAGCTTATTGTAGTGTATATAAGCTCAAATTAGCTCTCTAGCTTCTGTGAGCTTATTAGTTAGTTAAAACAGATAAGTCACTCAAAATTCTCAAAAGTCAATATAAGTCAACTGTGAAACATTTGGAGGTGTACTGTCATGAATTTGGCAATCCAAAGTGAGTTTGGGATGCACTTAGCCTGTCTAAATACAGGCAAGCTCAGTGAGCTCCCTCTGTTCTAGCTGAGGGAGATGTGTTTTGGTAACTTCCTGATTTGAAATTCTCATAAGTTGTGTCTGTTTTGGATTTTGATATAGCATTAGTAGTTACTGTTACATTGATTCAGTTTGCTGCTATTGTTGTAGTAATTGTTGAGGTTGAGCTTGTTTGATCCTTTGTTTATCTGTTTAATTAGATTCTGTGTTGATGAGTTCTTTTAGAGTTACTGTTGATCTTAGTTAGTTTGAATTTTAGTGATAGATTTAAGTTTTGTTAGTGCATATTGGAGTTGTGTGACTATTTTTTATTTCAGTTGTGGTGATTTGAGGTTTGAATTTGGTAGTATTGGGTTTAAGTATTGTTTGCAGGGGTGTTTGGATCTGCTTGTAACTAAGAGTAGCAGAATTTGTTTAGCTGGTTAAATATCATACTCTAGTTATATTAGGTTAGCTTTAGTAAAAATAAGCATAAAAACAGTAGGTTATTACATATAAAAGTCAAAATTAGCATCAAATCACATTAGTAGTTAGGTAATTTAGTAAACAGTTAGTGTACTTGTGGATTTAGTTGCTAATTGATTCAAACTAGCTTAATCTAGTGTAATGATAGCTTAATAATACAAGTAGGAATAGTTTTGATTGATAAAATTTGGATTTAGTCAATTAGTTAAATAAGATAAAAAGTCAACTGTTGCTTATTGTAATTTCTCTACAAGCTGCTGTTCTAGGCCCTTTTTAGGTTAGTGATTGATCAATTGTGATAGGGCTTTTAGTGAACTTATAATCTCAGTAGTACAGTGAAGCTTTTGCCCCTTGATTTTTCAGTTTTGAGCTTAATTGAACAGCTTATTGTAGCCTGCTGGTTTAGTCATTGGAACTTATTTGCTGTTGAAGATCAGGCTTGCTAGTACTCATTTTGAGCTTGTACCTGAGTTTAGTTGTTGTTACTGAGCTTATTTAGGAGTTTCATACTTGATTACATTGTTATTTGGCTTCTGGCTTATTCAGTCTTGGTTGTGCTTAATCTTTGGATTATTGTGACTGCTTTTTGCACTAATTTGTGGCATTCTGAGATTCATCTGTTCATTTTCAAGTATATTTGAGCTTATTTGAGTAAAATACTGCTGTGTTTTGATTTTCATAAAGTTTGGACACAAGTGCTTATTAATAAGCACTTGTGGTAAGCTATTTTAGCCTTAATAAGCACTTTTTCAGCTTATTTTTATTTCAAAATTTTTCTCAAAGCTTCTTTTAATATTTTAGAATTTCTGTGAATTTTTCAGATTTTTCTGAATTGATTTACTATTTTTCTTAATTTCTATTAGTTTAAATTCATTTTTTAATACTCTTTAATAAATAAAAATTAAATAAAATTTAGAAAAAGCTTTAAAAAATCCAAAAATATTTTAGGAAATTCTTTTCTGATATTTTAGTTTTTTCAAAATTAAATTTGCATTTTTCACTTTTATTTTTCCATTTTCTTTTATTTTTAATTCATTTAAAAATACAAAAATAGAAATTAATTCATAGAAAATAAATAAAAAGTCAAAAAAAATATTTTTCTTTTTCTGAAAATTCTTTTTAGTTATTTAAGATTTTTAGAAAATTGTTTCACATTTGTGGGATAATTTTTCATTAAAAGTTACGTTTTAAATCGTACGTTACGTTTTTAAAATCGCGTTTGAATTTCCGTTTTTAGAATTAAATCACTTGTGCATACATAGCTTGTACATCTTGCATAATTTGTGATTGCTTGTCATTATTTGAGTTTATTAATCACTATTTTCACTATTCCACTTCTCACAACACGTTTTCACGAATCGATAATTCAAGATTTCATTCACACCTTCGTTGGGATACGACTCGGGTAATCCGTATTTCTTGCGGATATCCTCGATATTACTTATATATATATAATTGAGCAATCAGACATTTTGATGGTGGTTGAGATGCTTGAGGTGGTGGTTGATCATGGTGTTCAAAGTTTGCTTATCCATAGAGAGGGCCAAGAATATCATTGAAGATGGGGTGAAACAACAATGGTTTTGGTTGGGATTAAACTATCCAAAATAAGACATACAAATATTATCATTGGTGGGATTAAACCATCCAAAATAAGACATACAAATGTACAATCATCATCATAATGGCAAGCGCGCATTACACTCAACATCTAACATTTTGTAAAAACCCAATTAATCAAAAAATACAACACACTTGTCATTGGGGAAAATCATCTATTTAAAGAAAGCATTATCCTCATTAAAGCATGGTGTTGTTACGAAAGTCAAACTCTTGGCGCACATGCGGGACTTATATCAACATACGGGCTAGAGACATAAGATAGCATCCCAAGCATAATCCAGAACCATAAGCGCCCTTATAATGTTTCTTGCGCTATGTTCGACATGTTTGATGCTTTTTTGTGTATACTGCCTGTCATTTAAAAGAATGATTAATAACCATATGGGATGCTAAAATATAAAACTAAAAATATAGTAACGTAATTTGCCTTACTTGATGGAGTTGTTAGATTTCTTTAGAAACTTTGTGAGCCTGAAAAAAAATACCATATACAAAAAGTACTCATCAAACATAAATAAAACAAATTAAGAACACTTGATCATTGTAGACATGATGAGATTATTGAAAGCGAGTTATAGTGGTATTAACAGAAGAACAAACATGAACGGATAAAAGAGGTTAAAAGGATATTTAGTAGCCAAAGAACCATCGAGAATAACTGATACCGAATTATATTCAGGCTATAATGATGTGTACTGAAGCAAAGCAAATTTAAATGAGCAATGACTCCTCCCAAACCAACCAGTCAACCGTGTGCAGCTGATAGGCCCACCTGGGAGAAAGTGCAAGTTAATATTGACCGTGGAAGTACAGGGAAATCCCCGGGTCGTTAAGTCCCAACGAGATTGAAATTGTATTTGTAAACGATTAGGAAAGTGAGTGGTACTGAGGACAGTAACAAAGATGATTTGAGGGTTGATTATACTACTGATTGCTTGATATTTGGAAAATATGAAATTTATAACAGAAATACAGATATAAGCACAAAAGCATAAATAAGAAAATCAGATAACAGACAAAAACAAGTGGTATTTAACAAGTTACAAACTACAGGGGGTAAAAGTGAAACTTTGAAAAACTTAAAATAAAAGAAAATGGAAAATGAAATTGAAATTATGAAAATGATTATTATAATATTTAATTACTATTTAATTAAAACTATTTAAAATCTAATTTAAAACTTAATTTAAATTAACTAAAAATGACAAGTATTACAAATTAACCTAAAAACTTACAAAAATAATTTCTAAACCTAAATAAGAACTTGAAGAAAGTATAAAAAATGAAAATAAATATTTTTGTCTTTTTATGAGTATTTTATTAATTAATAACTATTTAACTTAATTAAACTATTTTAACTATTTTAAATTACTATTAATACTAAATTACCTTAGAAAATTATGATAAAATTTATAAAACTATTTAATCACTATAGGAATACTACAAAATTATAAAAAGTTGCTAAAAATTATATTTAAGCTAATTGACTAATTAATTACTTATTAAATAATTTTAAGCTACTTTAATTAATTTAAATAAGAAAATTAGAAAATGGACAGTGGAAATTATGAAACTATTTTCTAAAAGTCTTAACTACTTTATAAAACTTAGGAAAAATATAAAATTCTACTTTTGTTAATTAAAATTAAAGAAATCTATTTAATTACTAATATTACCTATTTAATTATTTAAACTAGTTTTAAATCTAATAAATAGTAAACTGCTTAGGAAAATTCTAAGAAAATTATTTTAACTACTTTAAGGTACTAAGTAATTTATAAAATTATAAAATTGGACAAGTGCTTATTAATAAGCTGATATGAAAATTAATTAGATAATTTCTATTAAATAGAAGCTATCACTATTTTTATGTTTGCTTTTTCTGGTTTTTCTTTTATAAAACTACTTAAATACTTAAATAATGAAACTTTAACAAAGACAACTACTTTATAAATCAAGAAAAAGCACTGAGAGTGCTTATTTGCTTATACAGTTGACTATAGTTGACTAGATTAAGAAATAAGCTAAATTGGGCTATGTGGGGTCCACACTGGTTAAGCTAGGTTCACCTAAGTTACTTGAACTATTTTAAACTAGATTTGGTGAGATAAGCTCCTAGGATAAGCTGGAAAGCTAAAATAAGCACTTGCTTATTTGGTTTCTGACTCAGAAGTGGGACAGAGTTTGGGGACAAGTTCAGGTGGGGTCCACTGATCTAGTGGTCAAACTAAGAGTCAAGTATTGAACCTGGGTAGGGGGGGTTTGTAAGAACCAAAGTATGAGGTGTGGGACCCACTGGGGTAACCACAAATCACCACCAAAGGTGGGGAGTGAGCTGGGGTCTGCTGAGACAGGGCAGTTACCTAGCCCTGCAGATGTTTTTGGTTGAGCTTATCTTGCTCAATAAAAATCTTAAAAATGAAATAGATGTGGGAAACTAAAGTTAAGCTGGTAGGTTATACTCACAACAAGATTCAGACCCTAGATCATAACACAAAAATCACAATTATTCATGCCAATTTGGAGATTTTCAGCACAAGAACTTTTTGACTTTTTAAGATTATGCAACCAGTTGACTTTAATGAAACTCTACCTTAATTTTCTGAATGATTAGGTTATAACAAGCTATACTAAGACTAAAATAAACTAACTTACTAACTTATGAGTGGACTTAATGAGTTTTGGACTCCAATATCACCACAATTAACTGTGGTGATGTATTACTTGTGATTTTGACTATTTGTGGTTTAGACCTAAACTTTTATGCCTTAATTAACCTAAGTGACACTACTGCAAACTATTGAAACACCAATAAATACCAAATGACAATAAGAGCTAAGCTCACAAGCTTATTCCAAACACTCCCTAAGATTTACTGTTTTAAGATTTATGGAGCAACAAGTTATAAGAGCTTATTACACAGATACAGATCAACTTATGATGACTAATTAAGTACAAATAAACACTTAAACACATAAAATAACAACAATTAACCAATATTACTTACTATACTATTTTGACTGTGGAATTTTTATTTTTTAGTAACTATGAATTACAACAACAAGATACTAATTTAGTGTTCTATTATCATTTTTTAGGACTCAATAAGCATTAATCAATTGAAAAAGCAAGCAATGAACCAAACTATAGTACAAAGACAGTTATGAGATTTCAAAAACTTACAAGGTGCTTTCCTGCTTGAAACATGAACCAAGAACAACCTATTTCCTCCCTGAGGATCTAAACCCAACTCCAAGCTTTTTGTATGCTTCCAAATCTCTTCTGAAACCCAGAAATCAAAACCAAGTGCCACAGTTGACTTTCTTTGACCAATTTGATATTTATGGAATTTTTTATTTTAGACTGATTAATATATTACTAAAAGCTTTATTGAGCTTATGGGAGCTTATATGAGCTTCTTGAGTCCACAGTAACAACACTTAACAATATTATCACAACATAAGAATTTGAACAAGTAAATGGCATAAACTGAATTTATAAAGGTAAACTGAGATTGATACTTGGAAAAGGTTTAACATACACTGATGATGATAATCTAAGTACTTTGAAAGCTTAAGTTACACTGGAAATTAAGAAAGCATAAAATACGATTTTAATTAAAAATGACAATAAAACTAGGTAACTTCTCCATTGCTTCCTTTTCTTTATATAATGACTTCAAAACCTTCACACTTGCTTCTGATCTTTTCCCACTTCAAATCTTGACCATCCAATGCTTTGGATCAATCCTATCCGTTTAAACTGAAATTGGCGCCAAAAGTCTTCCACGTTTACTTGGAGCCAAAGGTTAGTAATTAAAGATTGTTGGAGTATTGTGGAGGTGTCAGGAGGCAAAGGGTGATGTTTTATGCAAGTTGGGGCTGTTTTGAAGAAAACAGAGGACAAAATGATGGTTTGGAGGGAAAATTGGTGTGGATAGCATTAAATGGGGTGTGAGTTTGCTGTGAGGTGGAAAGGAGGGTTTAGGGGGAGTAGGGGTGAGGTGGAGAGGTGAGGTGGTGGTGGAATACCACCTGGTTTTGGTGGTTTCAGGTGGTGGTGAGGGTGATGAACAGTGAAGGCGGGATTGGGGTGTTTGACTGGGGTCAAACCGGGTTTTATAATAAAGGGGGGTTGGACTGGGCTGAGGTATGGGCCAAGGAAAAAAAGAAAGGGAGGTGGGCTGTTTGTTTTTGGACTAGATTTGGTTGTGGGGTTTATAATAATTAAAGGGTCCGGTTTGGTTATGGTATTTAACAAGGACCAATTTTGTAATTTTGGCAAAGTTAAAGGGCTGTATTTGTGATTCTCCCAAAATATTTTCAAGGACTTAACTTGCCAAATATGATAAACCAAGGACCAAATTTATGATTTTTCCATTTAGAAATATCCAGGGACCTTTTCTGTAATTTTTCAAACTCCAGGGACCATTTATGTAAATTTGGATTTTAAAGGGACTGTGGTTGTAATTTCTCAAAATTTTATCATAAGGACCAATTTTGTCATTTTAGAATAGTTCAAGGTTTATTTTATTGATTTCCCATTTTTTAAAAACCTTAAGGACTAATTTTGACAATTTTCAAACTTGAGGGACTAAAGTTGTCATTTTGTAATTTTTTAACTTTAAAGGACTTTTCTTGACAACTTATTAATCCCTAAGGACCTTTGATGATATTTTTCATGTTTTGATTCACCAGGGACTAGATTTGACAACTTTTGAAACTTGAGGGACTGAAACTGCCAATTATGCAAACTTTGTACGTTTTTCATCTGTTTTTACATATTTTGCATTTGAAACATATAAAACACACTTCTAAGATATTTTAAGTATTATGATGCATATTTGAGTGTTTTTGTATGTTTTGGCAGCTCAGATTGGTATAAAATGATGAGTATTTAGACACTCATCAAGCAACTCAACCAAATTCAGGAGATATAAAAAAGAACAGGTAGTGCAAAATATTATAAGGAAAAAGAAGCAAAATGCGTATATTACAAGCAAGAAAATACTGTGGAAAACTAGAAGGGGGGGTTGAATAGTTTTACGCCTTTTTCGTTTTGCTTATTTTATAAAAGATAGTTTCTAAGATGAAACTTTCAAATCACTTTAATACATAAATATATATACTAGTTAATTTATGATTTAGTATAAATACTACTTATGTATAATGTACAATTTCAAAACACTTAATTATAAAAGTATAAATACAAGATTTATTAAAGGTTTTATATATACAATGCTTATGTATAATGTTTGGAAAGAATATACAATTTCATATATTTTATGTAAGCATATATATGTGTAGTAGTGTATAGATATAATTATATGTACTAGGTTGGTTTTTGTAAGATTAGTTTTATGATTGGATTTTAGTTTGATCTTTATGTGAAATCAACATATGCACAATACTATCAATTATGACTATGTGTGAAATGCAAGTAAGTAATAAATCAAAGAGTGAGAGATGGAAAGATCAAACCGAGACACAAAGGATTTATAGTGGTTCGGCTACAAGGACACCTTCCTTGCCCTACTCCACTCCCCGAGTCACCTACTCGAGAGTTTTCTTCACTAGATCAAATATCTCCTTTATGGCGGAGAAAACCGTACACACCAATATACACACCAATTTACACACCAATCTTCACACCAATCTACACACCAATCTTCACACCAATCTACACACCAATCTACACACCAATCTTCACACCTATCTACTATTTTCTTCACACCAATCTTCTACACACCAATCTTCTATACACCAATCTTCTATTCTCTTCACACCTTCAAAGTATTAATGTCTTGACACCTTCAAGTCACTAATATCTTCGCAACTTCAATGCACTAGTGTCTTGACACCTTCAAGCCACTAATGTCTTCACACCTTCAATGCACTAATGTCTTGACACCTTCAAGCCACTAATGTCTTCACAACTTCAATCTACAAATGTCTTCTAGTCTTCTCCACTAGAGATCCTTAATTTCATCACAACAAGCTCCTATTGCTACAATCTCCTATCACCACTACTATCTAACCCTTCTTCTTCACTTCAAGTTACACTTCACACTTACAACAATTCTAGATTCTTCAACTAAATCTAGTTAACTAATACATACACCTTATTCACCAAAGTATGAAAGATATACAAGAAAATATAAACAAACAACTTAGATAGCAAGATGATACTAAGTTGTAATACTTCTAATAGAAGTATTCTTCTCTTTGCACTTGAAAGAATGAGGCTTTGGATCACTTGGAAACAAAGGCTTATGAAATGATCAAAGGATTTTTAGGATTGAAATGGAGATCTAGAACAGAAAGTTTTTGTGCAAAAAGGTAGGGAAAAAATCCAGGTTTAAGGTGGTATTTATAGGCAACAAGTTCTGACAGAGGAGCGTGGCCGGCCCCCTTAAAGCATGGCCGGCCCCCTTAAAATTAAGGGGACCGCCCCTTATAATTAAGGGGGCCGCCCAACTGTAACGGCCAGAAAACTTGTCTTTTAGTGGGGAAAGTTTATTTGGTGAAAAACTAACTGATTTTGGTTAAATATTTGAAATCATATATTTAGTATGATTAAAACATTTTTCCTTATTACCAAAAGTGTTTTTCAAAGATATATAATAAGATTATATAATTAAATAAACTTTGTATTAGTTAATTAAATACCCCTTTGATCATACATTGCACTAAGCACTTTGTTTATTCATACCTTAAGTGATTTGTTGGTGAAAGTGATTATTTATTACTAAATACGTGTTTACGTCATGATCTTTGGTTTGATTAGTTTAAGTTTTGTGATTATCAAAACATAGAGATATCGGAAGATATGAATAATGTTTTTAGTCAATTATTTATATCAACAATCTCCCCCTTTTTGATGATTACAAAACCTAAACTTATTAAATCCAAAAATTAATATTTAGACAAGTATTTAGTAAGTTTACATTCACTTCTCCCCCTTTTTGTAGAATCAAAAAGGTTAGGCCGAATAAGCTTCGTGAGAGAAGTTTAAACGGGTAGAAAACTCCCCCTTGATGTATGCTCCCCCTCGTTTGAGGGCACCAAGGTTTCGAGAAAGTAATTTTTGCAAGAAAAATATTAGAAGCACAAGCATGGCACAAGCAAATACATATAGCATAATATTAGCAAGTAATAATCATGGCACAAGGTAATAAGAAACATATATTAAACCATTCAATAATAGAGAAATGATTATGTCAACCCATAATCATTGTTACAAAGGCAATACAAATAGAATTCTAAATAACATAGAACATCCTATAGTGCCAACAAGGAGTGTCATCAAACTTTCTTGAATCCCAAAATGGTTGAGGAGTTTTATTTGAAAATGAGAAAACATAAGCATATCAAATGCTTGGTGGTTTAGTGGAGGTAAACTCTTGGTTCCATGAGTGTTGGTGAGTTTGTAGAGCTTGGTGGTGGTGGATTTGAAGTGGAGTTTGTTGGTTGAGAGTTGTGATGTTGTTCAAGT
Source organism: Artemisia argyi (assembly GCA_030686995.1). Taxonomy (NCBI): domain Eukaryota; kingdom Viridiplantae; phylum Streptophyta; class Magnoliopsida; order Asterales; family Asteraceae; genus Artemisia; species Artemisia argyi. The sequence continues at coordinate 212,675,796 of CM060702.1, forward strand.
GATGGGGTTTGTTGAGATCTAGTAAGAAGATACTCAATCCAAGTGAAGTGCTCATTCAAGGCAATGGTTTGTTGTTGAAGGAAGATGCAACAAGGGCAATTGTTAACATGCTTCTCAAGTTGGTTTTTGTTATGTGGTGATGATGGTGAGCTTGATTGTGGTGGATCCAAATTGCGTTGAGCAAGATGTAAAGCTAAAAGAGCACTAAGCTCATGTGCCTCTTTTAGCTCCTCAACGAACTTCAAGTGTTCGGAGGAAGGTGATGGTGGTGGAGCATGATAGTTGTCTTGGGTGAAGGTTTGCACATGCAACATTGGAGTAACATGTGAGGTAGTAGGAAGTGGTGGTGGTACTCTAGGTGGTGGAGATATGTTTGAACTTGGGTAATCATGAAAACATGATATGGGTGGAAGAGTTTCTTCATGAGTGGATGATGTCTTTGTTGAATGAGCAATATGTGAAGTGTTGATTGAAATATTGGGATTGTTGTTTTGGGATTGAGCATGCTCATCAAAAGAGGAAGCATTAATGAGGGTATTAGTGGAAGATAGGTTGTGGGATGACTCATTTGAGTGGGTTTGAGGTTGAGTTGTTGGTTGACTTGAAACAACATCACAAGAGTTATGACAAGAATCAAGTTTCCTCCTCCAAACGGGTTTGACGGAGATCCTTGCGGTTCTTGAAATCTTTGGTTTTTGGTTGTTGGGAGATGACATGTTTGGGTGTGATGGCATTAATGATGGAAAGAGGGTATTTATAGTGTATGAGAAATGTGGTTTAGGAAGGTAAATTTTGAGGGATAGCATGGGACAAAATATGTTTGTGAATTTTGGGAAGTATAGGCTGAAATGGGTCAAAAAGTGATAAAGAAAACAGTATCCCCGATCATCAGATGGCCGGTCCCCTTAAATGGAGGCCGGTCCCCTTAAATTTAAGGGGGCCGCCCTTATGATTTAAGGGGGCCGCCCATCTGGTGATTCCCAGAATGCCAGAAATGGGTTTTTGGCAGAGAATTTTCAAAAAAGTTGTGTTTTTTTTTTTTTTTTTTTTTTTTTTTTGGATTTGGATTCAAGTAAGTTCAACTCTTGAGGCAATATAGAGCATACTATTCATGAATGTAAAGAATATCATAGAAATGATTAAAGTAAACAATTAATTCCTAATAATCATGTCATCTACTAATATTTCAATAAAGTTTGGTAACTAAGGAGGCAATAAAGCAAACTTAGTTAAGTATGCAACTATATGAAGATAATGGTAAGTAGGATTAGTGCAAAAGAATTTAAGAATGCTTATGATAAACAAGTGGGAAGATATGATTATATGAACTTTAAGACTTGTTACAAACAAGATCCATACGGGCAAACCATGATTCTCATGATATGATTTGATTAGATTGTGGATGTCATTTTCACATAAGTTTATGACATATGTGAGAAAATAATAATGTTTTAAATAAAATGTTTTTAGTTTTATTCAACAATGTTTGAAAGTAAGTTTTCACTTAATGCCATAAATCTGGGAACGTAAGAATCTAATGAGAAGCAAAGTTCATACAAATAAACTAGCGTTAGGTATATATAGGAAGTGCAATTTAATCAAGTTGGAGAATGAGTATGAGACTATTACTAGTGGTGCTCAATTCAGGCTAAACACGACCGTTTTTACGGGTTACACACACCCAACTTCTCACATAGAAGCAATTCAACCGTTAGGTTAAATTGAATTTCTAGTCAATAGATTCTCCAGTAGTCATTCTCCTTTTTAGAAGAAATCAAGTTCCTAAATTTACCTATCGAAGATTACCAAATATGAAGTTTACTTGATTCACTAATACTTAGCTTAATGTTTTGAGATACATTCAAGTTAGTATCCCAATAAAACAAAATTTGTTTTGTTTCAAAAAGGAAAATGTTTCTATCTTGATAAAGATCAAAATAATGTTATGATAGCTTATGATTAAGCATGTTGTTCGAAAAAGCATAAAATAGATATTCGAAAGGTTTTAATTCAAAGAAAGAAGTTTTTAAACATGATGTTTTGATTTTGACAATCAAGAAATTTCAAGTGAAAGATACACTTCAAGAGAATCGATTAAGCCCATTGTCACATATAATAATTTCTAATGGCAACTAAAGATATGAAAGAGATATGGTAGACATTAAACATCTAAATGCAATGAGATAGGAAGGGACAAAGAAAATCATCAATGAATACAATATAGACATATGAATGTATGCATGTATACAAGACACATTGTAATATTGAGTTACTAGCAAGTCTTAATTATAACACATCTATTAATGCAACTAGTAAGATCATATAGCATAAATGGCAAGTATTCTACTTTAAATCATAGAAGATTATCAATATAGATGAAAACTAAGATAAATGATAATAGACATAGCAACAAGAGGGTTAATTATCCTAATGTCATGTATGCATATATTGGTATTCATGATCTAAAAGCATAACAACTTATAAATTAAATCATATTAATATACTAATTGAAGCATACTCTAATATAATGTAATGTAGGCAAGTTTTTGAAAAGAAAACTTACCTCAGGTCCAGCTTTACATTAAGATTGGTCATGAGAGCAATAGAAGACTTCAAAAAGATTTACCCCAAAGCAAGTTGAAGAAGCGAAGTAAATTCCCAATGCATTAAGGATCAAGGAGTCTTGATCATAGAAACACTATCGGTCGCAACAATCATCACAAGACGTGCAGATTAAGAATGGTAGAACAAGAATCCTTCGTCATGAGGTAGTAACGAACACACCATAAAGTCAATGCACCCAAAAGTGAAACACAGACCGCCGAAAATCAAGGATAACCGCCATAATGTCAAAAGTAACACATGTGTAGAGTGTGAAACATAATAGAGGGAACCAATGGTCATCAAATGAAAGAAAGCGAATAGAGCAATCCAAAAAGTAGTAGTTCCTTTGATCGTTAATTACCTACACATGACAGAGAGCTTGGTACCCAGATTCTCATGGGTCCGAGTTGATTAGTAGCGAACATCCAATGCACTTAAATGCATATGAAGAGGATGTCATCGAGAAGTACAAGAATTCATTATTTGTTTGTTTTAACAGACAAACAATGACTTTCTTGACTAGAGAAATAATCAATGGATGTAAATTATAATAGTTCTAAATTTTTCCACTAGGTTTAACAAATTTTATTTGTTTTGACGTATTTGTCAAATACTCATCTGCCGTAAATCCTAATCCGGTTTTATCATAAAATGACTTTTGAATGTTAAGTAGATATTTTAAAGATTTAGAACTATTTTCGAATTTTGCCAATATTTTTGCTTTTTCCTTTTCCATTTTAATTTCATGTTTATAGTCTTGACAATTTTTACATTCAAGATCAATTTCAATATTACTTTCAAGTTTAGACATTTTGTCTTCTAAAATTATTTCTTTTTCAAAATTATTTTCAGCGGATGTTGAAGATTCATTTTTAAAAATAATTTTTGAGTCAATGTTGCAAAAATGTTTGAAGTTATTTTCCATTTTTGAAAATTCTAATATAAATTGATCATAGCAAAAATGTTTAGTTTTGGATTGTACCTTCTTTGTAGTTGTACATTCCTCACATGCATCAATACTAGTGTTCTCATTTGATTGAATATTCTCATAAGCCGTGTTATCATCGTCTTCTTTGCACTTGTTGCACCATGATTTATTCACGCTCTTTCTTTGGATTTGGTTCATGTATTCTTCGTTGTAGATACCTTCAATGATCACATTTGAACTAGTAGTACATGTGTTTATTTCAACTAAATATTTATTTACTAAATTTTCTAGATTAACTATTTCTTGTGCAATATCAAGTATACCATCTTTGGTTTTACATTCTTCTTGGTGAATCTTTAAAAGACATTTCCAAATATCATTTGCCGTTTTACAATGAAATAATCTTTCATATTTGACTTTTGGTAGAGTTTTGAAAATAAGTAATTTGGCTTTAGTGTTTTTATCAATTTTAGTTTGAAAATTATTATTTTGATTTTCAAAATCTATTTTGGTTGATTTAAGATCACCAATTGAAATGATATGCCAAAGATCAAGATCTATTGATTTCACATAATTTTCAAATTTGTTCATCCATTCAAGAAAATGATCATTTTCAAATAATGGTGGTTGTTGCATAAATTCCCCTTCTAAATATTTTTCAAATTCCATAGATCGTTACAAGTTTTAAAATACAGTCTATTTTAAAAATCTTGCTAGACGTGGCTCTGGTACCAATTGTGGAAAACTAGAAGGGGGGGTTGAATAGTTTTACGCCTTTTTCGTTTTGCTTATTTTATAAAAGATAGTTTCTAAGATGAAACTTTCAAATCACTTTAATACATAAATATATATACTAGTTAATTTATGATTTAGTATAAATACTACTTATGTATAATGTACAATTTCAAAACACTTAATTACAAAAGTATAAATACAAGATTTATTAAAGGTTTTATATATACAATGCTTATGTATAATGTTTGGAAAGAATATACAATTTCATATATTTTATGTAAGCATATATATGTGTAGTAGTGTATAGATATAATTATATGTACTAGGTTGGTTTTTGTAAGATTAGTTTTATGATTGGATTTTAGTTTGATCTTTATGTGAAATCAACATATGCACAATACTATCAATTATGACTATGTGTGAAATGCAAGTAAGTAATAAATCAAAGAGTGAGAGATGGAAAGATCAAACCGAGACACAAAGGATTTATAGTGGTTCGGCTACAAGGACACCTTCCTTGCCCTACTCCACTCCCCGAGTCACCTACTCGAGAGTTTTCTTCACTAGATCAAATATCTCCTTTATGGCGGAGAAAACCGTACACACCAATATACACACCAATTTACACACCAATCTTCACACCAATCTACACACCAATCTTCACACCAATCTACACACCAATCTACACACCAATCTTCACACCTATCTACTATTTTCTTCACACCAATCTTCTACACACCAATCTTCTATACACCAATCTTCTATTCTCTTCACACCTTCAAAGTATTAATGTCTTGACACCTTCAAGTCACTAATATCTTCGCAACTTCAATGCACTAGTGTCTTGACACCTTCAAGCCACTAATGTCTTCACACCTTCAATGCACTAATGTCTTGACACCTTCAAGCCACTAATGTCTTCACAACTTCAATCTACAAATGTCTTCTAGTCTTCTCCACTAGAGATCCTTAATTTCATCACAACAAGCTCCTATTGCTACAATCTCCTATCACCACTACTATCTAACCCTTCTTCTTCACTTCAAGTTACACTTCACACTTACAACAATTCTAGATTCTTCAACTAAATCTAGTTAACTAATACATACACCTTATTCACCAAAGTATGAAAGATATACAAGAAAATATAAACAAACAACTTAGATAGCAAGATGATACTAAGTTGTAATACTTCTAATAGAAGTATTCTTCTCTTTGCACTTGAAAGAATGAGGCTTTGGATCACTTGGAAACAAAGGCTTATGAAATGATCAAAGGATTTTTAGGATTGAAATGGAGATCTAGAACAGAAAGTTTTTGTGCAAAAAGGTAGGGAAAAAATCCAGGTTTAAGGTGGTATTTATAGGCAACAAGTTCTGACAGAGGAGCGTGGCCGGCCCCCTTAAAGCATGGCCGGCCCCCTTAAAATTAAGGGGACCGCCCCTTATAATTAAGGGGGCCGCCCAACTGTAACGGCCAGAAAACTTGTCTTTTAGTGGGGAAAGTTTATTTGGTGAAAAACTAACTGATTTTGGTTAAATATTTGAAATCATATATTTAGTATGATTAAAACATTTTTCCTTATTACCAAAAGTGTTTTTCAAAGATATATAATAAGATTATATAATTAAATAAACTTTGTATTAGTTAATTAAATACCCCTTTGATCATACATTGCACTAAGCACTTTGTTTATTCATACCTTAAGTGATTTGTTGGTGAAAGTGATTATTTATTACTAAATACGTGTTTACGTCATGATCTTTGGTTTGATTAGTTTAAGTTTTGTGATTATCAAAACATAGAGATATCGGAAGATATGAATAATGTTTTTAGTCAATTATTTATATCAACAAATACTAATCAAATAAGGAAAAAATTGGAAACATGCTAAATATAGATACCTGCATTCATATGTAAATGCTTTAATGCTTCCTCGCAAAGAAAGAAATTGAAACATTTGTCGAGTTGCGGAAAAACTTACACCACAAAATGACATGTTTGTTGCGAGTTGCAATACGGGGCATGACTCGAATATATAGGGGAGTGGTTACAAGGAGCTTATTGCATTCGTTCGATGTGGGATACAACAATATATATAGTGTCTTCGCCTAATATCCTCACAATCTAATCGATGTGGGATATATACTAATAATAATATAGTGATTGCGATCAATATCTCAAAATCTTATTAGACTTGGGTCATGATCCTTAAGAACTAGAAACCATCAAGATAAGCTATTAGTATACCTTTAAAACCAAAAGGAATTATAGCCTACCTAATGTAGTGGTATGTGAGTTGCTCACATCACACACCCAATAATCTCTATTGGTTAAACATCAAGAATATTTTTTACAACCCTTTGTAGCATAGTTCAATTCATGGATTCGTGAAAAGGATATTCAAATTAGTTTATCCAAATGATCTATCGTGTATGGATAATAACATCCAAATATAGTATTCTTTCATCCATTTACTATTTCATATGATTTCACATATAAGAAAAATCAACTAATAGAGTAAATGAATCAAGGCCTTGCCATATACTCCTATATAATTGCTTACCTAATCAATACTTGACCACAAAGTAGCTAAAATAAATAATATTGCCTCAACTTTTATAAATACTAGTTAATAACCACTGCACACATAAAAAATTTAGCATAATGAAGGGCTTTTCTTGTAAAAAATGAAACATACATCCTAAATTCCTAAGGCTTTAGATATATACCAAGCCATGTTTTGCATATCAATAAGTGTAAAAATACAGATACATAAGTTTATAAAAATGAGCATATCTACCAATTTGTATGTATGACTTTAAATGTTAATTAGTCTACATAACTTATTGGTAGAGAGAATTGTATACTAGTATCAAAAAAACATTACACTGGTTTGATTATAACATGGCTAGCCACAACTTGGGTGCAAATGGCAAAATCAAAACACTCATTGATTTCAATTTTCAATGCTATTGACTTTCTATTTTGTTACTATTTCTATGCATTTGAGAGTTTATGTCTGATTTCATTCCCTTTGTCAAGTGTTTGGATCTTGGTGGATATTAAAAAGCAATGAAGATATCAACAAATTAAAGAGATGTAGAATTTACCTCATGAATATTTAGATGAGCACAAGAGAGTCTACTTAGCAACATGAAGGTACACAGGACTTCATGGATGATGCAATATAATCTAATCTTGAAGATGCTTCTAAAGAGGAATAAATATCTGGGATTTGACTACGATACAATTATAAGGTAACAAGTCTAGTAAGCTACATATTGATCAATTTTTGCATCTGCAAAGCAAACAAAGAGCGGTTAACTTAATTTTAATTATGTCGCGGGAAATACTCACAGGAAGCCTCGATACGACACCTGTGACTTTAACGTGGGCTTTATCTTTGTTGCTTAACAACCCAAAAGCACTGAAAACTGTTCAAGACAAAGTTGATGTCCATGTTGGAAATGAAAGACTAATGGAGCTGATACGTGGGAATCGCACCAGTGTACCTGATCGTTGTAGTATAGTATAGTGACAAGTACTGGGGGATCGATCGTTCAACTCAGGAATAGTGTCGCTAGGATTAGAAAGCCTAAAAGCTAGATCTAGAGGTGAGAGATAATTCTTTTTGTATTTTTATATTTTATAAAAGCAATTAAAATCTCGGGTTTTGGAAGAGTGGGTGGAATTAGTTGCTAGCAAACTAACCTAAATTAACTAAGATGCAACCAAAATGAAATAACAAAAATGAAATGAATCTAATTAAACTAGTGTGGTGTAACAATAATGAGGAAAGTTGTGTTTACTTAGGTTTCATTACTCCCTAGATATCTTTTACAGGTTGATAGTTTGTTACAATTGCATGGATGACGGGTCGTATTCCTTAATACTAGTCGTAGGGCCGTGTACAATATTCCCTAACTCTATAGGATCCTACTTCACTCCTATGTCGAGCCGTTAGAAGCTCCTAACATGGGATCATTAGAATTCTCCTACACATTAAATACAACCAAAAATCATAGTACACCTCAGATCATGTTTCTTAAGACGTTCAAGCATGTTACCAATGGAAGTCTGCTAGTTTTCTTAAGCCTAACATCGAATACAATCATCCGTAACAACTATAAACAAACAATCAACCCATAATTAACATCTAGGTTTCACTACATCTAAACAAACACAAAAGAGATCTAACCGAGCATGTTAAACTGAAGACAAGTGTAAGATATATTCAAGCAACACATAGAAATATTGATTGAATTGAAAGAATACTTATCTCAAATTGACATGAAAAGTTTAAAGGGTTGAAACCCTTGAAAAAGCTGGAAAAATTCGTCCTAGGGTTTTTCCCTCAAAGTTGCACACTAATGAATGAAATTTGGAAAACTATATATTGATTTTACAGGGTGATGGCGTCAAGAAGGAAATTCTGACGCCGTCAACACGTCGCCCATAATGAAATCGGATTGCCTAGATCCACTTTTGACGCCATCATGTGTAAAATTGTTCTGGGCCGTCACTAACATTTGGACCATGACGGCCTATGGTGACGCCGTCATCTCCTTAGTACAAAACTTTCTGGATTGTCATGTGTATCATCCACTTCCACCTCTTGTATTGCTCTTGACGCCGTCATGTAGACTTTTGTAACGCCGTCAGGTACTGTTCCCAGCAAGGAAAATTAAAAATTTGTCGTTTTCTTCACTTTTATGCTCTAAAATTGTCCAAAATGCTTCCTTTTCCAGATTTCACTTCAAAAGTACCTAAAATGATAAAAGGAACGATTTAGGGCAATATTTGATCAAATAAATTTGAATTTGGGCTTAAATGACCCCCTAAAAACGGTTCATTTTTCGCCTCATCAAATACCCTTACACTTGAGATTTGCTTGACCTCAAGCAAATGCGCTTTTATTCTAATCAAAATACAAGTTAGGGGTCATTTAACACTAATATAAAAGTAATTACAACAAATAATCATTCCACTAAAAACGAAAGACAAGCACGGAGGTCATAAACTAGCACCTCACAAATAGTGTTTAGATACTCACATCTCTCGGGTGTAATAAAGTATATATCACAATATGGAAATGGAAAACATCTCTCACTACCTGTCATAACAAAATATATTACCATAGGCTTGAGAAAGGATCAAACCTCCACCACTTGGCGTAAGTACCTAGGATAAACTATCAAAGCTGTCTTTCAAAGGGTTATAACGTTAGGTGTAGGGATATGGAATACACGGTTTTGTTGGATATAGGCAATATTTACTGGTGGCGAGTTAATCATCTTGGTTAATTACATGTAAAATATGGCGTTGCTAAGCCAAGACTAGACTCGACTTAAGCTAATGAATGAAAAATAACAAAAACATAAAACAAACATAGAATGAAACGGGGTGGTAGTCCGTATGTTTTTTCTCTTTTCTCTTTTTCTATTTTTTTTTTCTTTTTCTTATTTTTTTTTTATTTTTTTTTCCATACACTCTTACCCTACCATCCAAAATATTACATCATAGGGAATGTACATTCCCCTTACACTTGAATTTTTACATACTTTACAATAAACTAGTCTAACGACTCGAATCAAGATAATCAAAACACTTGGAGTACTTTTAAGATTAACGCACATATGGGGGTAATATAAGATGTTCTTCCCCATTACTCCATAACATAAGTACTTTACCCATGAGTCCCAATCGTCCCAAAACAATATATACAAGATATGACTAGACATAGCAACCATGTAATCAATTAGATAATTAACTAAGGGTTTAAACATGTAACAATAATGCACTAAAAATGAGTGCATACACAGAAGGCTAAGGCGATTTGGTTGTACATTTAAGTGGATTGTAACAAATTCTTCCTTTAAGTAAGATGCTTCAAGTTATAAACGAAAAGATAGGCTCGGAGGGGTGTACTTGGGGTTTCGTGTACTAAAAATGAGTACAACGCTAAGGTGTGGGAAAAAATTAATTGACTTTACTAGCCAAGTAATATGACTTAAATGGTCAAGTAATTATGATACGGGTTTAACACAAGGGTGATCCTAATGCCTCTTATCATGTAGTAAATCCTACTACATGAATGTAGTCTCACTAGCGGTCTCGGGATGCATCACTAACGCAAGTTCTAGAATCTAAATGCTACCGGTACACTCATATGCACTAATAATGAATGCTTTTCTTATCAAATCTAAAGGCGAACCTCACATATTTGGGTGGAAAATTTTTCTGAATGGTACGGTTTTGTGCTAGTCATACAACTCCTATCCAAGAGACGCTTGCTAAGGCTAAAGTTTCACTCCTAAATGTTGTAAAAAATTTTAAATTTGGCGCTAAAATTACACTAACAAGTATTTCTCTTAGTTTTATTACACACCTACCATCAAACAAACAAACTCAAGTGCAATTGTATCTTATAAGATATCATCATTTACCCTCCCCTTACACTTAGGATGAACATTGTCCCCAATGTTCAATTAAAGAATGTAAAAGTGAAATAGGTAAAAGAATGAAAGCAAATACCCCCCTGATTCGTTCGGTGTGGATAGTGTGGTAACAAGGTTAGATCTTCCTCCAAGAAAATGAACATTCAAAGCTTCCCTTCCAGAAAAATAAATCATCTTCTTGTCATACATAACCTGTTAAACCTGAGAAAACAAACAAGGCAACCTCGCGTAAAATCGGCGGCAATCTATATATACTAACAAGTCCGAGAAAACAATGTAAGATATAATGCTTTTGGAATGAATGTTTACAGATTTCCAGGAGTTTATAAAACTAAAGAATTAACAAAAACTTTAAGACTCCGTTCGAAAAACAAAACTCGCAAAATTTCCAGAATTTTACACATGACGCCGTCAGAAGTGACCTGCAGAAATCTTTATGTTAAGTTTCCGGAAAATTTCTGGAAAAACTTATGTCCTACTTCCTGGAAAATCCTGCAAAACATCATTATGACTCGATATAAGCATTTGACTCTAACAAATACTAATACACATGTTCATTTTATATTGTGGAGAATCATGATCAATTTCGTTCTTAAAAACAAATTTGGGGTTTCCCCTTACACTTAGCTCTTGCAAAATACCTTTATATGAAGTGAAGACGAAGTTAAACAACAAAATAAAGCATTTTCACAATTTTAGTTTTGAAACATGATCTACCAACAATAAAAATAAAGCATGCATATGGAAGCAAATAACAATCAAACAATTAAAAATCTCTCAAAACATGGGTTGCCTTCCAAGAAGCGCTTTTCTTTATTTACGAGTCTTGTAGCTAGACTCAAGGTCATGGGCTATCCTATATGTGTGAGCTCCTCATTGAGGACATCTTTAGGATCAAACTTGGGTTTCAACTTCCTATCGGTTTTCTTAGTACGGTATGACCTTTCAAACTTTTCTCCATCCGGATCATATAAGATCATCTTCATATGCCATGATCCGTCACCTTCCTTAGGTGGCTTGTCCCACCTCCATTTACACTTATCCCCTTCTCTCTTCCATTTGTTCATCTCTATGTTAATAGGCATTACGCATAAGAACTCAATCATTTTCCTAAAGACTAGGGGATCCTCAAAAGGGTCTAATTCTTCATCTCTAGCTATGAGTTGTTCCACCGAATGTATTTAATCGATGAAGTCTTTGTCTAGATAGAATGGGCATTGAGGTCCTATAAGGTTTCTTTATATCCAAGGTCCGTATCTAGATGGTCTCCTATACATCTCTACCCAATGTGGTGTCGGTTCGTCCTCACAATCGTAGCTATGCTTCCTAACATCATAAACTGACCAAGTATCGCCTTCTCCTACCGCTATCTTAGACTCCTTACAATCTATCATGGCGCTAGCGGTTGCTAAAAATCCTCTTCCTACTAACTATGGGCATGTAGTATCACTAACCATATCTAGAACGTGAAAATCCGCTAAAATAGTTAACTTTCCTACGTGAACCACTACATCCTTGATCATTCCAACCGGATGGGAAATACTCCCATCCGCTAGACCAATTAGTACTTCCGTCTCCTCTAACTTTCCTAGCTTAAGAGTGGTGAAAAGGGATAAGGGAATTAAGTTGAGGCTTGATCCTAAATCGGCTAGTGTGTCGAAAGCATCAGATTTTCCTATCTTACAAGGCAAAACAAATATACCCGGGTCATCAAGCTTCTTAGGCAACTTGTTTTGAATGAAGGCGGTCCCATTTTTACCCAATTTAAATTTCTCATATTTTTCTAGGAGGGCACTATAATAGGGAGCACGGGCTAAGACATCAATGACGGGGCGTTCAAGGTGGAGCTCCTTGAATTCATCGTCAAGGTCTTGTGTAGGAGGTGTTTCAACTATGTTATTGACCGGTTTGATATCGGATGTTTTATTCAATTGGTCCTTTTGAAGAATTTGGGTTTGCTTGAAACACGTGCTCGTTGCTTTGACCGAATAGTATTGCGGACAAGAGGTAGGTGACGAAACCGATGACATGGAATTAACGTTTAGTTTCGGGTTCTTGACCGTGTCACTTGGAAGTGATCCCATTTCTCGGTCATTGAGAACTTTCAAAAATGTGTCAATTTTGGTGGTCATCTCGCTTTGCTTTTGTTTTAAATCAGCTTCAAACTTAGATATGCGAGTTTCTTGAGATGCCATGAACTTGGACATCAATCCTTCAAGATTGTTGGTACTACCATAGTTGTTGGAAGGATTGTTGTTGAAAGTATGGTTAGAGGGTGGACCGTTTGGTTGGTAACGATTAGGCGAATTGGATGAATTGTTTTGGTTTTGTTTCCACCTAAGGTTCGGGTGATTTTTCCAAGAAGGGTTGTAGGAATCACCATAAGGGTTTGGCTCGGGTTTGAAAGTGTACCACTTGTCTCCCGCTTCGTCGGTACGTGAGGATGCGTAGTCCGCAAAAGCTTGTTCGGGGAGTTCCACGCAATCACGAGTGTCATGGGGACCACTACATAATTCGCATGAAGAAGAGATTTTGTTCACTTGGCTTGAAGGCTTAGGAGCTTCGTAAGATTTCATGAGAAACTTGACTTGGTCTTCAAGTTCCATGATCCTATGGTCGGGAGTGCTAGAATTGTTCGAAGGCAAAGATATTGCCTTGACCGTTTTGTTCAAATCACGGGAATCATTCCAACTTTCGTTGTCATAGAGAGCAAGATCTTCTATGAGTTCCCATGATTCTTCCGCACTTAGATCACGTAGCTTGCCACCGGCCGATTGGTCAATGGTTCGCCTTGTGGAGAGATCGATATGGTCATAGAAGATTTGGACTTGGAGCCAAAGATCTATGCCATGATGAGGGACTTTTTGGAGTAAGTCCTTGAAACTAGTCCATGCTTCATATAGAGTTTCACCTTGACGTTGTTGGAACATCAAGATATCATTTCTAAACTTGGTAGTTCTCCCCGGTGGGAAAAATTGAGCAAGGAAACGAGTGGTGAGATCATCCCATGAGGTGATGGATCCCGCGGGTAAACGTTCAAGCCATTGACTAGCTTGATCATGTAGAGAGAATTGGAATAGGCGTAATCGGGTCGACTCTCTAGTTGTAACATCAAGGTCTATAGAATCTACCATTTTAAGGAAATCCTTGAGATGTTAGTTAGGATCTTCGGAACGAAGTCCATGGAATGCACACCCGCTTTGCACCAACCGGATGGTGTCGGATCACAAAGGGGACACATTGGCTCCTTGAGTGAGCTCAATAGTGTTTCGATAGCCTTGATAGCTAGGACGGGAATATTCTCCTAAGGTTCGGGGCCTAATAGGTTGGTTTGCTAGTGGTAGGTTTTGTGGGTGGTTTTGTTGTGGTTGGTGGTTGATGGGTTCAAAGATGTTACCACCTTCCATGATGTCGGATGGTAAAGGTTACAAACAAAAAGACGAAGAAATAAGATAGACTAAAGAAAACCTAGAAATAAAAATAAAATCTTGCTAGAAAGGAATCTAGCAAGTAGACCTAATAAAAAGAAATCCTAACCTAGACAATAACTATTCCCCGGGCTGCGGCACCAAAAACTTGATACGTGGGAATCGCACCAGGCTTTACCTCTCGAGGGATCTCGAGAAGCTTACAACCCCCACCAGGCAGTGTACCTGATCGTTGTAATATAGTATAGTGACAAGTACCGGGGGATTGATCGTTCAACTCAGGAATAGTGTCGCTAGGATTAGAAAGCCTAAAAACTAGGTCTAGAGGTGAGAGATGATTCTTTTTGTATTTTTATATTTTATAAAAGCAATTAAAATCTCGGGTTTCAGAAGAGTGGGCGGAATTAGTTGCTAGCTAACTAACCCAAATTAACTAAAATGCAATCAAAATAAAATAACAAAAATGAAATGAAGCTAATTAAACTAGTGTGGTGTAACAATAATGAGGAAAGTTGTGTTTACTTAGGTTTCATTACTCCCTAGATATCTTTTACAGGTTGATAGTTTATTACAATTGCATGGATGACGGGTCGTATTCCTTAATACTAGTCGTAGGGCCGTGTACAATATTCCCTAACTCTATAGAATCCTACTTCACTCATATGTCGAGCTGTTAGAAGCTCCTAACATTGGATCATTAGAATTCTCCTACGCATTAAATACAACGAAAAATCATAGTACACCTCTGATCATGTTTCTTAAGACGTTCAAGCATGTTACCAATGGAAGTCTGCTAATTTTCTTAAGCCTAACATCGAATACAATCATCCGTAACAACTATAAACAAACAATCAACCCATAATTAACATCTAGGTTTCACTACATCTAAGCAAACACAAAAGAGATCTAACCGAGCATGTTAAATTGAAGACAAGTGAAAGATATATTCAAGCAACACATAGACATATTGATTGAATTGAAAGAATACTTATCTCAAATTGACATGAAAAGTTCAAAGGGTTGAAACCCTTGAAAAAGCTGGAAAAATTCGCCCTAGGGTTTTTCCCTCAAAGTTGCACACTAATGAATGAAATTTGGAAACTATATATAGATTTTATAGGGTGACGGCATCAAGAAGGAAATTCTGACGCCGTCAACTCGCCGCCAATAATGAAATCGGATTGCCTAGATCCACTTTTGACGTCGTCATGTGTAAAATTGTTCTGGGCCGTCACTAACATTTGGACCATGGCGGCCTATGGTGACGCCGTCATCTCCTTAGTACAAAACTTTCTGGATCGTCACGTGTATCATCCACTTCCACCTCTTGTATTGCTCTTGATGTCGTCATGTAGACTTTTGTGACGCCGTCAGGTACTGTTCCTAGCAAGGAAAATTAAGACTTTATCGTTTTCTTCACTTTTATGCTCCGAAAATGTCCAAAATGCTTCCTTTTCCAGATTTCACTTCAAACATACCTAAAATGACAAAAGGAACGATTTAGGGCAATATTTGATCAAATAAATTCAAATTCGGGCTTAAATGAGCCCCTAAAAACGGTTCATTTTTCGCCTCATCAGGAGGAATCTGACGTTAAAAGCTTAGTCTACCTCTAAGCTATCATCAAAGAGACGTTGTGCTTATATCCTGCTGCACAAATTTCAGTTATTCACTACTCCATGGATAACTGTATAATAAATCCTAAACGACACACGTTTGATAGTAAATCTTTAGAAATTATATCATCACCCTAATGTTTGGTCGGATCATAGCCAATTTCACCAGGAAGGTTCTTGGTAAACCAAAAAGATATAGACCTAAAGGGGAAACATTATGAAGTTCTACCATTTGGTAGTCACAGAAGAATGTGCCTTGGTGTTTCTTTTGCACTCTGTGGAAAACTAGAAGGGGGTTGAATTGTTTACCAGTTTTTAGCTTGTTTAACTTTGAAATCTTTACGTGTAATTAACAATCGTAACCACTTAAACTATAAGTAATATGAAAGAGTAAAGAAAGAAACAATCAAACTACAACACGAATGTTTATCGTGGTTCGGCTACAAAGACTCTTTTTCCTTGCCCTACTCTACGCCTCAATTTATCCAACTCTAGAGTTTCTTTCACTAGTCAATAAGCTCCTTTCCCGGCGGAGAAAACCTTACACGTCGCTTACACAAGATTACCGACACAAAGCTAGATATCGAGTTCTTTTACAAGGGTACAACCACTCCCGTTAGTTCTTTTACAAGGGTACAACTACTCCCGTCACACTTTGTATTTTAAGGACTAAAATACTAACCGATCACTACTGAAATTACACAATCAAATGAAGTGTAAACTATGCAAGTTTACACAATGCTAAGCTAACAAGACTTGCAACGTTATCTTGAAACTTGTAACTTTCGGTATGAACTTGTGATCCTCTTTGCTACAAAAGATCTTACAAATGAAATATTAATGAGTTAGATGAATGTAATGAGAATGTATGTGTAAAATATGATGAGAAGTGATAGTCAATTCTATGAGAGTGGCTTGGTATTTATAGCCAAACAAGACAGCAGGTCAGCGGACCCGGTGGAACCAAAACAAGGGTTCCGCCCTTGTTCCCACAGGGTTCCACCAGACCTGTCAGTCAAAGAACCAAAAATCTTTCCGAAACAAGGTCAAGTCTAATCAAGATCCTTCAAGTCAACCATAAGATATTTTGAGTGAAGATCTTTTCAAATATGCATGTAATCTTTTGGAAAGTCAACCTCAAGATTTGGAAATCTTTCCAAGATTGCAAATGATGCAAGTCATGATGTCACACAACAATTTCCATTTTTAGAAATATGAAAATGTTAAGTATTATGTGAAATGTAAATGTAGTAAAAGTGATGTCAAGTTGAAATAAAGTCTTATTGCACAAGACTTAAGCTATATTCATGTATTGCTAAAAACTAATGTTTATAGTTTGTCGTTAATAAAATTTAGCAAAGATCGTAAAATATAAATAACATTTTTAGGCGATATTTGTATTAAAATCTCACCCTTTTTGTTGAGGAAAAAACATACACTTTATTTTTAAGCAAGTCACTAAATATAGTGTTAAGTCTTTTTTAAAGATTTATATTTAAACTTGTTTTATTATAATGATGAAAATTAGTTTAAGTTTTAAATGTATCTTCTCCACCTCTTTGTCGAAACAAAAAGAAGAGTAACGTAGCGGAATGGTGCAAGCCAAACGCTCCCCCTTGGACAATACTCCCCCTAGTTGGGGTGCCAAGTAAGGAGACATGGATTTTGATCCTACAAAAGTAGAGTTAGTTTTCAAAAAAGACAAGTATATACAACCACAATTATAGAACAAAAAGAATCACAACCACGAAATGGTCAACCGACAATTCACACAATATAGTAGAATGGAATTTATTTCAAGTAAAATTTAACTTTTAGAAGTCAAAGACAGGAAATGGAGTAGACAACATCCTACTTCTAAAAATAAAAAACAAAAGAAATTAAATAAAATATAATAAAAATCCTACTTCTAATAAAGGAAGTCACCCAACATTTTCTATCAACCGTGTGTTAATAATTTAAAACATAATTTAACCAACCATAAAAACAAATCATGTTTCATTCTAGCTAAGATAATCAACTTGTGTGTAACGAAAACCTGATAACACTTTATTACTTTCAATGTATAATTTTGCATTAGAAATGAAATCAAAAAAGAATTGTATGACGTGTTACGAAAATTAACATTTAATTGAATAACAAGATACTGACTGGCAAACTAAAACCTTAATTAAAGCTTGTAGGTGAACTACAAATAGTTCAAACGGTGAAATAAACACTCTTCTTAATTTGATATAATTGAAACAAGTGAACATTTACTCTTGAAAAACATGTCAAGCATCTATTGGAGAAGTTACTCTTCACTTGATGGTAGTTTATCGTTTCAACCATCTATTGAAGAAATGCACCATTCTATTTAATGTTTTTATTCTGTTGAAAAACCAATACCCTCTTTTATAAACAGTGCTAACAACTGCAACTTTATTAAACTCTTATCTTTTATGACTTTGCCTTGTGCATACTTTGTATCTCTCGCTCTTTTCTTTTTGGAAAAATTTCGGCTAGACGGGAAAAGAAGGAGGGAAGATGGAATGAGCAAGAGGTTCGTAAACAGGGGCGGTACTACAATGGGGGCAGTGTAGACATTTGCCCCCACAAAGTTCCTAATAGATATTAAAACTTTTATCAATGTCGATTTTTTTTGGATAATCATGATGCACAATTTTATTCTGCCCCCATAAGAGAATATAATGGTAAAACATTAACCAATGGCTACATCTTAGTCTATCGGTTAAGGACATTCTTTACTTTAGAAGAGATGATCTAATGTTCAATTATTGTGCAATTTTATATTTTTGTAATCTAATTTCTGTTTTCGCTTTCTCTATTTGTACTAATATCGATCAGGAAAAGTAAGTACGTCCTAAATATTGTCCATATAATAACAATTAGTTTAGGTTCTAACAAAACAAGTTCACTTTCATTCAAAGTAAAATCATTGTTATTACATCAAAAAAGGTTGAATTAGTGACATGACCCGACTTGACAAGTTCACTTTCAATCAAAGTAAAACCACTCTCAACGTTTGCCCCCTCTTAAAAAAATTTCTGGTATCGCCCCTGTTCGCAAAGGGTTCACAATGGTTATGAGAGGGTGCTTTCGCAATTGCTTCACAAGAGTTCGCAATAGAGAAATTGGGGCTCTTGGGAAGAAGAAGATGGTTCATTAGAGGAGAAAGAAGAACAATTTATGTATATATTTAAAATAAAAGTATATTGCCAATTAACTGTGAATTTTTATAGTTTTTTTTTATGAAAAAAATTCTTAAATTTTTTTTTGGAAATTATATTGAAATGAATTTTAAATTAACGAGCATCAAGCAATACATTATTTGGCCTAATTTGTTTAAAAAAGAAAAAAAAAAACTATTGTAATTTCACATATAGATGGGATTAAAAGAGACGAATATGTTTTAGGCATTTGAAGGATTAAAAGTGTAGACAAAGTACAACTATCTTAACAAAACACACAATATTTTAAACAAAAAAAATGGTACTAACAACAATTGACATTCAAAAAAAATAGTATTAATGTGTTATCCATCCAATTTGACACATGTTTCCTTTCTTTTATCCGTAACGCATATGTATTTTGTGGAAAACTAGAAGGGGGGTTGAATAGTTTACCGCTTTTTAGATTCTTTTTAGCTTGAATATCCTTTAAAAACTTTACGTTTGCTTAAAGATATAAACACAACATTATATGTTTGATTCTTTGAAAAGCTTTTCAAGTGAATAACAATTCTAACTTTACTTGTTTCATACTTTGAAAAGCTTTACTTGTGATGATCCTAACTTTGCTTGTTTAGTTCTTTGAAAAGCTTTACATTTGTTTAAAGATATAAACACAACTTTACTTGTTTAATTCTTTGAAAAGCTTTATATGTGATTAGCGATTCTAACTAAAAGACAACATGTAATAAGCAAAGATAAAGAAAGAAACGATCAAACCACAACACGCTTGTTTATCGTGGTTCGGCTACAAGGACTCTTTTTCCTTGCCCTACATCCACGCCCCGAGTTTCCAACTCGAGAGTTATAAGCACTAATCAACAAGCTCCTTTCACCGGCGGAGAAAACCTTTACAACGTCGCTTACACTTTTACCGACACTAAGCTAGATGTCGAGTTCTTTTACATGGGTACAACCACTCCCATCGTCGCTTACACTTTTACCGACACTAAGCTAGATGTCGAGTTCTTTACCAAGGGTACAACCACTCCCGTTAGTTCTTTTACAAGGGTACAACAACTCCCGACACACTACGTATTTTGAGGCCTAAAATAGTAACCAATCAATTCTACATACATGACACAAATGAAGTATAAACTACCAAAGCTAATACATGACCAAGCTAACAAGACATGCAACTTTAGAGTTGAAGCTTGTAACGTCTTGAATGATCTTGTGAAGTCCCTTGCTACATAAGAGAATCACACAAGTCAAATGTTACTGAGTTAGTTGAGAGAGTATGTGAAAATATGTCCTAAAGTCGTCACTCAAAACTAACAAATGTTTTGGTATTTATAGCAAACTATTCTGCAGGTCTGGCGGATACGGCAGAACCCTCAGATGGGTTCTGCCCGTGTACCCCCAGGGTTCCGTCAGGGCTGCAGTTAGTTTTGCAATAAATCTTCCAAACCAAACAAGGTCACATCTCATTACACCTAGTCAAACACAAGACTTGCAAGCAAACATATGGTTAGTCAAACACTCTTTCTTACCATAAATGTATATTGACAAAGCTTGCCCTAAATGTGATGTGACATTACTATTTTAAGAAATAAATGTAATGTGACAAGACACTTTCTATTTTAAGAAATAAAAACAATGTTTTGTTTAAAAAGGAAATGTAAACCTTAGTTTAAACAAGACTTAAACACTTAAAGTGATGATTTACTTTTAGCTAAAGTTCATACTTTGTCATTAACAAAACTTAGCAAAGATCGTAAAATATAAATAACGTTTTTAGGCGATATTTGTATTAACAATCTCCCCCTTTTTGTTGATGACAAAATATAAACTTTATTTAAAAGTAAGTCACTAGTTTTAGTGTTAAGTCTTATAAAGTTAGTATAAAAACTTGTTTTTGCTAAGATGATGTGATATGCAAAAAATAATTTTTGAAACAAGTCTATATAAAAATTCTCCCCCTTTTTGTCGAAACAAAAAGAAGAGTAGCGAAGCGGAGGTAAACACTTGCTCCCCCTTGGATGATACTCCCCCTAAATGGAGTGCCAAGAGAGGAGACATGGATTTTGAACCTACAAGAAAAAGGTTAGTTGTCGCACAAGACAAGTCGTGAAAGCATTTCATGTCTAAAACACAACTAAGAGTTGTGGAGCGGAATAATGTCATACTCATGCTCCCCCTTGAATATTACTCCCCTAAATGGAGTATCAAGGAAGAAAAACATGGATAATGATCCTACAAAAAGAAATGTTAGTTTCTAAAACACAAGATATATGTATGCTACCATATTAACGTATAGTTCACTCATTATACCTAAATGGTCAACAAACAATGCAAACCTTGTAGTAGAATGAAATTCATTTCATGTAAAATTTTGACTCTTAAAAGGTCAAAGACAAGAAATTAGGACGACATCATCCTACTTCTTAAAAATAAAGAAAAACTAAAAATAAACTAAGAACATAAAATACTACAAGGAAATCATCATTTTCCTTAATGAGAAACATTTTCCAAAAACAAGGCTAAGGTTGTTTAAGGATGAAAATGTGTGTTGGATGGTGTAGCGGGTTTTGTTTTGAATGTTGTGGAGGTGAAACGGTTTTGGTTTGTTGGTTTTGATGTTGGTTTTCTAAACTTGAGGTGGTGTTGGTGCTTTAAACTTGGTTTGTTGGTTTTAATGAGAAACATTTTCCAAAAGAAACGGTTTTGTTTCATTTTGGAGACTCTAAACTTGAGACAATCCAAAATGTGGTTTAGTATAAACCTCATTTTATTGGTTAGAGGTCCATGGATGTCTTTGTAGATAGAGTGAAACAACAATGGTTTTGAGTGGTGATACTCTTGTTGTGGTGGTTGGTTGTGGTCAAAAGACTCATTTTGGTCAAGCAATGACTTTGGTTTTTCATTTGTGAAAGGTGGTGGTTTTGTTGTTTTTGTGGTTGTTGTTATTGAACAAAATGGTGTAAGCTTGGTTCTCCGGAAGGATTACCATGAAGGTGTTTGTAAATGGGGTGAAACACAAATGATTGTAGGTGTGTATAACCTTGATCATTTGGAAAATTTAGGGTCTAGCATAACGATAAGCCAAATTCTCAAGCAATGATGGTGGATGAGGTGCATCATCCAATGACTCATTTGGTTGAAATATTGGTTGTTGTTGGGTTTCCGTTTCGGCAATGGTGTCAAAGAGTGACAATGATGGAAGGCTTGATGGTTTAGGTGATAGGTTTTCAAAAGTTTCCAATAGTGGGTGTGGTGATGTTGGTGGTGTATGGAAAAGTTCCATTGGTGTAAGTGTTGGTGATTGATGGTTGAAAAGTGTGTATGTTTGTATTGCCATGTTTGGGAGAGGATGTTGGAGTAGCAAGATTTAGGAAATCTTGAATAGTGGTCATGTTGGTGTTACAAGGTATTGAATATGGTGTTGAGGTAGTAAGGTTAAGGAAATCTTGGATAGGTTAAGAAATGTCAAGTGATGAGCTTGATTTAATGGTTTTGTTGAAGCAACAAGGTTTAACACTAATCCTAGTGGTTTTAGCTTGATGATTCGGATGAGGTGTTTGATTTAGTCATCTCAAATCTTTGGTTTGCAAGAGTTTTGAGATTGAGAGAAGTAATGGTGTTGGTGTGATTTTTGGTTTATTCTAAAGTGATCAAACTTAAAAAAAATTGTGGGAAGGAGTGTTTGGATTTGATGTGTTCCATACAAAGATTGAGGTTTCAAATGATTTGATGTCAATCCAATGGAATTGGGTGGAGTGAAAGACCAACATATGAACTCAATGCTTTGTGATCATGGGAAGTGATTTGGTTTGAAAATGTTCCAATGGTTTGAACGATCCTTTAAAAGGGTTCCTTGGGTTAGTTATGTTTGAATTTGAATTTTTGACGGGAAGTGACTTCCTAATTGTTTTAGTGAGTGAGAGTTGTCATAATATGGTTATTGGAGTTAATGGAAGATGTTTCTCACTTAGGATAATGGTTTGACACTTTACAATTTTTGAACTAAAGAAAAATGACAAAAATTTTCTGCAGGTGACTGGCGGAACCTTCAGAATACACAGGCGGAACCCGTGTGAGGGTTCCCTCCAGTCCGTTGGGTCATTTCTAGGTTGCCCAGAAAATACACTGGCGGAACCCAATTTTGGGTACCGCCAGATCCGCCAGGGCTGAAAAATTTGGCAGTCCGCGATTTTGACCCGCGAGATGATTTTCAAAATTTTTGAAAACTCCTAAAATCAAAAAGATAATGCATTTCTGGTTAGGCAATGCAAAAAAATAGACACGTAAACACACATATCATAGGATTTTGACCTTGAGGTCGAGAATTTCACTATACTTAGTGAAAATATCATAAACATGAAAATTTGACAACTTGCCAAAAGTTGTCTACCTGCATCAAAGTTAGATACTACATGTTCCAAATTGTATCAAACATTGTACTAACACACAAATACATCATAAACATTGTTTAAACAACCAAATTTGTTCAAATAGCACCTAGTGCCAAACACTCCTACACACCCGCTCTCATAGACAGTCAATCTTCTTCTTGAGCTTTCCAAGAAATCTCTCGATGTTTTTGAACATCCCCTTTGTTTGCTTGAACTCCGCCGACTCATTTGGAATATCCGAAAGTTGGAAAATGTATTCTAGAGGTGGGAGCCTAGAGTTGGGCAAAGCCTAAAGTTGGAAAATGTTTACCTTGGGCTTTGTAGATTCTCCTATCACTTAGTGGGACAAAAGCGTGTGGAATGAGAGAGTAGTCTAGGTGAAGACCTCTAGGAGTTGATGGAATGGGAGAGATGAACCTAAAGATACGGGTTAAGAGCATTCCATACGGCATAGACATTGTGCCTTGCACGGGAATGTCGGCCATTCTCTTGGTCATGTAGTAGGCAAGGTTGAAGGGTTGCCTAACGGACAAGGAGTAGAGCATGTAGCAAAGGCAAACACTGATGTGATCCCGGTTTTCTATGGTGCTAATTACATTGGCTCTAAGGAGTTCTTCCCATTTTTTGAATTGGGGCTTAAGTTTATTGAATTCCATTCCATATGGGTCCTTGATGACCTCATTTCCGGTTCTAGTTCTCCTAGTGTTGGTGGTCCTAATGAAGAGGTGGTCACGAAGTTCATCTTTGGACACAAGAGGGGTATCATAGGGATAGATGCGGTCAAAGAGTGTGTCAAGAGTTGAGAGGGAGTGCAAGTCGGAGTAGATGCAAGTACCATGGTTTGGGACCCCTAGGATTTGAGCAAACTCCTCGAGAGAGAAGGAGTATTGATGACTACTAGCCCTAAAGTTAATAGACATGCAACCATACTCATCCTTGGAGAAGGTGACGGATGCATAGAATTCTAAAATGAACCTAGAACAAATAGGCTCGTCGATTTCTAAGAGACACTCAAAGTTGATTATGGAAAATTCCGTGTAGAGGTTTGTACCTTCTAAGAAGGATGGATCAATGGTTCTACCCTTATGGACATATCATTTTTCTAAGGCTTTGAAAACAATGATTTGAGTTTGAGTAAGACCTTTGGTTTTGTGGTGTTTGGGTAGGTACTTGATGGTGTCCTTGTGGTCGTAGTGAGTTAGAGGAGGCATGATGATTCCTAGAAGATCAAAATTCCACATTTTAGTCTAAGTAAACGACTATTGTAATGTGTATGTTCTAGTGTGTGCCTATATGAAAACAATGTGGAGGTGCGGTTAACTTAACTCATTTTGATGCTTAAAAACGTTTTATAATGCAAGTGATGTTTCAATGATGTTTTTCATTTGTTTTAACAATGTGGTGAACGGTGTTAAAGTATGGTTGACGACCGAGAGTGGATATATGAAATGAGGTGGTGATTGCTTGACAACACTTGAAGCTTGGATATCTTCTTTGTGTTCTTCACTTGCTAGAAAGTGGAAGAGACGTATTTCATAATGAAATTCACTTGACTTTTGACGACATAGACAAATATGTTAATAAGAGTATGGATATGACAATTGCCCTTTGTTTCAAAGAGCGACACAAGGATGAACATATGTTTATGTATCATGAAAGGTGGTTTAATCTTAATAGGTTAGGTCATAGTGGGGATGACACACTTGTTTGGTTACATTGTGGAATCTTCTTGTGAAGATGACTAGGTGGAGTTATTGGTGAAGATGATATTGACTCTTGGTTTCTTTGAGGGCATGGTGGAGTTATTGGTGGATGACTCAATATTGATAGGACAAAGGATAACTCGGTTTCTCATTTCACATTGGTTGTTTGAGGTTTGAGTGATGAAAGGTTATGAGGAAGATGCTTGAAGTTTTGCTCATTTTGTGAATCTTATGGGCTGAGATATATCACAAGGTAAATGTGATGAGATTTTGTTTGAAAATGCAATTATGATAAGAATACTTACAAAGTTGATTGGATTAGAAGAGATGTAAGTGAGAGCCCTAATTTTCGTGTGGTAAGGTGTTTGTGAGTGAGGAATGGCTGTTGGTAAGTTGGAGTTGTGAGTAAAGAGGTGTTTGGTTTTGAAATTAAAAGTAAAACATTCTGTAGCTTTGGCGGACCAGGCGGAACCAAAAGGAGGGTTCCGCCCGTATGGTCTGAGGGTACCGTGGGAGCTGCAGGAAAAATTCAAAAGGGATTGTCTTGAATTTTTGTGGTTTTATCCTAATGCTCAAAACTAAGGTTTTAGGTCTTATAAGTCTTTGACTAAGCCTAGGAATGATGAATGCTTCACATTCGAGAGGTTTTGTGAAAAAGTTGATAGAATGGTTAACGTAGAAGACTTTCTTAGTTAAGACATTCCTCAATGAACAATCTTACCAAGGCGATGATGATGGATCACAATATGCCTATTAAGACCATAATGGATTGAATTGTTGCCGAAGTCGATGATTCCTTTGTAGAAGGGATAACAATGTTGATAAAAGAATTCCATTGTTGACACGAATTCGCTTGTACAAGTGGAGCTTGTTGATGTGCTTCTCCATCCGATACTAATTTGAGAACCTTACGTGTTTTGGAGAATCATTGGGTAAATAAGTATAAAAGTGCAAGTACCACTTGGGCTTTTCTTATCAACTTATTACCAACATAATTCCATTTGGCATACACTATGGTTTCTATTCCCGTTCTTTTGGGATACCATAATCCTAGTTGTGTAGTACCTTATGATGAATCCAAACAAGATCTTTCGATAGAGTTGTTTTAGGATCTTCTCTAAAAAGAACAAGCACATAGACAAGCACTAAACATAATGTTAGATTTATTCGTAGTGAGAATAAGTAAACTTCCAAACATTTCTATATGTTTAGTTTTACCTACGGATTTACTAATCTCATTCTTGATAAGTCATAAAGGACTTAATCATTGTGAACATGTGAATAACTAGGAATGTCTTTGAGTGATTATCCCTTGCTTTTGGAGCTTGCTTAAAAGAAAATCTTTCATAGATTTATATTAATTTCTATTTTGAAAGATCCATTTTATTTTAATGATTGCTTTACTCTAATGTCCAAAAACACTTTTTATCAAATTTATTTAAATCACAACTATGACTTATGAATCAAGTTTTTATGACCTTGTCAATATTGCTTGACTCATTGTTTGACACAAGATGAAAGGATGTTGTTTTTCAATCTTAATAGTTCATCTTCCTTGTTATTGATCTTGACTTACTTGTCTTATCAATTTTGGACTTTCGACTAAGTCATCATCTACCAAAGATGATATCTTAGAAGGAGGTGGTCTTTCATCGAATGTTAAATTCAATGACTCCTCGACTCTTTGGGTTTATTAACTTAAAACACTATGAGTGTAAATGTCCAAGAGATGCAACATCATAAGACTATGGGTCAAATTTGATGTGCAAATCCTAGATGTTTATAAATCATTTTCTCCCAATCATCCTAATGAATTCAAATGATTTATTTTTCTTTGTGTGTCTTATATGAAATTTTAACAAAAGAATGGTTGAATTTAAGACACAATTGAAAATGTAAGGTATAATGTCAAAAGACGTTGTACTACAAATATCTATGACATGTTGTGGTTTTGCTAGATTTACAAGCATCACAAAAATGTTGGTTGTCTCATCACTTAGGAGATTCTTAGTTAGTTCAGTTGTAGACAAGTATTAAGTAAGACTCACTCAAGAGTTACTCATGTCTTTTCCCGAGGGTTAAAAGAAGTAAAACACCTTATATCTCCTACTAAAAGTAGTGTCTAAGTCCTTTAATCACAATGGATCTAATCCTTATTGTTACTTACACAATATAACCATCTTAGAGTAAAAACTACTAGTATCACTCATGATAGAACTTAATACTAATCAATATGAAACACTGAAAGGTGAGTTGAAGAGACGTGTACCTTTTATGCTCCATAGATTAGCCATCAAGAAGATAATCATAAAGCAAATAATCTTGACTCGTAGAAAAGCTAAACTCAAATACTTATGAATCCAAGAAGGTTAGACAAACACGTAAAATATTTGAACATGATATCTTTATCTTTTTATCATGAGCTCCTACTAGAGATAGAATTACTCCTACAATTCTCTCCTAAGTTAAACACAACTTGCTTTGTTTTACTTGTTGATAGTTCATTAGAGTTAAATCCTAATCCGGTTCTATCTCTAAATGACTTTTGACTCTTTAAACAACATACAAGAGCTTTTGAACTTTCTTCAAGTTTAGTAAGCATTTTTCCTTTTTCATTTTGCTTTTTAATCTCATGTTTGTAATCTAGACATAATTTACATTCTAGATCAATTTCAACATTACTCTCAAGTCTAGACATTTTATCTTCTAACAAGATTTCCTTTTCAAAGTTATTCACAAAAGATTTTGAAGACTTATTGTTAAAGATAGTTTTTAGGTTCATGTTACCTAAAAGTTTAGACTCATTTTCTAATTTAGAAAATTCTAAAATAAATGTGTCAAAGCAAAAATGTTTGGTTTCAACATGTACCTTGCTTGTTGTTTCAATAAATTGACAATCACCCACCGGATCATTGTCTTCGTCTACATCCGTTTCATTCCATGATTCGCAAGCAAGTTCATCAAGACACACCTACTCATCTTCACTTGTACCTTCATTTAAAACATTTAAACTAGTAGCACATGTATTAACTTCTACTAAGAATCTATCAATTAGTTTTTCTAAAACTTCTAATTCATATGTAAGATCAAATTGATCATCTTTGACTTGACATATTTCTTGATGAAAGTTTAACATATTTTTCCAAATATCATTAGCCGTTTGACAAAAGTACATTCTTTCATATTCGGTACTAAAGCTTTATAAATCATTGTTTTAGCTTTAGTATTTTTATCAAGTTTAAGATAGTTATCTTGGTTTTCAAAACTTGTTTTCTTTGGTTTGAAATCACCAAAAGAAATAATATGCCAAAGATCTTGATCAATTGATTTCACATAGTTTTCAAAAATTACTTTTCCATTCAAGTAAGTTTTCTTTTTCAAATAGCGGTGGGTTTTGAATAGGTTGCCCTTCTTTGAGATTTTCAAAATCCATGGATCGATCCAAGTTTTAAAATACATTCTATTTTAAAGATCTTGAGTAACGTAGCTCCTGATGCCAATTGTGGAAAACTAGAAGGGGGTTGAATAGTTTGCCGCTTTTTAGATTCTTTTTAGCTTGAATATCCTTTAAAAACTTTACGTTTGCTTAAAGATATAAACACAACGTTATATGTTTGATTCTTTGAAAAGCTTTTCAAGTGAATAACAATTCTAACTTTGCTTGTTTCATACTTTGAAAAGCTTTACTTGTGATGATCCTAACTTTGTTTGTTTAGTTCTTTGAAAAGCTTTACATTTGTTTAAAGATATAAACACAACTTTACTTGTTTAATTCTTTGAAAAGCTTTATATGTGATTAGCGATTCTAACTAAAGACAACATGTAATAAGCAAAGATAAAGAAAGAAACGATCAAACCACAACACGATTGTTTATCGTGGTTCGGCTACAAGGACTCTTTTTCCTTGCCCTACATCCACGCCCCGAGTTTTCAACTCGAGAGTTATAAGCACTAATCAACAAGCTCCTTTCACCGGCGGAGAAAACCTTTACAACGTCGCTTACACTTTTACCGACACTAAGCTAGATGTCGAGTTCTTTTACACGGGTACAACCACTCCCATCGTCGCTTACACTTTTACCGACACTAAGCTAGATGTCGAGTTCTTTACCAAGGGTACAACCACTCCCGTTAGTTATTTTACAAGGGTACAACAACTCCCAACACACTACGTATTTTGAGGCCTAAAATACTAACCAATCACTTCTACATACATGACACAAATGAAGTATAAACTACCAAAGCTTATACATGACCAAGCTAACAAGACTTGCAACTTTAGAGTTGAAGCTTGTAACTTCTTGAATGATCTTGTGAAGTCCCTTGCTACATAAGAGAATCACACAAGTCAAATGTTACTGAGTTAGTTGAGAGAGTATGTGAAAATATGTCCTAAAGTCGTCACTCAAAACTAACAAATGGTTTGGTATTTATAGCAAACTATTCTGCAGGTCTGGCGGATACGGCGGAACCCTCAGATGGGTTCCGCCCGTGTACCCCCAGGGTTCCGTCAAGGCTGCAGTTAGTTTTGCAATAAATCTTCCAAACCAAACAAGGTCACATCTCATTACACCTAGTCAAACACAAGACTTGCAAGCAAACATATGGTTAGTCAAAAACTCTTTCTTACCATAAATGTATATTGACAAAGCTTGCCCTAAATGTGATGTGACATTACTATTTTAAGAAATAAATGTGATGTGACAAGACACTTTCTATTTTAAGAAATAAAAACAATGTTTTATTTAAAAGGAAATGTAAACCTTAGTTTAAACAAGACTTAAACACTTAAAGTGATGATTTACTTTTAGCTAAAGTTCATACTTTGTCATTAACAAAACTTAGCAAAGATCGTAAAATATAAATAACGTTTTTAGGCGATATTTGTATTAACATATTTGATGTATGGGAATGACGAGTATCGTATTTCCCATCCCCATCCCTATTTCCCACTCTTCATCCTCATCGCTGCCCCCATCCTTATAAGAGAATAGTTTTACGTCTCCATCCCCGTCCAAAATAGGGATCGGAGATCTCCGCGTGGATTCGAGGATTTTCCATCCTTATCAAGAAAATATAAAAATACACAAACTCATCGAAAATATAAAGAATTTGACTCATATAGTGTCTCAAGAAATGTATATCACTTATACTTAATTAATTACAATGTTAATCCAATTTTAAAGCATCGTAGATATAGATAAAGCACATATGATAAAAGAATAACATGATGTGTATGTGAGTATGCAGACAAAATATTGGTTAATTAATATGATAATTAATGTTTAATTGTTTATGGTTTTAAGCTATTTGATTATTTAATATCACACACACATATAACATTTACATGTCAATGCTCATAGAAATATACATAGAAAAGTAAGTCTTGTATAGTTATACATATAGTTTTCATATATTTATATATTAAAAGATCGGGGCCGAGTTCGGGTTCGGTGATTGATGTTATCCCATCCTCACCCTATACCCGGTTACATAATTTGTGGATTTTCCGTCCCCATGCCCGGTCAAATCGAGGATTCTTCAGTCAAATCGGGTTTGAGGATTGGGTCTCTGTCGTGTACGGGTTTTTTTGTCATCACTATATACGACGTAAGTGAATGTTTTTAAAAAAAATAAGGTTTATATTTTTAATTGGAGGTCTACCACTATCTAAATCCTTTTTAATATCATTACAGATCAAATACTATAAAGTAAAGCTCTTTTTTTAATGACTTTTGCATAAAGTAAAGTCGTAATAAATATATAATTTTTTTTAAATTGCGTGTTTTTTATGTGATAATAACTAAAAATAAATAAATAAATAGTAATAACAAATTCTAAGGTGTTTATTTTTATTTATTTATTATTTATTATTATTTTTTTTAACGAATTCTAAGGTGTTACCGTGTTACTACATTAAAAAGATAGCTAGGCTATTAAATTAGTAATTTTTAGGTACACAAAAGCTGTTGTCATGTGGGTTCAGAAATCTAGATCTCAACTTGCTACTCCTTTTTACAACGTCACTAGATCCACATTCTCATGACATCATGTTTCAATGTTTGGATATTTCTTTATGTCGACTAAATATTTTTCAGGCCATGAATGATAATGCATGACATAGATCTTAGACTATGAAGAGTCCAAGTACGCCTGACTTTAACCCATTAGGCCTTATATTTTCTTCTTTTGTGAAACTAGAAAAATTAGATTTTACAACCAAAAACCAATGACTAATATCTGTGACTTCATCAAGAAAGATGAAAGTCCACTCTAGTAGATAGAATTTGTTTGTAATAAGTTGGATATAATTAACATGTTTGCTCCAATTTGAGAAAAGGTGTTACATTTGATTTGATTCGATTCAAATCTAGTTCAGCTTGGCTTTATCTAGCCGGTTTCCTAGTTTAGGCCTAACGTTCACTTGATCAGCTAGTGCCTTAGCCGTAAGGAGACAACTAGACAAGGCATGCAACACAGAAACGGAGGTCTCAGTTTCACTCCCAATGGTGGCTCTCACCCATTATAAAGTAACGCGGTTACATAGAATAGAATACACACATACCAAGTAACTAATAACCTAGATACATCTAAAGGGTGTTTAGACCAAAATCTCAAACCAACTAAATGACATATTGTATGCTGTAAAACTTGTTCTTTCAATAGTTATTATATGAGTAACAAACATCTTCAATCATAGTTCAGTCCCCAGTTTTAGTAACCACTTCTTTGGGTTGATTAAAAGTCGAATGTATCATTCACATAGTAAACAAGGACCAACGACAGTGGATAGAGAGGGAAGACAAAGAACAAGGTCCAGTTTGGAAACTTGGATCTGAAAGTTGCTAAAAACCCCATTATGACGCAAACGATGGCCACGACAAGAACTTCCGCAGAGAAATGCCATGTCAAACCACGGAAATATATGACCGATACCAGAACAGAAAATCCCAGAGTATTGTTCATGAATACTTTGTGGTATATCTGCATATTTAAGTGTATACAATTAGTCAGAAAAGAGTTTTAGATAGTAAATAAAGAATGTGTTAGTGACAAACCTCAGAAAAAGTTAAAGATGTTGTATGATGTTTCTTATGTTGTGAAGCTCTGATTGCTGCAATCGCTGTTCTAGCGTGTGTAGCCAACGGGATTAAAATGAAAGAAACATAAAAGGGAGCTATTTTCACATTCTCTGAAAAGATACGAACACTCTGTGTCAGAGGTTCAACTAGAACCGTTAACATTGATATTCCGAGTAGTAGTAATGCGATTGCCTTAAATCTTCCATCCTTTCTTGCCTTTACCTCAGCCTCATCTGTTTCCTGCACCCGTGGAAATATATTTTTGAAGCATCTTAATTAATGTCAATTTTCGCAATATAAATAATTATCGACAAATAAGTAGCCTTGTGTGGAGAATGAAATTTTCTTACATCATTTTCAGGTCGTAGATGTTTGACATACTGTTTAATCACCTCAAGCCATCTTGTAGCTCTAGACTTGAATTCATGCTTTTCAATACTTCCATTTGCATCAGCGTCTAAAAGCTCCATAATTATCTCCACTAAATCATCGGCTTTATCATGGATGTGCGGATCCTTAGATCGGCGTGTGATGAAGTCTTTTAACTCCAATGGTGAAATTTTTGAATCTTTATTGGTATCGATTGAGTCAAAGAAACTGAAAATCACATAGATTAGTGGCATAACCAAAACTTATAGACCCTAAAGTTCATAGTACTATCAGAAATGTTCTTATATCAAATTACAATGTCCCTTACTCATTTATGGAAGATTCATCATGATTGACATCCACCATTTTAAGCATTAGCTTCATGACATTAATTTTATCCCGGCGCAAGAGTTGGGCAACCTGCAATAAGAAATGCGACAAAAACATAATGTACAGATAGATACATTTACATTATTATTTGATCTATGTATCATAATGATTAATTAACATCTCACTACAATGAAGATTAGTGTCCCTAGGTCAGATGTTTAGTGACAATATTTTAGAAGAGTATAGTAGTAGAAAGACCTATACTCGAACTTTTGTAAAAGTGGGTGAAAGGTAATGATTGTGGTCGGGTTTTATTTAAGAATCAAGTTTCTCAAGAAATACTTAAACATGTTACCACTCTTTTGGGTGAGAATATGTAGGTCTTGCCGAAATCTTTTTTAGCCACACCTCTCTATGTAGCTAAAACCCATGGACACCTTTAGTGACAAAATGTATAGTGTTATCGAACTCTGTATATAATCACCTGATTGAACTCTGTCTTTGATTTATCTGAATATGGATCATCCATTAAACGTCTTGTCGAATCAATCCACTCATTAAATTTCTTGATATCAAAGACAATATTATTTGGCTCTGTATTCCCATCTTCCAGAGGTTGTAGTTCATCCTCCATCTCAATTTGCTTTTCCATGAGATGTTTGTCCCTCTTCCGCATAAGCGCTTGTACTTCATAATAAGGTACATGCATTTCGATCTTTCTTTCAAGTTCTGCATACTCCAATATTCTATTATGTATCCTCTTATCTTTATACTGAAAAAAAAAATTTATGCCCAAAAAGAAGAATACATCAAAAGCAGGTACAAAATTCTTGAACATCTTCATATTATATTCTTGGGAAAATTGTCTAGAAATGCATCAAACTTGCCACCTTTTGCTTTTGTATACCACGAACTTTTTTTTTCCTATTGTAACTACAAACTTTCTTAATCTTACTATTGTATCCTAAAATTGCCTATTAGCTGACGTGGCATGTATTAGTGTCCCTAATCACCCTCACTTAATCACCTTCCACGTCAGCTAATAGGCAATTTTAGGATACAATAGTAAGATTAAGAAAGTTTGTAGTTACAATAGGATAAAAAAAAAAGTTCATGGTATACAAAAGCAAAAGGTGGCAAGTTAGATGCATTTCTGGACAATTTTCCCTATATTCTTTATGCAACTACTATGTGATAATTAAACCAGATACATACCTGGTAGTAAAAGTAACAGCATAGACAAAAAAGTGCCATAAAAAGAGAGAGAAGAGCAACAATGTTGTATTCTTGAGACGAATAAGATACACCAAATGCCCTCGGCATTAGTATGATAATCAAAGGTATCACTGAAAAAAGCATAATCTTTGCATGATCACAAGTCTCTGAATCCGTGTGAATACCCGAACCTGCAAAACGTGTAGATACTAAACTCACATGAACCAACATAAGTATAAAACTATTGGTCTATAGTTGTAAATGAGAAACTTTATAGTGATCACAATTCTTAGGGATACATAAAGAAAGCAAACCGGTCAATCGTTGTAGCAAATTGTTGTTATCTCTAGAATCTGCCTTTACATCATAATAAGGTTTTTGGGCACAGATTAAGCATATCCCCCATAGAACAGTGAGGAGTAATATTGATGATCCAGCAAGCAACCCAACTCCTGTTATAACATACTCTTGAGTTTCTTCATTGCTACTCAATAGTCCAGACACTGCAATAAAAAAACAAGAGTAAATTGTAAACAATTGACCAATGTGGAACTCGAGATATCACATTTCATTGCTCGGAATCCATGAAGAAGAGATCAGACAGAACAACACAAGAACATCAAGGGACTTAGGAAGAAAAAACAGAATTAGCAACTTCACCGCTCCTAAAAGCGTATTTAACATGGATCTGTTTTCTAAAATGCAAAAAACATTCACATGGTATCAAATCTATATCTAGCATATCATTGTTACGCACATCCAACTCTCCACTATTCGTGCCTAAGATATATTGGTTTCTACATCTTGACAATACAGATCAATGGCGGACATACTTGAGGCATACGTGCATACCCTACCCTTTAAAGAAAACAAAAAGTTGAAACGAGGAAGATATGAAAAAAGAGAACTTACCAAGAAGAATCAAAGATTCAGGAAGGGAATCAAGAAGCTGAGAAAAACTTGAAACGAAAAAGTTGTTGCCAAAGACATGAAAAATTCGCCCATCACCACCAGCATATGATTCGCCTTGATACAATAAGTACTCATATATCACAATGAGGAAGATATGACCAGGTAGGTTTGTAGAGCATGGCAAAAAGCCATACATTTGTTGACATTGCTCTTCAGAAGAATCCATTCCTTTGAAACGTAGAAAGGATTCTTCGTGTCGTCGAGCAAGACCATCTGAAACTGACTCAACATCATCATAATGCAAAAGACGGCCTCCTGCATTTGCAACTAACAAGATAAGTATTATAGCAGAATAATGTGCAATTCTTGCAACTACTTTTCCCATTTTATAAAATTGAGAATTGCTTCATCTAAACTGCTGTGGATAGTCTGCAATATATAGAGCCATTGTATCTAGATCAAGTTTGACTTGTTTGGTCTTTATGAAAATTTGAGTAAATTACCCCATTTGTCTTCATACCAAATTTAAAATAAATACGCCATTCCTCCCCAATGTCTTCATTTTGCTTCCCCGGCGGTCCTTTTTTTTTTTTTTTTTTTTTTTTTTTTTTTTTTTTTTTTTTTTTTTAACGGTGAGTTAGTACAATACTAAGTTAGTTATTCGATTCTATAATGCTAACCCAAAAGGTAGTCTCTGCCAACCTCGAATAATAATTAGTGATTCGATTCCACAGTACATACCCAGAAAGTAATCCATGCTAGCCTCGAATCGAGGCATCTATAGAGCAGAACCCCACAGATTCCACCTTGAAAGAAAACCCCCCACAAAGAGACTCAAACCTGAGACCTCTCGCATGTGGTAACAACCTCCCCAAAGTCACCATTGGTGGCCACTGAGTTAGTTCAATTGGTTAACATACATTAGTTTATGATAGTTAAACCATTTAGGTGACGCGAATTGGTCATTTCATGGCTTTGTTTTTATTTTAATTTTAAATTTCTCTATCCTTGTTTATATGGTTTTCATTCTTCTTTCATTCTCACATCTAGCGCAACCTCCTTTGTCCCTCAATTGTCTTTCTTGCCCGACATATCCATTTATTTCTTTCTCAATTACAAGACCCATAGAGCACTTCTTTGTTCTATGAAACCGTGAAAAACACATCATAAACCTTGTCATCTCTAAATTTTCGAATTAAACCTTATGCCTTACTAGCTTGATTCTGGAAATACTCTTGAAGATCTTTCTTGCATACACCCGATTTCAACAAGATCATTGTAAAGACTTTGTGGGTTTTGATTTGTTCTTATATTTTTTGAGCCTCTAATTAGAACATAAGACATCACGAAGATAAGTCAAGAACACAAATATGTTATCGGGTGTTGAGTTTTTTTTTTTTTTTTTTTTTTTTTTTTTTTAAAGATGTAGGATTTTGTTGATATTGAATCGAACGAATAATGGTTTCTAAATGTAACGAACTTATCACATTTTACAAAGTTGTGTATGTATCTTTTAATTTTACTAAACAATGCGAACAAGTTACTAATCCTACTATTATATGCATAATTTAACATTTGGTTAGAGTTATTTACATAAATCATCCTTGTGGTTAGGCCCAAATTGCAACGTTAGTCCTTATTGTCAGTTAGAGTTATTTACATAAATCGTTCTTGCGGTTAGACCCAAATTGCAGCGTTAGTACTTATTGTAGGTTTGACACGTGTCATCCGATGATTGGCCAGTTGCCCTGCCATTTGTTGGTGCCACGTGTCATGCAACGTGGCGGGTCAGGTCGCCACGTGGCACTACTTAGGGGTGAGCAAACAAAACCGAAAAACCGAAAAAACCGAAATCGAACCGAAAACTGAAAAAACCGAACCGAAAAAACCAAACGAAACTAAAATCCGATGGTTCGGTTTTTAATTTTTCAAAAACCGAAATGTACGGTTCTGTTTTGGTTTTCATCCAAAAACCAAACCGTAAAAACCGAACCGAACCGATTTTATTATATAATAATATATAATTAATATAATATAAATAAATAACTAAATAAATCAAATTTATAAATTCATATTCATTTCGTGGGTAGATTTATAATATATTTATCTTAACGTTTATGTTTATATGCATGTTTGTCGTGTCGTTTGTTTACTTGAGAATATATCAATAAATATATAACGATGATCATACTATGTGTATGTTCACTTATAAGTGTGTGTCTCATCTATATGTGTGTAATTATATAATTATGCAATAAACATTATTAAGCTTACATTGACAAAAAATAAAGTAAATAAGAATAACCAATTTTCTATGTAATATAAGTTTGTTGGTTTAAATTTGTCATGCCCAAATATAAACGGTTAGAAACCGGAAAAAACCAAAACACCGAACCGAAACCGATGATAAACCGAAAAAACCAAACCGCCAAAAACCAAACGGTTTCGGTTTTGAGTTCTATAAAAATCGAACATTTCGGTTTTAGCCAAAAACCAACCCAAACCGAACCGTGCACACCCCTAGCACCACTCAAGTGGTGACACGTGGCAACGTATTAATAAATCCCACTTTGCCCCAAGCCAGGCTCGAACATGGGTCTTGTGGTTGGGAGGAAGGTATGCTTACCACTTGTGCTAAGCATACCTTCAAATTATATAGTGCACAATATTTCTTTTAAGGTATACCCAGCTGAGTTCATTTAGTAGTTAATTTGACCTGTCATTTTAAGGAGTTTTGGCCCATTTCAAAAATAAATGAAAGCACCATCAGACTCGTTTTTTCGTGCTCTTTCTAATGGTGTGCTCGGTGAATTTTTTTGACTTCCTCTGAACCTCGTTAAACGTGAAAACATTGTCAAAACTCATCCGAAAATCATCGTTTTTGCTTTGTTTTCAAACCCTTAAACCTGCAAGACAAAATAACACATAACAAACATATTTTCAATATAATTTAGCATATTTGCAATATATTTTATAGTTATTACTTTTCACGCTCTTTCCAATGGTGTGCTCTATGAATTTTTTAAACTTCGTCTGAATCTCAATAAACGCGAAAACATAAAATATATTGCAAAAATGTGAAAACACGCTAAAACGGACTAATAACTACAAAATATATTGCAAATATGCGAAATTATATTGCATATATGTGAAATTATATTGCAAATATGTTTGTTATGTGTTATTTTCGTGTTTATCGAGATTCAGACGAAGTCGGAAAAATTCCCCGAGTACACCATTAGAAAGAGCACGAAAAAACTAGTTCGATGGTACTTTCAATTATTTTTGAACTCTTCCATAACCCATTTAAATTGATAGGCCAAAATCTATTTGAACCTTTATTATTAATATAAAAGGACCGTTTCAAGTTATAGGTTAGAAGGAATATGTATGTATAATTGATTGATGGTATGCTTAGCCCAGTTGGTAAGCATGCCTTCTCCCACCCAAACAACCCATGTTCGAATCTAGCTTGGGGCATTTGTTGGTTTTATTAATACCATGCCATGTGTCACCACCTGAGTGGTGCCACGCGGCAAACCGACACGACATCCGACCCGCTATGCGACCCGACCCGGTCTGACCCAGACCCGACACGTGGTAGCTAATAGTTTCAATGACAGTTTCAATAAGGACTAACGTTGCAATTTAAGCCTAACCACAAGGACGATTTATGTAAATAACTCTAACAAAATGTTAAATTATGCATATAATAGTATGATTAGTAACTTGTCGGCGTTGTTTAGAAAAATTAAAAGATACATACACAACTTTAGAAATAATTATCCCTTGAATCGAATCTCCATTTTTTGTTGTAAAAATTAATATGAATCGAGTGGGTTATTTATGACTTAACTCATCCAAACATATACGTTCAACCCTGAAATTATAGAAGAGTATGCTCTCTATAAGCTCAGTAACTCAAGTGAATAAAATGAAAGTTCAGTAACTCCGGCGCATTTTTTTGAAAAGTATAATGACATCTTTGTCTATTAACCACTATTGACACATGGGTATAACGTGGATTATAGTCATGCCATCCAATTAAATGTCAGATTTTACATTATAAAATGTAAGTAACGATGATAAATATTATGAAATGAATAACAAAGAGAATAGAATAACATTGACACGTAAGTTCCTTATAAAGATGTCAACCAACTCCAACAATTTCATGGGCGCAGCATGCATGGTCCATTAATACATTGGAACGCGCCATGGTCTATTTTTGTAAGATGAAGAAAATTGGTTTGTTTTCGTAAAAAGGGTATGTTATTAATCTTGAATGGTTATTTTTTATGTTTCTTTTTTGTTGTAGAAATTATGAAGCGAATGGTTAGGTGAAGTTTTAGAGAGAAACGAAGGGTGTGGTGGTTGCGTTTATTTTTAGTTAGCATTTTGTAAGATTAAACTAAGTATGTGCATGTGTGTTTGTTTGGTTTGTGATGATTTATGGGGATAAAGATTAAACTAAGTATGTGTGTGTTTATGAAAATGATAGATTTGGGGGGGGGGGGGGGGGGGGGGGGGGGGGTGTTCATGGTTTGGGTTGATGAATATTGTAGTGTTTGAATTAATATATTTAAACTAGGGTGATGATGATATGAATTTTTTGATGTTGTGTGTGGAAAAATAAGTGAATGTGATGTTGAAAATAAATAGGAAGATGAAGTGAAAGAAGTGGAAAATGGGTAATATACTCAAAATGACCAATTTGCCCTCACGTGAGTGGTCTAACTATCATCGAGTCATCGATTAACATATGTTGGTCAAAAAGACTACTAAGGAATCAAAATGGAGACATTAGGGAGGAATGGTGCACTTATTTTAAATTTTGGACGAAACTTGCAAATGTGATACAACCTTAAGGATGATGGTGTAATTTACTCTATAAATTTTGAAAAACAAACAAACAGGTTGACTCAGAGAAAAGAATCTTATGTTAGAGGTCTTTTTTTAGTAGTAGTAATTTTATTAAAGTCATCCTAGGCTCCTAGCACATTTAACTACCCAACGTTTATGTTGTCATTACTCCAATTTTATAAATAAATTTCTTGAATAGTACTAATAAAGTAATAATAAGGCTTAGTTCTTGCAATCTATTGGGCAAGAAATCTGCTCAACTTCGCATAGTTGACTTTATTATAACCACGTTGGGTCTATGGAAATGCATCATGCATGGTTGTTACTGTTAGTGATGTTCACATGCAGCCATAACTAACACGTCTAGTAGACATTGACTCTAGTCTATGGTCTTTGCAACAACTGTACGTGTAGATGCAATTGTAATTGGTCTAAAGCTGAACATTTCAAGTCATATGGTAACAACCAGAATAAAATATATGATGCATCCATGATTAATATATGAACGTATAAAGAGAAAATGATTGATTTATTCTACCTAACGACGATTTATTGTACCTAACGACTCATATTATGTACATAACTTGAACACTATTTTTATATGTGATAGATTTGTTATGATTAATATAACAGTTTTGCATATATAGAAAAGCATGTGGTAGTCATGAGAAAGTATAGCCCGCACGTTGCAACGGGTGTAGAACATTCATTTTGTAGTTACGAAATATATATTTGTATATAAAGTGTAACGAAAAAGCAAAAAAAAAAAATCATAACTAATTAACTACGTGTATAGGATGACAAAGATCTAAAATATATACAATTTCAAATTTTATTTCATGGAGTGTCAGTAATAGTGTTAATAGTAATATGTTTTTCTCGATAAAAAGTATTAACGATTATGTAAATTAGTGTGAAAGGAGTCAAAATCTATGGCACTATGGCTTTGGAAACTAATTTTCTAGTTCACAAAACTTAAAAGGGGTCTTCAATATAAGGTATCCAATGGCTAATTTAAAATATCCAAGAACCAAAACTCTCAAAAACAGGCTTTTATCATGTCTTTGAATGTTAACGCTGTCCACAAGCCCCAGGTTAGCTCACAGTTTCACACCAGAAAACGGAACGCTTGTCTTGACGTTCTACCGTTTATTGAACATAAACGAGATTTTACACCAAATAGAAATCAAAGTAATATGTAAACATCCTAGTTCATAACGATCAAGTTTAGAAAGCTTGCATATTATTGCAACTTGCGCTTGTACTACAACATATAACGGTGGAAGTTTAAGCATCTTAGCGTTTAGTCGTGCATCATAGTTAGTCAAAGTATAAAGCACTTCGTAAATCGTTGGTTGCAAGTTACTACTAACCCAAATACCACAAAGAAAATCAGAAGATGCTCTTTTTTATTAACTAACAAGTTTAAATGATTTTATTCTATATACTTCATGCCTATCCCATCATATTACTATGTACAAATACTTCATCTGCAATCATATATTTACCATTACATCAGCTTCATTAAAGGAAATATCACTCCCGGTTGATATGATGCTGCAAACTTCGTCCTCTATGCATCACTTTCAGTATGACCGTTCTGTAAACTTGTATTCTCAGTGTTGTTGAAATGCGATTTTAATCCAATCCAGCACTGATAATAGTCATGATCTATGGATGGAGAATCGAGAGCCCATGGGCAGATCCGTGGCATTAAGCATGATTCAAACATGAATGCCATTGTGTCCTTTATTCTGTGGGGTGCTGCATCATTGCCACGTGCAATTGTTGCCTGTAACCATACAAAAATAAATTAAGGATATCCTTTTGGGAGAAATTTTGGGTATACACCAAAAAAATGGCATAAAGATAGATTATAGTCCTATACTTTTTCAATGACGTACCCTGATATAAGCAAATCATGTACTCTTTCGACTTAGTTAATATAAGGCTATAATAATGGATAGAACAGAACATTCTCTCCAACAAGTTGTTCTCCTCTGTTGTTAACCATCTCCAAGGTCGCCTACTGGTAAGTTGTCCCCAAGGTCAGGGTTCAAACCATGTTGGGTGAACATCTTGGGTTGGCCAGGGAGAAGTCCGAAAATGGGCACGGGTAACACCAGTTAGGCCCGGGTAACCTGAACAAGGATCCTTCTCCGTTTACGCGTTTTATTGATATGATTATGAGACCAGGTGTAATGATTTTACTCGCGTATATAACTTAAAGATGTGTGAAACTATATAGCACAGATGTTTCGACCCTTATTCAGCAAGAGGAAGCTATTACCTTTCAAGAGATCATTTTTATGTGAACAAAAATATTTGACTTTCATAAGTCAAATTCCGAAAATCAACAGATTATTCAAGTCATTTGTCTATTTTTCCGTGCTCTAAACTGGTTTTAGTATTTTCATTATCTGTGTTTCTCATAACACTGTGTACGGTTTCTTCTGTTCTCAAAACTTAATTATAAGCACAATATCTCATAAAGGGAAGCGTGTATTTGAAATTTTCCTATATCTACCAATTTGTGCAATAAACCATCATGTACTTGGGAGCTTACCTCGTAGGTTTTTGTGTCAAGACCATGAGGAGTCATGCAACTGTGAAGGCTTGCACCACCCGGGAGAAACCCATCAGCCTTTGCCTGAAATTTTCAATTCTTTAGTTCTTTATACGGGTGAAAATTTTGACCCATTTGCTTATGAATAGGTCAATAAAGGTTTTGTTTTATCTCTAAGTTGCATGTAACAGATATGGTATAAGTTGCGAGTTAATGGAACAGTACCTCGTATCCTCCATGAATAAGACCCATAAATTCACTCATGCAATTGCGGTGATAGTACGGAGGCCTAAAGGTATGTTCAGCGACCAACCATCGTGGAGGGAATATCACAAAATCAAGCAATGCAACACCGGGTTTATCGGTT
Source organism: Artemisia argyi (assembly GCA_030686995.1). Classification (NCBI taxonomy): domain Eukaryota; kingdom Viridiplantae; phylum Streptophyta; class Magnoliopsida; order Asterales; family Asteraceae; genus Artemisia; species Artemisia argyi. The sequence continues at coordinate 212,718,560 of CM060702.1, forward strand.
GGTGCTGTTAGAACTGCATTAAGATATCGAAAGGATTAAAACGGAGATGGGTAGAAATTAACAAAAAATAATCTCCTATTTTATTAAACTTTCCAAAGCTAGTAACGACAGATCCTACTCACCAGTGTTTATTGATGGATCACCATGGTCAACTAAAACTGTATTGTAAGGGCAGAACTTGCTTAAATCATACTGCAAGCAATGAACATAACACCATCTGGTCAAACAAATAATTCTAATGCGGTGTAGATTGAAAGAAATATTTGGACGAAGCACATCACCAATAGATATATTCTCTCAGCTAATATTCATTGTTTTATATTGATGCACTAAATCCTTCTAGTGTTTATCGAATATTTAGCTTAATGGTAAACTTAAAACACATCTAAGTAGAATTATAAGAATTTACAATATTTGAGGTTTGAGCTTCACATCATGCAATTGTACTAGAAAAGATGAACAGAAGGGGATTCGACCAGCAAGTTCATATTGTTAAATTTTCTTCGCTGGCTCTTAAACTAAATGAGCTAAAGTGAACCTGAAACAAGTAAAATGCTTTCACTCGTATTGGGTAATGGGTATATTTGGTTTAATTTATTTAATTCCTTCAGCATCAACTATTTCTCAACTAACATTGAGCTTGATTATATAACTTTTCGGATATTATCTCCATGGTCTTTAAGAATATACTGCAATGGCCATGAGATGTTACTCAATTTACTCACTTTATTGCTTAGATAGCCGATGTATCATGTGTGTATCAAGCATTTCCTTAAAATAGACTCTCATTTAGCATGCACGTACCTTGTAGGGGACATAGTTACCATGCCAAGCCACCACATTAAATGGTGAGAAATCTTGTTTAGCAGTAAAAAGTTCGCCACCAAATTTCTGTATGATTGTGTAACCGGGACGAGATTCCTCTTCAAATGAAGCCTTGGGAACAAGGAAATCCCTTGCAGAAGCAAGACCATTTGCACCTATAAGAAAGACAAATAATAAGCCACATATATAACTTGATTATGTACTTCAGGGGACACAAAAAATATTAGCATCATTGCTAATACACAAATAGAAATAGAAAAGAGAAAGATTGGTATCGCGCACCGATCGGGCCAAGATCAGGCAGATGGAAATGAGTACCGAAAACCTCAGCAACATAACCACGCGAAGGGCCATCAGGTAGGTCTACAGAATATCGGAATCCTTGAGGGAGGATTACTATTTCGCCAGGAGACACTTGCAATTTTCCACATTCTGTAGTGATCCATAGCCCTGTACAGACAATACATATGTATTCCATCTTCAGTATCACAGTTTGCGTATCAATTTCAAAAACAGAGATAAGGGTAATAGTTACTAGAAATGTATTTAGCACAAACACACAACCTCTAAAACCAAAACTGGTGACGTTAGTTTGTTCTCAATTGTCATGCAAATAGCTTTCTTTCCAGCACACAATAAGGCGGTGTTTGGATTAGCTTACTTGGGAGCTTACTGACTTGGTTCAGTTTCTAAACACAAATCAGCCCAATAAGTAAAGCTTATTTGAGGGCTTTTTTTTTTTTTTTTTTTTTTTTTTTTAAATGCCATTTTGAACGGCTTAAGCTCTTCCAAAGAAGCTAATCCAAACACCTAATAAAGCAATTAGCCACCCAATAGTTAAATGCTCCACGCTGATAGCTTTTGGAGGTCTAAAGAGAATGTAAACATAATTTCAAAATTAAAGCTTAGTTACCACTTACTTCCTTGTTGAGGAACTATCAAGAAGTCACCATCCGCATTGCAGAAAGCACAGTTTTCCATAGACTTGTTTGCAGTATACCTACATAATCATGAACACGACACACTTAATCTAGCTCTATTTCAGCTAAAAGGTTCAGCAAATCTATTAGTGGAGTAAAGAAAGCTTAAAGTATATATTACATGTGAATGGCGAAACCATGTCGAAGAAAAGAACTGCCAGCCCCACATACAGAGTACAGCCCATCAACAAAGTCTGTTGGTTCAGTTGGTATTTCAACAGGTTTCCATCGGATCTGAGTGGGGTTAATAGCACTGTTAACCTGGCTGAATTCACTCACCAGCTTGCCATGTTTTGGTAACCTTGGTTTAAATGGTTCATGAGTGACTGAAGGCTTGATCCGATACAACCAACTGTTGCAAACAGAAATACCATACACACACTTCAATAACCGATATCCTTACAAAGATGCTCTAGCTAAAATTGCAAACTAAATCATTATGTTAGAGCGCTGAAAATGTAGCAAAATACCTATATATAGTGGGGACATACATTAGGCGCCACTACTATACGATCATATCATAACTTTTCTCATCTAAATAGACTGACACTAGATGCTACCTATTACCTAGACTGGTGAATCAACTATCTTTTTAAATAAACACTTGGTCCTCGAATATTAATGTTAAGCAAAACACAAGATAACAAGAAAATTTACAAGCTTTTCGTAAAAACACATGTCCAAAACATTAATGTTAAGCAAAACGGGCCTTGTCAAAATCCATTCGAGTCACCAACAATTATATGTCATAGTTTGACAATTGTTATAACTCTATGTCACAATTTAGCAACTACTACATACTATTTAATCGTTGACCTTGTCTAATTTGCATCAAACAATACATGTTTAACAGATCAAATTATACCCTCATGTTCAATTTTAAGTGAGTGTTTGGGATTGCTTCTTTTTTGTGCTTTTCTGGAGAAAAAACAGTTTTTTCATCCGAACACTTTCTAGTAATCTCCTTACTTTTTTAAGGAGATACGTAATTTTTCACAAGCATGTAAGAGTTGCTTATTTCATACTCAATACTTCTTATGTAATACTATTGAACTGAAAGTCTGAAAGTGTTTCTTACTCTCATATTTAACCTAAACCTTTTATAAGTAACAATTTGTACTTCCTCTCTCGCAAAATAACTGTCCTACGACAAAAAACAGACAATCTAACAAAATGATAATCATTACCTGTTTCTTACTTGTTGTTTTTTGCAAAATGACAGTTTCATCTTTAACTAATTAATGTTTTCTTTAAAATTTGTAATAATAACTGCAAGTGTATGATAAACTTTATCAAACTTTTGTATCTACATTTAGTAGTGAATCACAAATTTGAGATAACCCATAGACGAAAGCGGACAAATAATTTGGGACGGAAGGAGTATCAATTATTATTTCTACCAATATTAATGCATTTTTATACAAAATAAGCAAATCCAAAGTCTAAACGCTACTACGTATTTGCAATTTTGCATAAGTAGATATTTTAAGCAGCTTATAAATAATTATTTTCAACCGTTAATACTAACTTTAAAAAAATGATAAATTGCAAAAAACGTCCATGTGGTATGTTCAAATTGCAGACGCAATCCCTATCTTTTTAAAATTGCAAGCGTCGTCCCTTTGTGAAACTATTTGTGCGGATATATAGTCTCTGTCCCAAAGTGAAAAAACTAAAATGTCCCCCCTTCCCTTTAGCAAGAATGAATTTGTCCATTCACTTTGGAGCATTTTAGTCGTTTCACTTTGAGGTAAGGACGATATCCGCACCAATAGCTTCCCACAAGGACGGTACTTACACTTCCGAAATGTAAAGACTGCGTCTGCTATTTAAACATACTATAGGGATAGCTTTTGCATTTTACTCTAAAAGAAGATCAGAAAATAAATTACAGAGACAGTAACGCTTGCTTATAGTGTGTGTCAGAGTGTGTTTGTGTGTGTTGATCGTTGACCAAATCTTATTTGCATAAACAATGCCTAACAAACAGAGACGAAACTAGGATCAAATACAACTAAACTAGTGCACAAAAGTTTTTTTTTTTTTTAAGTATACTAACTAAATAATACTAAAAACATATTTCGATGTACCGGATTTAGAAAAAAAACAATGTCTTTTTCAAAAATTAACACTACGTTAATAAAAACATGGTTACAAAACAGATCAAACAAAAAACTAACACTAACTTCAAAAACAAACAGAAAATAAAAGTTACTACAAAACTAATAGCTTTTTAACTCTGTACGTGTTTTTTTACCTTCGTTGGTTATGTTTACGAGGCGCGGTAAATGAAGTACCAGAGATCTGTTCAGCGTAAAGACCAAGAGGACAAACAAGCGGACTGTTTTGGCCTGTTGGAAGTGCTCCTGGGATCGCTTCTGACGAGAAATGGTTTCCGAACCCGGAGTAATACTCCGAATCATCTGCAGGGAATTTGGAAGAAGTCATGATGATTTGTAATAAGAAATGGAAAAAACAAAGAGTGTTTTATAGATGGACGAAAGGTGTCACGTTATGATGCAGATATGTACTGACGTGTGTTGTAGTAGATAATTCTCGTTATCACTTGATTCTAGCTTTAGAGATAATTCCATGTTTACCCAATCTAAACATGAAAATGTCATATATATACCCAAAATACAATTTTTGAATGCATGATGTATAATGCATTTAAAGCATGTTTTGGGTAAATATGGCATTATCATGTTTAAGTTAAGTAAATATGGAATTGCCATTCTTCTAATTAATTACTCCTTCCTTATAAAAAGTACAGTAATTATCTATTTATCCACACCAAAAAAAACGCAAAATTTTAAAACAACATCATCCATACATTTTTTTTTCTTTTTTCCTATTTTTTTTAGAATGACAGTTTTAAATTTTTGGTCCATCTATAAAACACTTGATTCAAGCTTTAAATAGTTATAAATTCTTCTAATTAATTACTTGTCCTAAAATAATTATCCGCATACAAAAAACATATTGTATAATTTTAAAAAAGTATTATCATTACAATTTTTACTTTTTACTTTTTGAAAAATGACAGTTTTACGTTTAAATAATTAATTTAAAACTAATTTAATATTTGCAATAATAACCTCAAATAAGAGTAATATGATAGACTCGAACTAAATTTCTTATAGCATTTGAAAGTGGACAGTTAATTTAGAACAACCTGAAATGGAAATATGGATAATAAATATGAGATGAAGGAGAATTTCTAACTCGTATTATGTTTTGATATTTGGAAGAAGCTCGTTAATCTGTTAATCGGAAAGAGATATTGTTAGAAAACAAAAACATAGAGTTTAAGAAAAGTGACACCATTACACCCTTCAACTAATCAAATACACTTGTCGGGCACATGCGCGTTGCGACGACAGATACCTAATAAATAAATATATTTTTGATAAATGTCATACAAAAAATTGTAAAAGTATAACATTAAAATGTAACAACAAAATAAGTAATATTATACAAACATGTATTAACATGATGTTGATGCAATGCGATGGCAAGAAGAAGTCTAAGAGCAAGACAACATGATGATTGATAATTTTATTAACAATGGTTGCATACTTTATAACGCCGAAAATATTATGTAATTATAGTAAAAGAATTCAAATATAAGATATCATTTATCATATCACAAATTATTACCAAAATTGCAAATATTATTTATCATTCAATTAATTGCATTAAATTATGTTTGTCTATTAAACATAATAGATAAGTGTATTGGCTTAAAAATTTTAATACTTGATTATTTAGCATGTTTCAAATGTTTTATAATATAATATAGATTATAGATATCAACCCACTAAACTCTATTTTAATTAGTTTAAATGAGGATTGGACAATTATTTTGACACATCATAAAAGAGAAATGTGAAAGACCGATGAAATATTTATGATAGCGTATGAGAATTTTAGCCCAATAGATAAAGCTTATATAGCTAATTCCATGTTTCCCAAAACATGGAAGCTCACAAAGGCGTTGTGTGGAGATACCCATCTCAAACATTATTGTTGAAAAAGTACGGAGTATTTGTTTTTTTCCTTTGGCCGAAGAGGTAGTTTTCTTCACGTTTCTTTCTCATCTTATTGTGATATTTATATTTATTGAAAGAAATAATGAATTCATGCATCTAAAGCTTGATTAATAAGTTGACATATATTTATAGAAATTGGGTATACCTAAATTTCCAAAGATGTCTATGATGGATATATGTGCATAATTTTCTGCATGTAACTTTACTTGATTAATATAAGGTCCGAGATAGCATAACTATCATCCATATATTCTTTTAACATTGCTTAAGTATGTAAAGAATATTAGTGTCATTAAATTGAAGTTGAAACAATGTACTAAAATAGAATGTAAACTTTCATAATAGATAAGAGAGTTATACATAAATGGTTACTTGGTTTGCCGGTTTCTATAGATTTTGTCACTGAAAATTTTTTTATCGGGTCTAGTCACTGAGGTTTCAAATTGTTATGAATCCTCCAAATTCATTACATAAATGGTCGGGGTTTTTCAAAATTACATAAAATGGTCACTGAAGTTTGCCAAATTAAACTAGATTTGTAACCATTTAAAACATTAATTATTGCACCTGGTGAGAGAGAACTTCAATAACTAGATTTACAGAAACCGACAAACCATATTGACCACTTATGTAATGAACTAAAATAAATAAATAAATAAATAAATAAACCGTCATACTTGCGTTCAAATAGGACTATAGAAGCGATGTTTGGTGTCTAATAGAAGCCTTAAATTTGACAGATAAGCCTTTCACTGAAATAACTTATATTGAATGACAAATAGCAAAATTTTACTCTAATTGAAAATAGAAATATACTGTAATAGTAGCCTCCACGAGTCAAAGCCTTAGGTTGCGTTTGTTTTTTCAAGAAAACCTCTTAATCTAAGTCAGTTTGATGCAGTAAAAGGTTTGGACAAAAAAGTGTGTTTGTTTTTTCGCTGTCATTAAGAGGCAGTAAGAAGGGTGTCTTAACACCTCTTAATGTCTCATAATTTTATTTTTTATTTTTCTTTTCTCTTCATTATGTATTTTTTGTTCTTGTTTCGACATTTCGATTTGTATAAAAAGTATCATTAATGAAAATCATTGCATATTTTTTGTTAAATAATAAATGTACAAGACGATAAAAATTATGACTGCCAATTCATATTGAAACATTATAACATAATCCAAACAAGTTTTGACGGGTTGATAATGTCAACCCAAACATGACCCCCTCATAAAGGTTTAAAAAGGTTTAACCACAATTTTTTTTTTTTTTTATTATTATTGTGTCGATGTCAAGTCGTGTTTTGTTATGGGTGAAATTTTTTCATGATAATCTAAAAAATTCTGACAACTTTTACCCAAAAAATTTTTGACAACTTTTTACAAAAACAAACACTTTATATTAGCCAGATTCAGATTTCTCGACCTTTTATTCACATTAAAATGGAATCAGATTCAGACATTTCAACCACAAATTCAGATTCAAACGTACGAATCAAATTCAGATTTAGATCCTCTTAATAAACAAACAACACCTTAGAGTACAGGCATGTATAGAATTATGCAACTAGATAAACGCAACTAGATTTTAAATCAATTTGATTGACGGATAGTTTCATAAATTCATGTAATAAAAAAAGAAACAACATGTATATAATTACAATAAAAATAATTATTTAATGAATTGCATGTTATTCTTGTGTTAATGTAAAGTATCAAACGCAAAATAAATAATATTATCACTTCTGATTGCTTAATAGGTAAAGATATGTACAAATGTGTCATAATACATTATTGTTAAAAACTAACCAAATTGTCTTTTAATCAACATAAAAGCAAACAAATTAAAAATATATAGAATGAAGATGATATATTATAAACTTATATTATACTAATTTCAAAAAATTGTCATGTCACAGTTTCAATACATGCAAAATTATACAATAATTGGATAAGTTTTTATCACGCGTTCTAAAAATATTTTCTAAAAATATTAGAGCAATAATTGGTAAAATAAATTATACTAAATTCAAGTTTGAACTATTTTTATACAAATATAAAGTACGGGTGCAGGTTGAAAGTTGAAATATGTTAAAAACTATTACACCTTCTACATTGTTTTACATAAAATGAACATTTTAAGTATGTAAAAGATTATATACTTATATTCGTATTAATCGTGACGAAAAGACGAACATAATTTTTATAATTTTGCCTATTTAGAATATGAATTAGTACGTTTTTGTACATGTTTATAACGATTGTTATTATATTTTAAATATAAATAGAATTATGAGTTAGTGAAATAGTTTAAGGAAATTAAAATATATATATATATATATATATATATATATATATATATATATATATATATATATATATATATATATATATATATATATATATACTTTTTAAATTATGTTCAAATTAAATGTATCTATTATTTTCGTCTTTTCAAACTTTGCATGTCACACTATTCCTTGTTGCCACGTCATATATTACATTAGCAATCAAGCCATATTTGTCAAAACTTTCTATTATACTTAAGTTTAGATTGGATATTCTTGTTGTTGCATATTTTCATTCCTCACATTTTTATCTTGCATTTTTTAACCTATATGTCCTTAACCAATTTTATGTTGTTATTTTGTCGCATAGTTTCATTTAATAGTTTCAGTTCTTTGCTGGAAATCAAAACTCAGACTCTAATAACAAATATTAACTCAAGTAAATTACTAAGTTGGACTTGTGCTAAAAGAGTTGCAACTAATATCACTAATTGTGTGACGTCCCAAGTTGTTAGGTGCAAACAACCTGTATTAGTTATACTAACCTTTTAAAAAGGACGGCTCTATCCGGTTTGAATGTGTGTGGCGGTAGTTTAAAACCTTATAAATAAGTTATCAAAAGATTAAAACATAACAGCTCAAAAAAAATTCAGCTCGACTATACCTGGTTTTCATTTTTCAACAGAAAAACAATACTAATTGCACATTTGCACGTTATATCTTCGAGTAATCACATTCATTGCATAAAAAACAATAACTAATTCGATACTAACAAGTTTGGTCGCATCACAAGTGTTTTAAATCATGTAGGGTTGTGTGATTTAATTGTACCTTTCACATCCTTGTTTGTATAACAAACGTGCACAACATCACAAGGACATCTACTACTAGTACAATCACATGGACATTAAGTGTTATGTATTTTACTTTTGAGTAGATTGGAAAAATCGTCCATGTGGTTTAGCCAAATTGCAAGTTTAGTAAATGTCTTTTCAAAAGTCCATTTATCGTTTATGTGAGCAACTTCTGGTATATGAACTATAAAAAGTACTCCATATCATAAGTGTAATGAATTTTCATAAAGTATTTTAATATGCACATTTTAATGTGTTGTCATACAAAAAAAACTGACATGCGTCATTATTTTAAGGGTAAAATGCAAAAATAGTCCTTGAACTATCACGAAATTGCAAAAATGGGACTGAGACAAAAAGTCACACAAAACAGCCACTAAATGTTACGAAAATTTGCAAAAAAGCCACCGAGAGCGCTTTTTTGCTAACTTCCGTGAGTTTTTCTGTTTGTCAAGGGTATTATCGCATTAAATGACTAATATACCCCTTTAACTTCAGATACAACCATCTTCCATCCTCATTCACCTAGTTTATTGCCGCCAATTATGTACCAAATTAAGTCGAACACCTATATTCAGATACAATTCTAATTAACGTATAGTTCCGGTTAGATTACATCGATCGTCCGTGCCTTTGATCGATACGGTAAGACACAGTGCATTTTTTTTAATTTATTAAAAGGTGTATTTGTTGTTAATGTTATCCACTTACAATTGTAGGTGGTCATATGGGAAATGTGAAAGTAGTAAAGGTGGATAATGAAACAGAAGGAAAGAGTGGCGGGAGTGATTCAGAGGATTTGGATTATAATCCAAATGATGATGAAGTGATTGATGATGATGATGACCTAATTGAAGATGTTCCCGTAAGTAAGTATGATTTGCTATGCAATAAAGACTGTTGATGCGTGGGAATTGCACCAGGCTTTACCTCTCGAGGGATCTCGAGAAGCTTACAACCCCCACCAGGCAGTGTACCTGATCGTTGTAGTATAGTATAGTGACAAGTACCGGGGGATTGATCGTTCAACTTAGGAATAGTATCGCTAGGATTAGAAAGCCTAAAAACTAAGTCTAGAGGTGAGGGATGATTCTTTTTGTATTTTTTTATATTTTATGAAAGCAATTAAAAATCTCGGGTATTGGAAGAGTGGGCAGAATTAGTTGCTATTCAACTAACCCAATAACTACGATGCAATCAAAATAAAATAACAAAAATGAAAATAAACTAAATTAAACTAATAGTGTGAACAATATATGGGAGAATTGTGTTTACTTAGATTTCACTACTCCCTAGGTATCTTTTACAGGTTAATTACTTGTTATAGTTGCGTGGATGACGGATTGTATTTCTTAATACCATTCATGGGGTGGCGTACTTACTTCCCCAATTCTATAAGCTCCTACTTCACTCCTATGTCGAGCCGGCTAAGAAGCTCCTAACATGGGATCACTAGAATTCGCTCATGCATTAAATACAACCATAAAAACCTAGTACACATCGGTTCATGTTTCTTAAGACGTTCAAGCAAGTTATACAATGGAGATCTGCCAGTTTTCTTAAGCCTAACATTGAAATCATTCATCCATTACAACTATAAACAAGCAATCAACCTATAATCAACATCTAGGTTTTATTACATCTAAGCAAACACACAATAGATCTAGCCTAGCATGTTAAAATCAAGACAAGTGTAAGATATATTCAAACAACACATAGACATATTGAATGAATTGGAAGAATACTTATCTCAATTGAATATGAAGGGTTTCAAGGGGTGAAAACCCTTGAAAATACTGTTACAAACGAGCTAGGGTTTATTAGGTTCGGCCCTAAAATTCTCCACACAAGTTCCTTCCTTAATGAATGAAAATTAGAAAAGTATATATATATTTTAGGAGGTGACGGCGTCAAGAGGAAAATTCTGACGCCGTCATCTCGCCGCCAATAAAGTTCTCGGACTGCCTAGATCCATAGCTGACGCCGTCATGTGTAATTCTGCTCTGGGCCGTCACCACTTTTACTCTTGACGCCCTTGTTCTGACGCCGTCACGTTTTCTCTGGGTCGTCACCAAAATTGCTCTTGACGCCGTCATAAAATTCTTCTTGACGCCGTCATCTACTGTTCCCAGCAAGGAAAATTAAGACTTTGTCGTTTTCTTCACTTTTATGCTCAAAAAACGTCCAAAATGCTTCCTGATTGATGCTAAACCACCTAACTTATATTGACCAGGTGATGGTCAACAGGGTCAAATAGCCTAGATCAATGCTTCCGCGGAAGTATAAGGTTTCCCCGGGTCGTATGTCCCGACGAGGTGTGAATTGTAAACAAACGGTTTCGTGATCGGGTGAATTTGGATGGAAAGGGGTGTTGAGTTTGGTTTAATTAAGGAATCTACAATGAAATAGCTTAAACAAGCTATTTGAATAAGACGGGAAGCTAAGAAAAACCAGAAACGATTAAAACCTAAAAACGCGTACGTTACGTTTAAATAAAACGTAGACGTACGAAATAAAAAGTGAAAATAGAAATCTGAAAACACCCAGGGGGTGAAAATGACTTTTTTACAAACTTAAAAGTAAAAGAAAAAATTTTAGAAAAAGAAAATAAATTTTTACACTAATTAATTATTTAATATTAATTAAATACTAATTAATACTTATTATTAATATTAAAAACACTTACATATAATTTTAATACTAATTAAATACTAAAAAGGTGAAAATAAAATTTCTAAAACTATAAAATAACTAAAAATAAGTTTTAAAAATAAAAATAAGTGTTTTTGTATTTTTGTGGTTTTTCTATTAAATAATTATTAATTAATTACTAATTACCTAATTAAACTATTTTAAATTATAAAAATTAGCAAATGAACAGTAAAAATTCTAAGAAAATTTCTAAAATTATTTTACAACTTATAAAAGCTAGAAAAAATATAAAAACAATGTTTTACTTAATAAAAACTAAATATGCTATTTTAAACTTAATATTAATTAATAATTAATAAAACTAATATTAAATATAATAAATACCAAATGATGAAATAAAAATCTGATAAAATTATTATAACTACTTTAACTTAAGAGGAAATTAAGAAAAATATAAAAAAGATAAGTTCTTAATAAAAATATAAAAATGAAAATTAAAATTAAATAAAATTAAATAGAAACTATCACTTAAAAATTACTTTTGATTTTCTGGATTTTTCTTTTAGAAACCTACTTTACATCTAAAAATAGCAAACTTTTGTAAAAACAAACTTTTTAGAAGCTAAAAATAAGCACAGAATAAGCTAAAAGTCAAGACAGTTGACTTTGTTTGACTAAAGGAGAAAATGAGCTTAAATCAGCTAAGGTGGGACCCACTCTGGATGAATCAGGTTCCAATAAGCTATGTTAACTTGTAAAAGCTGGAATAAGCCAAAAGGGACCACAGAATAAGCTATAAGCTATAAATAAGCACTTGGGACTTTGTGTTGAAACTGAAAATGGGGACAGATTATGTGGGCTAATTCAGGTGGGGCCCAGTGGATCTCAGGTCAAACCCAAGATCAAAACATGGACCTTGGTAGGAGGGGGGTTGGGAGGAACAATATTGATGGCCTGGGGCCCACTGGTTTGGCTGGAAAACCACCACCAAGTGGTGGTGGTGGTGGTGTAACTGCTGAGACAGAGCAGTACACAGCCCTGCAGCTCCCTTTGGAGAGCTGTGGGGCCCACCAAAAAATTCACAAAAATAAAAACAAGTTGGGATTTGAAGGTAGAGCTGGTAGACAAATAATAGAAACAAGTTTCACAATCTGAGTTATCACACAAAAATCAAAACAATTCTTTGAATTATGGGGAAAACCTGAAAATGCACACTTGACTTTTTTCTAAAACTTGATACTTTGACTTTCTTGGATTTTGGATGGATCATAAACATTAAAACTGATGTAAGAAACTATATTATGATTGAATTAAGATAGAAAAACAACTTTTGAACAAAGTGGTGAGTTTTGAAATCCAAAAACCACAACAGTTAACTGTTGTGGTGGATTTGTATTTGATTTGACTTTGGCTACTTAGAACTTTGGTTTGAGACTTATCCTGACCTAAAACAACCTAATGTGGGGTGTCTAACCAAAATTTAACCACCAATCTTCACAATTGCACAGGGTAATCCCCTGTGCCAAACACCCTTTTATTAACTGTTAAGGAAGAGTTTTGAAACAAATGGACAATCCAAACCATGCAACTGAAATTTTATCTTACATTAACCTAAAATGAACATAAATGGACAGGTAACAACTACAAGAACATCACATAATTATAAAATATTAGCACTTATAAAATTGAAATAAAACTTACAATGCCACTAGCTAGGTGCTGAGAAACAAGAACCAGAAATCAAGCTACTACCTCCCCTGAGGTTACTAACCATAACAATCAATAATCAGCCATAATCCATGCCTCCATCTTCTCAAACAGTAACCTTTATTTTATTTTATTTTATTTTTCACTTATTTTCTATATATTTTTGTTATTTTTGTAGAGAAACTGAATTAACCTATTTTAAAAACTACTGAGCTAGTAAAAGATATTTAGTAACTTAAATGAAGCCAAAGGATCATTACACAACACTTTCAGCAACTTTAAAAGGTAAAAAGGAATTTTAAGTTAAAATAAGTAAACTTGAATTGAAGCTGCAAACTTGAAATTGATGAGTGAAATGAGTTTCAATTACACTAATAATGCTGAGTACAATTATCTTAAGCAAGAGATTACAACAGAGTTTTAGAATTAAGCTAAGACATAAAAACTAAATTACAATAAAACTAAACTACTCTAACTACTTCTTCCATCTTCTGTTTTCTTTTTCTTTTATAGCCCTGGAGTCAAACTCTTTCTTTCCCACTTGTTTATGACCGTTGGATTGGTTTAGAATGATCCCAGTCGTTCAAATACCTTTTGGCGGGAAAATAGGGAAGTGGGCAGGTTTGGGTTTGGTGTGGTATTTAATGAGGAGGGGGTTTAGTGGGTGTTGGTGAGCAATATTTAAGAGGGTTGGTGATACAGTGGAGGAGGGGGGAGCAGGGTTGCAGAAAACGGGGGATTAGGGGTGCTATTAGGGACGATGAACAGTGTCGGGGGTTGGGGTTTGACTGGGTCAATGCTGGTATTATTTAAAACGGTTTAGGATATTGGGCTAGATCATGGTGGGCTTTGGGGCTGGGTTGTGTTACTGGATCAGATAGGGGTTAGGGCTAAAGGGTGGTTTGGCTTGTTTGTTTAATAAATACAACCATAAGGACCAATCATGTAATTTAGCAAAAGATGAGGGGCTGTGATTGTAACTTTCCAAAAGTAACTCAAGGGTCCAAACTTGCCAAGTTTAAATAACCAAAATCCATTTTTGCAATTTTTGTATTTTTCAAAATTCCCGGGGACTAAAAATGATAATTTTCAAAGTCCGGGGACTAAAATTGCCATTTTATGAAAATCTTTTATCCAAGGATCCATATTGAATATTTTAAAACTTTCAAGGACTAAAAATGATTTTTCATCCAAAAATATCCCACCGGGGACCAAATCTGCCAATTTCCGAAACTCCAGGGACCAAACTGTAAATTTCCAAAACTTTTCCAATTTTTCACCAAAGGACTAAATATGACAACTTATGATTGTAAAAGGACCTCTGGTGATAATTTTCCATATTTTGAATATCCAGGGACTAGTTTTGTAATTTTATGAAAGTTGGGGGACTGAAACTGCCAATTTTGCAAACTTTGTGCGTTTTTCATTTGTTTTTGCTCATTTTGCATCTAAAACATATAAAACACAATTTTGAAATATTTTTAGTATTTTGATGCATTACTGAGTGTTTTTGTATGTTTTGCAGTTCAGATTTGACCAAAAATGATGAGTGTTTGAGCACTCATCAATCCCCCACACTAAACTATTGCTAGTCCCTAGCAATACTGTTTTGAAAACTTGATGGATTTGAAAAACTCTTTACCAAAAGCCATCACTTCTGGAGTAGCCAGGTGTAAGAACTGTGGCACACCTGATAACCGTGTGATTTTGAGCAAACCACCAGCTGTCAACGGATTTGAGTAGTCTTTACTAAAAGCCGTTTGCTTCTGGACTAGCCAGCTCTTGATGGAATAGTCAACATGTTGGTGAGCTGATTACCAATTATGGATTTTCCACGGCCTTTACCACAAGCCATAATCTAGCGGGCTAGCCAACTCATTTGTTTTCGGGGAGTTGAGGAACCATACAATTTTGGGCAAATTGCAAGCCGTAAACGGATTTGAGATGTCTTTACCAAGAGCCGTTTGCTCCTGGACTAGCCAATCCCTTTTGTCGGTTAGACAAGGCGGACTGATTACCACAAAAATTTTGAAGCACCAGTGAAAAATTTTTGAAATTTTTGCAAAAACGGGGGTATTATATAGTAAAATGTGATAAAATTCGCTAGAATAGCGAATACCCCCCCACACTTAGCATGAATATTGTCCTCAATATTCAAAATCCCGGCTATTATGCCGACATTTTGAACGAAAAGGGCAACATTACAAGCTAAGCGTGGAAAACACCATTTTGTTTTGTTTTTTTTTTTTTTTTTTTTTCACTCTTGTAACC
Organism: Artemisia argyi; assembly: GCA_030686995.1. Lineage (NCBI taxonomy): Eukaryota > Viridiplantae > Streptophyta > Magnoliopsida > Asterales > Asteraceae > Artemisia > Artemisia argyi. The sequence goes on from CM060702.1 coordinate 212,734,177, forward strand.
ATAGCATGGGGGACTCCCCCACACTTAGGGTGAAAACCCTATAAGTATGCTACTGTTTTTGTTTACCGAGTCGCTAGCTTGACTCGACCCCTAATTCATTTGTCATTAGGGAAGCATGATGTGGAAGAAACGATCTCCATCGGACTTTCATTCAAGATGTTTGGACAAACATTTGAAGCACGTGAAAGTTCCACACCGATGAGATATAATCCCGGCTCAAAATAATGGTACATGAAAATGCCGGGGTCAAAGATGGTATCCTCACTCCCGAAGGAGTGAAGAAGAGGAGAAATCACCTGGTAGGTGAAGGAAAGAAGAGAGATCTGAATAACAATTAAGATAAGAACTTCCTCCTCAAGAAATGTATATTCAAGTGGAGGAGGCAAGTCCTTATGCTTGATCTCAGGAAATTTATCAGTTTCCTCAACTGATTTGATTTCCTCATTATGAAGTTGTTTGGGTGGGAGAGGGGGGAATGGATCTTCGCTTAACAAACTTTCTAGAAAAAGAATGTCCCCCTCAAGATCAAGATAATTATCATCAACTTCATATGAAATTGAACTATCTTCAGTAAGAAAAGCCTCGAATTCGTCCAGATCATTTTCACTTTCCGATGGAAGTGGATCGATCTGAGTAAGTTCAATCGAAGGATCACGAGTAAGTAAGAATTCTAACTCTCTCAAATCCGCTTCAAAGTCAAAGACTTCATTTTCATCCCTTGGTGGGATGGGATCCATATGAGAGAGTTCATCAGCGAACTCTTCAAGAAGAAAGTCAACATCAGGGTGGAGAAGTGATGTATCAACAAATTCAATGTCTCCATAAGATAAACAATCATCACTAGAATCAGAGACAGTCTCAATTTGATCATTTGAATTATTAGGGGTGGAAGGAATATCACACATAAGATCAAAAGTCCCCTGTGACTCTCCTGGGATTGGGACAAGGATCTCAACACTAGACTTTATTAATTCGTCCGATTCCTTATTAGGAACAGTGCTAAGATGCTCATCCCCCATGTTCGGAGAGTGAGTGTGAACTTCAGGTGTGATAACAGCAGACTGAGGGAGATAAGAAAGACTAGCACACATAGATTTTATATTTTTCATGTGTTCTTCTGCTAGCAATTCTTGCATACTCTTATCTCCCTGTGCTTCCCTGGAAGGAATCTCAACTGATGAACTGGATGAATCTTTGTAATATTCCTTTATTTGAATAGAATCCTCATCATCATCGTCATCATGAAGAGCAGCATAGCGAAGATTGGCACGTATTTTAGCCGCTCTTTGCTCAGCAAGTAATTCTTCCATGCTCTTTTCGTTTCTAGCTTCTCGTTCTTCGGCAAATAATTCTGCCACGGATTTTTGACGAGAATCTTGAAACGATGTAGCAGCCAACTCCTCCTTAAGATCTTTCAATATCTCAAGAGTCTCTATTAAAATATCTTGCTCAGTAACAAGAGGAGTTGCTTGGGACATCTGGTATTGTGGAGGTGGGTCTGAAAACGAATAGTCGTAATTGTTACAAGGAAATTGATTCCCTGTTTGACAATCAGAGCTAGTGTGTGGACCTCCACAATACTCACAACAGTAAAACTGATGTGGCTGTGAGTCGTGTGTGCTGTAGTCATAATTGTTATCAGGAAACTGCTCATAGACAAGCGTGTTTCCCGATTGACAATCAGAACTGTAGTGTGGACCACCACAGTACTCACAACAGTAAAACTGTTGAGTCTGGCTTGGTGTAACTTGATACGAAGCATCATTGAAGTTTAGATAATATGATTCTTGCTCGTATGAATGTGATGGGTAATCGGAAAAATTTGAAGAGTCGTTGAATGAGTCTTGATTAGGGTCATAAGCAAATGAATTACTCGACCCACAAAACAAACAACTCCCGTTTTGAATATCGTTACCACATTGCACACATGTACACCAACGACATGGCAAACCAAAGAGCGGCTCACCACAACCGACACAAGGAACAAAATCTGGAGGTGGGACAAGTGGTGTGCTCTTAGAGCTAGCAATTTCCACCACTTCCGTTATGGTCTCGGGTTTTGGTTCTTGATAAACGTGAAGATTGGGTAAGTCGTTCTTTTCAGTCACTGCCCTAATCTCAGCACGTATGCTTGACAAACTTTTGACTGTAAACCGTGAAAGGTTAGGATTAATTTTTGAAGGTTTGTCATTAATAGCACGTGTCTCGGGCTTGGAAGAATTTGGTGAATCATTGAGAGAATTTGGACTTATGAACAGATTGCACAAAACACAAAATCTGTTACTACAATTATTGCCACATTTCTCACAAATACACCGGAGACAACGAAAGCCGTCATCAATCGGACTTTTACAGTGAAAACACGTGTAGCCGAGAGACGCCATAAGAATTATACATGAGATGGGTATAAGAAGGTAGAATCAAATGGATAGAGGGTAAGGAAAAATATTTTTGGGATTTTATGGAAAAATATGAACAAGGATAGATAAATGTACAATGGAACGAATTCCAAAGACACTAATCAGAAAAACCGTTTAGATAAACGCGCACAACCTCCCCGGCAGCGGCGCCAAAAATTGATTGATGCTAAACCACCTAACTTATATTGACCAGGTGATGGTCAACAGGGTCAAATAGCCTAGATCAATGCTTCCGAGGAAGTATAAGGTTTCCCCGGGTCGTATGTCCCGACGAGGTGTGAATTGTAAACAAACGGTTTCGTGATCGGGTGAATTTGGATGGAAAGGGGTGTTGAGTTTGGTTTAACTAAGGAATCTACAATGAAATAGCTTAAACAAGCTATTTGAATAAGACGGGAAGCTAAGAAAAACCGGAAACGATTAAAACCTAAAAACGCGTACGTTACGTTTAAATAAAACGTAGACGTACGAAATAAAAAGTGAAAATAGAAATCTGAAAACACCCAGGGGGTGAAAATGACTTTTTTACAAACTTAAAAGTAAAAGAAAAATTTTTAGAAAAAGAAAATAAATTTTTACACTAATTAATTATTTAATATTAATTAAATACTAATTAATACTTATTATTAATATTAAAAACACTTACATATAATTTTAATACTAATTAAATACTAAAAAGGTGAAAATAAAATTTCTAAAACTATAAAATAACTAAAAATAAGTTTTAAAAATAAAAATAAGTGTTTTTGTCTTTTTGTGGTTTTTCTATTAAATAATTATTAATTAATTACTAATTACCTAATTAAACTATTTTAAATTATAAAAATTAGCAAATGAACAGTAAAAATTCTAAGAAAATTTCTAAAATTATTTTACAACTTATAAAAGCTAGAAAAAATATAAAAACAAGGTTTTACTTAATAAAAACTAAATATGCTATTTTAAACTTAATATTAATTAATAATTAATAAAACTAATATTAAATATAATAAATACCAAATGATGAAATAAAAATCTGATAAAATTATTATAACTACTTTAACTTAAGAGGAAATTAATAAAAATATAAAAAAGATAAGTTCTTAATAAAAATATAAAAATGAAAATTAAAATTAAATAAAATTAAATAGAAACTATCACTTAAAAATTACTTTTGATTTTCTGGATTTTTCTTTTAGAAACCTACTTTACATCTAAAAATAGCAAACTTTTGTAAAAACAAACTTTTTAGAAGCTAAAAATAAGCACATAATAAGCTAAAAGTCAAGACAGTTGACTTTGTTTGACTAAAGGAGAAAATGAGCTTAAATCAGCTAAGGTGGGACCCACTCTGGATGAATCAGGTTCCAATAAGCTATGTTAACTTGTAAAAGCTGGAATAAGCCAAAAGGGACCATAGAATAAGCTATAAGCTATAAATAAGCACTTGGGACTTTGTGTTGAAACTGAAAATGGGGACAGATTATGTGGGCTAATTCAGGTGGGGCCCAGTGGATCTCAGGTCAAACCCAAGATCAAAACATGGACCTTGGTAGGAGGGGGGTTGGGAGGAACAATATTGATGGCCTGGGGCCCACTGGTTTGGCTGGAAAACCACCACCAAGTAGTGGTGGTGGTGGTGTAACTGCTGAGACAGAGCAGTACACAGCCCTGCAGCTCCCTTTGGAGAGTTGTGGGGCCCACCAAAAAATTCACAAAAATAAAAACAAGTTGGGATTTGAAGGTAGAGCTGGTAGACAAATAATAGAAACAAGTTTCACAATCTGAGTTATCACACAAAAATCAAAACAATTCTTTGAATTATGGGAAAAACCTGAAAATGCACACTTGACTTTTTTCTAAAACTTGATACTTTGACTTTCTTGGATTTTGGATGGATCATAAACATTAAAACTGATGTAAGAAACTATATTATGATTGAATTAAGATAGAAAAACAACTTTTGAACAAAGTGTGAGTTTTGAAATCCAAAAACCACAACAGTTAACTGTTGTGGTGGATTTGTATTTGATTTGACTTTGGCTACTTAGAACTTTGGTTTGAGACTTATCCTGACCTAAAACAACCTAATGTGGGGTGTCTAACCAAAATTTAACCACCAATCTTCACAATTGCACAGGGTAATCCCCTGTGCCAAACACCCTTTTATTAACTGTTAAGGAAGAGTTTTGAAACAAATGGACAATCCAAACCATGCAACTGAAATTTTATCTTACATTAACCTAAAATGAACATAAATGGACAGGTAACAACTACAAGAACATCACATAATTATAAAATATTAGCACTTATAAAATTGAAATAAAACTTACAATGCCACTAGCTAGGTGCTGAGAAACAAGAACCAGAAATCAAGCTACTACCTCCCCTGAGGTTACTAACCATAACAATCAATAATCAGCCATAATCCATGCCTCCATCTTCTCAAACAGTAACCTTTATTTTATTTTATTTTATTTTTCACTTATTTTCTATATATTTTTGTTATTTTTGTAGAGAAACTGAATTAACCTATTTTAAAAACTACTGAGCTTGTAAAAGATATTTAGTAACTTAAATGAAGCCAAAGGATCATTACACAACACTTTCAGCAACTTTAAAAGGTAAAAAGGAATTTTAAGTTAAAATAAGTAAACTTGAATTGAAGCTGCAAACTTGAAATTGATGAGTGAAATGAGTTTCAATTACACTAATAATGCTGAGTACAATTATCTTAAGCAAGAGATTACAACAGAGTTTTAGAATTAAGCTAAGACATAAAAACTAAATTACAATAAAACTAAACTACTCTAACTACTTCTTCCATCTTCTGTTTTCTTTTTCTTTTATAGCCCTGGAGTCAAACTCTTTCTTTCCCACTTGTTTATGACCGTTGGATTGGTTTAGAATGATCCCAGTCGTTCAAATACCTTTTGGCGGGAAAACAGGGAAGTGGGCAGGTTTGGGTTTGGTGTGGTATTTAATGAGGAGGGGGGTTTAGTGGGTGTTGGTGAGCAATATTTAAGAGGGTTGGTGATACAGTGGAGGAGGGGGGAGCAGGGTTGCAGAAAACGGGGGATTAGGGGTGCTATTAGGGACGATGAACAGTGTCGGGGGTTGGGGTTTGACTGGGTCAATGCTGGTATTATTTAAAACGGTTTAGGATATTGGGCTAGATCATGGTGGGCTTTGGGGCTGGGTTGCGTTACTGGATCAGATAGGGGTTAGGGCTAAAGGGTGGTTTGGCTTGTTTGTTTAATAAATACAACCATAAGGACCAATCATGTAATTTAGCAAAAGATGAGGGGCTGTGATTGTAACTTTCCAAAAGTAACTCAAGGGTCCAAACTTGCCAAGTTTAAATAACCAAAATCCATTTTTGCAATTTTTGTATTTTTCAAAATTCCCGGGGACTAAAAATGATAATTTTCAAAGTCCGGGGACTAAAATTGCCATTTTATGAAAATCTTTTATCCAAGGATCCATATTGAATATTTTAAAACTTCCAAGGACTAAAAATGATTTTTCATCCAAAAATATCCCACCGGGGACCAAATCTGCCAATTTCCGAAACTCCAGGGACCAAACTGTAAATTTCCAAAACTTTTCCAATTTTTCACCAAAGGACTAAATATGACAACTTATGATTGTAAAAGGACCTCTGGTGATAATTTTCTATATTTTGAATATCCAGGGACTAGTTTTGTAATTTTATGAAAGTTGAGGGACTGAAACTGTCAATTTTGCAAACTTTGTGCGTTTTTCATTTGTTTTTGCTCATTTTGCATCTAAAACATATAAAACACAATTTTGAAATATTTTTAGTATTTTGATGCATTACTGAGTGTTTTTGTATGTTTTGCAGTTCAGATTTGACCAAAAATGATGAGTGTTTGAGCACTCATCACTTCCTTTTCCAGAATTCACTTCCCAAAGTACCTAAAATCACAAAAAGAACGATTTAGGGCAATATTTGATCAAATAAATTCCAATTCCGGCTTAAATGACCCCCTAAAAACGGTTCATTTTTCGCCTCATCATATACCCTTACACTTGAGATTTGCTTGTCCTCAAGTAAATGCGCTTTTATTCTAATCAAAATACAAGTTAGGGGTCATTTAACACTAATATAAAAGTAATTACAACAAATAATCATTCCGCTAAAGACCAAAGACAAGCACGGAGGTCATACACTAGCACCTCACAAATAGTGTTTAGATATCCACATCTCTCGGGTGTAATAAAGTATATATCACAATATGGAAATGAAAAACATCTCTCACTACCTGTCATAACAAAATAGATTACCATAGGCTTGGGAAAGGATCAAACCTCCACCACATGACGTAAGCACCTAGGATAAACTATCAAAGACGTCTTTTAAAAGGGTTGTAATGTTAGGTGTAGGGATATGGAATACACGGTTTTGTTGGATATAGGCAATCTTTACTGGTGGCGAGCTAATCATCTTGGTTAATTACATGTACAATATGGCGTTGCTAAGCCAAGACTAGACTCGACTTAAGCTAATAAATAAAAAATAACAAAAACATAAAATAAACATTGAATGAAACGGGATGGTAGTCCGTATGTTTTTTCTCTTTTTCTCTTTCTTAATTTTTTCGATTTTTTTTTTTTTTTTTTTTTTTTTTTGCATACATCATAGGGAATGAAAATTCCCCATCCAAAATAATACATCATAGGGAATGAACATTCCCCTTACACTTGAATTTTTACATATTTTACAATAAACTAATCTAATGAATCGAATTAAGATAATCAAAACACTTGGAGTACTTTTAAGATTAACACACATATGGGGGTAATAAATGATGTTCTTCCCCATTACTCCATAAGATTAGTACTTTACCCATGAGTCCCAATCGTCCCAAAACAATATGTACAAGGATATGACTCGACTTAGCAACCATGTAATCAATTAGATAATTAACTAAGGGTTTAAACATGTAACAATAATGCACTAAAGATGAGTGCATACACAGAAGGCTAAGGCGATTTGGTTGTACATTTAAGTGGGGTGTAACAAATTCTTCCTTTAAGTAAGATGCTTAAAGTTAGAAACGAAAAGATAGGCTCGGAGGGGTGTACTAGGGGTTTCGTGTACTAAAAATAAGTACAACGCTAAGGTGTGAGAAAAATTAGTTGACTTAACTAGCCAAGTAATATGACTTAAATGGTCAAGTAATTATGATACGGGTTTAACACAAGGGTGATCCTAATGCCTCTTATCATGTAGTAAATCCTACTACACGAATGTAGTCTCACTAGCGGTCTCGGGATGCATCACTAACGCAAGTTCTGAATCTAAAGGCTACCGGCACACTCATAAGCACTAATAGTAAATGCTTTTCCTATCAAATCTAAAGGCGAACCTCACATATTTGGGTGGAAAATTTTTCTGAATGATACGGTTTTGTGCTAGTCATACGACTCCTATCCATGAGACGCTTGCTATGGCTAAAGTTTTACTCCTAAATGTTGTAAAAAATTTTAAATTTGGCGCTAAAATTACATTAACAAGTATTACTCATAGTTTTATTACACACCTACCATCAAACAAACAAACTCAAGTGAAAGTGTATCCTATAAGGTATCATCATTTACCCTCCCCTTACACTTAGGATGAACATTGTCCCCAATATTCAATTAAAGAATATAAAAGTGAAATAGGTAAAAGAATGAAATCAAATACTCCCCTGATTCGCTCGGTATGGATAGTATGGTAACAAGGTTAGATCTTCCTCCAAGAAAATGAACAATCAAAGCTTCCCTTCCAGAATATAAATCATCTTCTTGTCAAACATAACCTGTTAAACCTGAGAAAACAAACAAGGCAACCTCGCGTAAAATCGGCGGTAATCTATATATGATAATAAATCCTAGAAAACAAAGTAAGATATAATGCTTGTGGAATGAGTGTTTGCAGATTTCCTGGAGATTATGAAACTAAAGATTCAACAAAAACTTTAAGACTCCGTTAGAATAACAAAACTAGCAAAATTTCCAGAATTTTACACGTGACGCCGTCAGGAATTTCTTTCTGACGCCGTCAGAAGTGACCTGCAGAAATTCTTATGTTACGTTTCCGGAAAATTTCTGGAAAAACTTTGTCCTACTTCCTGGAAAATCCTGCAAAACATCATTATGACTCGATACAAGCATTTGACTCTAACAATTACGAATATACATGTTCATTTAATATTGTGGAGAATCATGATCAAGTTTGTTTCTTAAAAACATATTTGGGGTTCCCCTTACACTTATCTTTTGTGAAATACCTTTGGATGAAGATAAGACAAAGCCAAACAACAAAATAAAGTATTTTCACCATTTTAGTTTGAAACATGATCTACCAACAATAAAAATAAAGCATGCATACGGAAGCAAATAACAATCAAACAAAATAAAAATCACACAAATCATGGGTTGCCTCCCAAGAAGCGCTTTTCTTTATTTACGAGTCTTGTAGCTAGACTCAAGGTCATGGGTTACTACGTGACTTCATCGTTGGTTTCACTCTCTAGGTCATCTCCTATGTTAGTTTTGTATTCCGGACCTATTTGTAAGCATTCTTTGTAGAAACCAAGCATCCTATTCATCACATACTCTACTCCTCTACGTCTATCCTCATCATTCCTATAGTAAGCTGCTTGTTTGTGTTCCTTTTCTATGTTCGATAGGAGGCGGTATTGCTCAATCTTATAGGGCATTTGGTAGGCAATCTCATCATTCTCTTCCTTGAACCTAACTATCCCTAGAGTCGGATCATAACTCATCTTAGTGGCCTCAACGAATGGTTTTCCGAACACTACTTGACTTAGGCAAGCATCTATCACCGGACGAGTATCCTCTACTATCATAAAATCGATCTCATAAGTGAAATTTCCTATAATCACATGCAATCCTTTCACTCTGCCTACAAAATTACTTATCAAATTCTTACTGGGCATCATCCTATAACCAAGTTGTTTCTTCATTACCCAATTATAATAAGTCCTAGTCATGATGTTTATAGGAGACCTAGGATCGATATAAGCTTTCCATACATGCATATGCCCAATGTTGCATGGTATGTTGATGTCAGAGGGGTCTCCCATTTTGATAAGGGGTGAACCAAGGATATATGGTGTCTCGGGATCATCGAATAAATCCTTGTGATATTCCCGTTCTTCCTTGGTGGGCAACTTATCAAAGTACTCTTCTACAGTCTCTACTTCCTCTAACTTTTCTCCCTTATTAACCTCAACTTCCTTAATTTCATCTCTAGTCTCGGTTTCAACTCCAACTTCATCCTTGTCACTTTCTTCTATCTCCTTATCTATTGGCTTAATAGTGACGACATTGACAAAGTGGACGTGTTTGGATGACGAGGGGTCCTTAGTTTGGATTCCGCTATTGGCGTCCCTAGTGTCCTTCCTAGGTGTATTTAACGCTTGGTTGTTGAGGGCTTTCAACAAGTTGTCAATCTTATTGGTCATCTCCGTTTGTTGTTGGTTGAATTCGGTTTCAAACTTAGCTATGCGAGCTTCTTGAGATGCCATAAACTTGGACATCAATCCTTCAAGATTGTTGGTACTACCATAGTTGTTAGAAGGATTGTTGTTGAAAGTACGGTTGGAGGGTGGACCGTTTGGTTGGTAACGATTAGGCGGATTGGAAGAATTGTTTTGGTTTTGTTTCCACCTAAGGTTTGGGTGATTTTTCCAAGAAGGGTTGTAGGAATCACTGTAAGGGTTTGGCTCGGGTTTGAAAGTGTACCACTTGTCTCCCGCTTTGTCGGTACGCGAGGATGCGTAGTCCGCAAAAGCTGTTCCGGGGAGTTCCACGCAATCATGAGTGTCACGGGGACCACTACATAATTCGCATGAAGAAGTGATTTTATTCACTTGGCTTGAAGGCTTAGGAGCTTCGTAAGATTTCATGAGAAACTTGTCTTGGTCCTCAAGTTCCATGATCCTACGGTCGGGAGTGCTAGAATTGTTCGAAGGCAAAGATATTGCCTTGACCATTTTGTTCAAATCACGGGGATCGTTCCAACTTTCGATGTCATAGAGAGCAAGATCTTCTATGAGTTCCCATGATTCTTCCGCACTTAGATCACGTAGCTTGCCACCGGCCGATTGGTCAATGGTTCGCCTTGTGGAGAGATCGATATGGTCATAGAAGATTTGGACTTGGAGCCAAAGATCTATGCCATGATGAGGGACTTTTTGGAGTAAGTCCTTGAAATGAGTCCATGCTTCATATAGAGTTTCACCTTGACGTTGTTGGAACATCAAGATATCATTTCTAAGCTTGGTAGTTCTCCCCGGTGGGAAAAATTGAGCAAGGAAACGAGTGGTGAGATCATCCCATGAGGTGATTGATCCCGCGGGTAAACGTTCAAGCCATTGACTAGCTTGATCACGTAGAGAGAATTGGAATAGGCGTAATCGGGTCGACTCTCTAGTTGTAACATCAAGGTCTATAGAATCTACGATTTTAAGGAAGTCCTTGAGATGTTGATTAGGATCTTCGGAACGAAGTCCATGGAATGCACATCCGCTTTGCACCAACCGGATGGTGTCGGATCGCAAGGGAGACACATTGGCTCCTTGGGTGAGCTCAATGGTGTTTCGATAGCCTTGGTGGCTAGGTCGGGAGTACTCTCCTAGGGTTCGGGGCCTAAGAGGTTGGTTAGCTAGTGGTGGGTTTTGTGGGTGGTCTTGTTGTGGTGGGTTGATGGGCTCAAAGATGTTACCACCTTCCATGATGTCGGATGGTAAGAGTTACGAACAAAAACACGTAGAAATAAGATAGACTAAAGAGAACCTAAAAAATAAAAATAAAATCTTACTAGAAAAGAATCTAGCAAGTAGACCTAATAAAAAGAAATTCTAACCTAGACAATAACTATTCCCCGGCAGCGGCGCCAAAAACTTGATGCGTGGGAATTGCACCAGGCTTTACCTCTCGAGGGATCTCGAGAAGCTTACAACCCCCACCAGGCAGTGTACCTGATCGTTGTAATATAGTATAGTGACAAGTACCGGGGGATTGATCGTTCAACTCAGGAATAGTGTCGCTAGGATTAGAAAGCCTAAAAACTAGGTCTAGAAGTGAGGGATGATTCTTTTTGTATTTTTTTTATATTTTATGAAAGCAATTAAAAATCTCGGGTATTGGAAGAGTGGGCGGAATTAGTTGCTATTCAACTAACCCAATAACTACGATGCAATCAAAATAAAATAACAAAAATGAAAATAAACTAAATTAAACTAATGGTGTGAACAATATATGGGAGAATTGTGTTTACTTAGATTTCACTACTCTCTAGATATCTTTTACAGGTTAATTACTTGTTATAGTTGCGTGGATGACGGATTGTATTCCTTAATACCATTCATGGGGTGGCGTACTTACTTCCCCAATTCTATAAGCTCCTACTTCACTCCTATGTCGAGCCAGCTAAGAAGCTCCTAACATGGGATCACTAGAATTCGCTCATGCATTAAATACAACCATAAAAACCTAGTACACATCGGTTCATGTTTCTTAAGATGTTCAAGCAAGTTACACAATGGAGATCTGCCAGTTTTCTTAAGCCTAGCATTGAAATCATTCATCCATTATAACTATAAACAAGCAATCAACCTATAATCAACATCTAGGTTTCATTACATCTAAGCAAACACACAATAGATCTAGCCTAGCATGTTAAAATCAAGACAAGTGTAAGATATATTCAAACAACACATAGACATATTGAATGAACATGAAGGGTTTCAAGGGGTGAAAACCCTTGAAAATACTGTTACAAACGAGCTAGGGTTTATTAGGTTCGGACCTAAAATTCTCCACACAAGTTCCTCCCTTAATGAATGAAAATTAAAAAAGTATAAATAGATTTTAGGAGGTGACGGCGTCAAGAGGAAAATTCTGACGCCGTCATCTCGCCGCCAATAAAGTTCTCGGACTGCCTAGATCCATAGCTGACGCCGTCATGTGTAATTCTGCTCTGGGCCGTCACCACTTTTACTCTTGACGCCCTTGTTCTGACGCCGTCACGTTTTCTCTGGGTCGTCACCAAAATTGCTCTTGACGCCGTCATAAAATTCTTCTTGACGCCGTCATATACTGTTCCTAGCAAGGAAAATTAAGACTTTGCCGTTTTCTTCACTTTTATGCTCCAAAAACGTCCAAAATGCTTCCTTTTCCAGAATTCACTCCCAAAGTACCTAAAGTCACAAAAGGAACGATTTAGGGCAATATTTGATCAAACAAATTCCAATTCCGGCTTAAATGACCCCTTAAAAACGGTTCATTTTTCGCCTCATCAACTGTGAACATCAATCAGGTATACCTGTTTTTACGAAACATTATGCACTGCTTAGAGAGTATGCCCAAGAGTTGGTTAATCAAAATCCAGGAACTACTGTTAGGATTAATGTACAGCTATAACCAAATCCATAGAGTGCAACAAGAACTTTTAAAAGGGTTTATGTGTGTTTGGGAGCTATGAAACAAGGTTTCAAAGCTTGTGGCAGAGAATTCTTAGGATTAGATGGATTATGCATATCAGGTCCTTTTCCAGGTCAATTGCTAACAGCAGTTGGGATTGATGCAAACAATGGGATTTATCCAGTAGCATATGCTGTAGTTGATGCACTAAATAAGGCAACTTGGTGTTGGTTTTTGAAACTACTAGGAGAGGATCTTGGTATACAAACCAACTGCAAGTTCACTTTCATTTCTGATAAGCAAAAGGTGACATTTCTATTCTATAATTAATCATGTGCTTTATGCATAATGAGAACATGTAAAGTTTTAACACCATCAATAACCTTAACTGTTCACAGAGATTGATACAAGCCATTGCTAGTGTGTTTCCAAATGCTGAACATAGGTTTTGTGTTAAGCATATTCATGAGGAGATGAAGCCACATTTTAAAGGAGGTGTTTTCAGGGACATGCTTTGGAATGCAGCTAGAGCCACTACTATTGTTGAATTCAACAAAGAGATGGATCACCTCAAGAATAACAATGATGCAGCTTATGATTGGTTGCTGAAGATTTCAGCTGAACAATGGAGCAGATCACATTTTTCAGGTAATTCATTAAGTGGCACTGGACAAAAGCATACTGATAATTGATCATATATTAATATATAATGTGTGATTTGTTTAATAGGCAAAGCCCTATGCGGACTACTCTTAAACAACATATGTGATGTGTTCAATAGCCAGCTAAATGATGTCAGAGATAGAACCATCATCACTTGTCTTGAATATATCAGATAGTACTTGATGAAGAGGATTGTGGTAGTTCATCAAATAATAGAAAAGAGTGTTGGAAAACTTACTCCTACTGTGCAAGCCATGTTTGATGCAATAAAAAAAGAAGCTACTGATTGCGTTGTTGAATGGATTGAAGCTTCTTTGTATAAAGTATCTGTGCCTAACGAGGATCATTGTGTTGTTAACATGGACAGGAAGGAGTGTGGTTGTAGGAAGTGGGAGCTGACTGGAATACCATGTAAACATGCTCTGGCTGCAATAAACTACAAGAATGAGGATGGAAGAGGAGTTGGTATACCTGAAGAGTGGGTTCATGCTGCTTACAGACTAGAAACATGGGCGCGTATGTACTCATTTAAGATCAATGGCTATTCTAGCCGCAAATACTGGACAAGACTTGACTCTACAACAGTAATTATACCACCCAATCACAGACCTCATGTTGACAGGCCAACTAAAAAGATGAAGTCAGATGATGAGCATGCAGTTCCTAGTTCTTAATGTGTTACCCACTGATCTTTGAACAATATATTTCACTTTATTGTCTGTTGGATTCTATGTTTATACTCATTTATTGTCTTCAGAACAATGTTTTGAACTATGTTTGGATTCTATGTTTGTACCCATTGCATTTGGACTTTCAAAAGTCAAACTTGCAAATGTTGAATGGGAGTGATCTAGACACTCATTCCCTTGTACCCATTGCATTTGCACCCATTGCATTTAGACTTTCAAAAGTCAAACTGCAAATGTTGAATTCCATAAAGTCAACTGTCATATAAGTCCTTTTTTGTTGGTCCAACACATGAAGACTACACAGTACGTGGCAATCTTATAAGCCCTTTTATAGGCAAACACGTGAACGCTACTAAATATGCATCTCTCAAAACACTCACTTGCAAAACACACCTCCCTATTTCCTTAACCATGAACAACTATCAAAGTGATATTGATCTAAAGGTTCTCTGTAACTCGTATGTGCTAACTGAACTAATGATTGGCCCTTACCACACAGAGATTCTTCAAGACTTGCAGCAGGCACACGATTTGGAGAACAAGTCCAAAAAAATTACTGAAAGGGTCGAACGTAGGGGGATGTGATTGTTAGACTTCGAAACTATTCACATGCAAGAATTGCAAGGAGCAATACAAAGAAGCTTAGGAGGCTACAAATAATTGATAAGCGTAGGGCGAATGCACTGTTGATGATGGCCAGGCAAGTCAAGGCCAAGATGTTTAAGAAGATTGAGGTTGTTGTGAAGAAGAAATATCCATGAGGGGGTTGGTTGTTTTGAGATTAGTAATGGTTGATGAATGTAATGGATCTCATGATCCAGGTTTTGTATGAATAGTGTTTTCACATATGTTTATACTTCATTATTGTATTTGATAGGTACCACAAACATAAACAAGAAACTCACATTAATGAAACATTAAAACACAGACTAAACATAGTGATTCAGTTTGTGGTTGGGACATGCCCAAAACCATAGTGATTTAGTTTCTTGGCTTCTTTTTAATCTTCTTCTTTGCTTTAGTTGATTGAATTACATCTGCAACACCCCCCTGCACTTATGTTTCTACTTGTAATACCCAGACCAATGACACCTTAACTTACTCTCTCTGCCGTTGCACAACCTGCCTGTTCAAGTATCACAACACTATGCCTCCAACACTTAACATCCCCACAACAGATGAAGCATCTTTCGTCCAACACCTCTATCTTTGCACCACCCCCTCCTGTTTTGTTCCCACTTCTAATACCGAGACCAATTACACAACCACTTACTTCCTCTACCTGTGTATTATTACTACTCATTTTCTTTCTCTTTAATTTTTGAGTTACAGATTCTGACATATCTATGTTTTTGATAAAGTTGGACAGGAGACTTTACTATACTAGTTAGTAGGTAAAGGAGTATTAACTTCTTACTAGTGCTAGTCAATAGCTTTTGACTTTCCAAAGTCAACCTACAAATGTTAAATGGGAGTGTTGTATACACTCATGCCAAACAGCCTCTATCTAATAGTTTCTGCATAAGCTGTATCATTGTACCTTGTGAATGTTGAAACACAAACATAAACATCAAAAATTGAAACACAAACATAGTAACATAAAGATTGAAACTTTCATTGATCATACGAGTTCACAACCATTACATCACCCAAAAGTTATCTAAACACACTAGTTTAGAAGTTGGAACCGCTACCTTCCGCATCACCCATTTTCTTCCTTTTCTTCATGCCCTTCAATTCTTTTTCTTTCTTGTCCTTCTTATCCTTCAGATACTTAAACACAACTTTAAGACGGGAAATCCTCTCTGCCAAATCATTTGGTAAAACGGTATCCACAGTCTCTTCCTTCTCCTCCTCCTCCGAATCACTCAAAAGCGCTTCATAGTAGCCATCTTGTTTCCTAAGATAGGTAAGAATCTGAGTTCTCAACTCCTTAGGAATCTGCCTATAAGAACCATACTCATCAATTGGTTCTGCGCCATATGCATCAAGAAGTAAATCATTTAGATAATCGGTTCTTAAAAATTTGTCAAATTCCTCTTCCTCGGTACCAATATAGATGCCTTTCCCTTTACCATTGTTTGCCATCGTAGGTTGTTTTGATCGTTAGGATTATGTGTGTTTCGGTGAAATGTGTGTGTGGTTTGGTGTATTTAAATAAGCGGGAGAAAGATAGATCAGTCCCTATTAGGTTGCCGAGTTGCACAAAAAGGAGGGAAAGGTTAATCTCTTCGGCTGCCACGTGTGTTTTTGGCTCCAAAACTTAAGTTATAACTTTGCAAATTTGGTCATTCAAGTAAAGTGTGGGTAGTCAAAGGCGGGAAACGAGTGAAATGGTGATAATACCCTTGACTAACGGAAAAACTAACGGAAGTTAGCAAAAAAGCGCTCTCGGTGGCTTTTTTGCAAATTTTCGTAACGTTAGTGGCTGTTTTGCGTGACTTTTTGTCTCAGTCCCATTTTTACGATTTCGGGATAGTTTATGGACTATTTTTGCATTTTACCCTTATTTTAACATAACAATATATCAAAATGTATATATTAAGGGTTCTTCTAATTTGTGCCTTAAGGGCACAGGTTAAACATAACATAAGTACACATGGACCAACAAAAAAGTACACAGCCATCTGCATAAAAGTACAAACAAGTTAGAAAAACCCATATATTAAAACACGTTATAAAAGTCTGTTTCATTTATTAATACTTTTTATAATTCACGTATCAAGACCTAAAACAAATATATGCTATATATAAAAGAATAACCAAAAAGTGAAAAGTGAAAAGCTGAAACTAAAAGAAATGTTGAAAATATATGTTTCAAAAGTATTATTACACATAAAAAACCGAGTTGACTTAGGACGCTTCAAACCTGGCGAGTTGACCCGGTTTAATTTGACCATTTTTGGACCTAACCCGTCGGGTTGACCCGGTTTAAATTGACATATTTTTCGACCGGAACGGTTCAACCGGTTTCAAGAAATTATGTTTAATCCTCAAATTCTCAAACTTTTATTATTTTTCGTTTATAACCACTTAAGGGTGGCCTAGTGGCAAAAGAGCTTGTGACTATCACTCTAAAATATGTGAGGTCTCAAGCTCAATTCCTGCTAGGTGCAAACAACTTTAAGTGGCCACGCCAACCTCTTGAAAACGGAGAGCTTTAACTGGTTTAAGGGGGTGTTTCTTTTTTTTCTTAGTTAAGGGTGTATGTGGGTCCTACTACTATATAAGTATCTTAATCGGGAGGGGTTGATAAACTAAATTAAGCCTATGTGGATATAGATGAAACAAGGGAATTTTATGGGTCCATTAAAAAAGTAATAATATTAAATTGCATCCTTTAGCTAAGGGGAAAAAAGAAACACCCCTTAAGTCTATGTGGTGGTGGGTTCAAACCCCGTGAATTAGTCGTCAACAGATCAAAAATCATGGTTACCAAAAAAATATCATAAAAATAAAAACTATGTATATCGTTATAAAATATAATTGTTATGCACAGGTAAAGTGTCGATGAAAAAGCAAAATAGAAAACAAAAATGTAAAATAAGTACGTAACAAAATGAATATTCAAAAGGCATTTTATTTTATCTAGCAAATCTTGATATTTTCGAAACGCGTACGCGCCTCTCTCTTTTCTCTTTCTCTCCCAAATCTCGTGAATCAATCAATCTTATTAAAAAAGATATTTATTCAGATCTTGATTCACATAAACCCTAAACACACATTCATTCATCAAATCATCATT
This sequence comes from Artemisia argyi, assembly GCA_030686995.1. NCBI lineage: Eukaryota > Viridiplantae > Streptophyta > Magnoliopsida > Asterales > Asteraceae > Artemisia > Artemisia argyi. The sequence goes on from CM060702.1 coordinate 212,752,134, forward strand.
CATTCATATAAATGGCGGCTTACAGAGCCGACGATGACTACGACTATCTGTTCAAACTAGTCCTGATCGGCGACTCAGGTGTCGGTAAATCAAATCTGCTATCTCGATTTGCTAAAAATGAGTTTAATCTAGAGTCAAAGTCAACCATTGGCGTTGAGTTTGCTACTAGAAGTATTCGTGTTGATGATAAAATCGTTAAGGCTCAGATTTGGGATACTGCTGGTCAAGAAAGGTTTTTGCAATATCTTTCTTTTTTGGATCTCGATCTGTTTGTTAGGATTTGTTTTATGTGAATTATTAGATGACTAGACGAATACCCGCTCAAATCGACGGTGTATAGCGGGAAATAATTATACTTGCGAACTTGTGGTTCTGGTGTGACCTTTGATGCAACACACACGTGGTCAATTTGTAGGATTTGATTTATGTGAATTAAGTTTATTAGATGACAAGTAATTAGGATGTTTTTATCAACAAATTTGTTATTTGCTTTTGTTGCTGCTTGAAGAATTGCTTCTGCTCGCGAGCAGGCCGTTAACTTTTGAAAAATTTGAGGGCTCTATAATGAGCCATTTCGAAAATGAATAGTGTCGCCGTTTATAAGATATAATGCAATTAGTTATCTAAACGTTCAACATATTACTCATTTAAGATATTTTCTCATCTAAATACTTTTTTCTTCGTGAAAAATACGTGTACACGTGCATATAATTGTTAACGAGACAAATTTTGAGGCCCCTAATCGGTCGCCACCTTGCACACCCTCAAAGACGGCCCTGTTCGCGGCTACGGGCTTGGGCCATACTAATCTTATCATCTAATAAAGTTGTTTTGGATCTACTATTATTGGGAAATGGCACAAAGTAGATATAGCAACAGAGGAAAAAACTTGTATTCTATTATAGCAACCTAACTATTTGTTAGACTAGTCATCATGTTATTTTTGAATTTTACGTGGCGTGCTATTTGTCATCTTAGTGTCAATGTCTATACTTAATGACAGATAAGATCGTGAATGTTTCAATTGAAAAATGACCGACTGGTAGCTTAGTAATTGGGTTGCTACAGTCGATTATAAGTTAGAACTTTGTTGCCTATATTGGTTCTAGACTGTAAGATCATTTGTATTTTGTGCATAACTTAAAGTTGACTTGTAAATTTATGCTAAAGCCTAAAAGTGTAAACTTTATTTCTTTTTGTGGAATTTACCACTTATTTGTATGAATGTGCTCAAAATGGCACAAGGTATATATAAACTGTATATGTTTACTGATTTAGGATACTATGATTAAGTACATTAATAGAAATGAGAGTACATTGTCTTACCAAATTTAGCAACCATGTTGGAGACTTGCGTATATGTTAGCAACCAACTCTATGTTCACTCGGTTTCATGTTATTTTTTTGTACATCTGTTAAAATTGTTTACATGGCATATTATTTGTCATTTTAGTTTTGTATATACTGTATATACTAAAATAATTACTGTATATACTAAAATGACAAATTAGATGCCATGTTAATAAAATGTGATAAATCAAGCAAAAAATGATATGATACTAGCTGAATGAGTAATCGGGTTGCTACAATTGATGATAAGTCTTAACTTGGTTGCTAATATTGGTAATTGATTGTAATTTCATTTCTATTTTGCGCATAAGGAAAAGTTAATAGCTACAAATGGTTTCTGGTTTAAGTATGGCCATCTCTTTGCTGTTTATATTGCTTGTAGTGATTATTTACTAGTGAAATTCAAAGATTTTAGATCCACGGAGCTGTATGTGTATACCATACTTTGTTTATATTGCTTTTAGGATAGTTTAAAGATTTTGGATTTAGACAGTTGTATCATTTATGCATGCACCATGCTGCTCTAGGATAGTACTTGATCATTTCTATGAATCTGTGAGACTGTGACAGGAAGTTCAAATTTTTGGCCTACATGACACTGCAAGAATATGAGGAACCTTCACTTCTTATAATAACACATTATATACGTACTGGCAGCACATATGCTCACACACGGTTGATTACCCTAGTACTTTACATTGTGCATGTATGTCATAAATATGCCTATCTCATAGTACTAAGGAAACTACATCCAAAAGAATAAGAAACAACTATATAGATCTCAAGGAACATAAAAAATAACCGGTGTCATTTGCTATTCGTATCTACAAATATTTCATATTTTTATGTTTGCAGTTAAGAACAACCGTTTTTTTTTGGTGCGTTTGTTGAAACTAGCACTAGCAGTTAGCAGTAACAGCAGTAGTAAGTTAGCAGTAATAGTTTAATTTTAATGTGTAAAATGACGTAATGCTAAATGCTAAATGCTAAATGCTTATTCAAAGAGCATTAACAAACTAGCGTTTTTATAATTTTATAAAAGCTATCTGTTTCCTTCCAAATGAGCTTTGTAATTGCTCTAAAATGCTCTCAAAAGCTTTCTGCCAAACACACCCTTTGTGGTATGAAATATGGTGTAACATGCAGAAAGTAGATCAAAATAATGTATATTAAGTAATAGGCACTGCCTCAGCTTCCACCTCCAACACTTTACTTCCCTAGTAGGCGCTACCTCACCGCTTGCCATGACAACTCTCATGGCTGAAACTGGAGCAGCACAATATGATTTACAGGTTGTACCACTAGCATAGAAAGTTGTACCCTCTTTTTTGAAAATAACTCTTGAATCAGTGGGATGTCATGTACTAGCAATTAGAATGTTACCTGTGAGAAATGAGGCGGCGGTGATGGAAATGAGGTGGCGCTGGGATGCTAGTGGTGCGCATCATGGGAAATTGGAGGAAAAAGGAGGCCGCAAAGATAGAATAATGGCTTAAAAGGATTGTTAAGGGTGTTATAGTCAATTTACAATAGTGTTCTATCTGGGAAGTAAACTTCTCTGTAAAAATCACACCCCTTTAGTTATTCATGCTTCGTAGGAAGTGATTTCGATTTGGATATTCATCCACACAAATTGTATTGTTATTCCTATAGTATGAAGTTAGGACCGAGCTTTTTGGTAACAGAGGTAAGGTTACTACTTTACCACAAAGTATCCAAAGGTGGTGTTGTCCTAGAAAATAAGATAGTATAATGGGCACATCAGGCAGGTAGGCATGTTGGGTAGCGGCCTAACGGGTCAGAACTTAGAATAGTTACTTATTTGGCACCCTGGGCTGGTTGACCTGAAACAGTTTTTGCCCAAATATTTATATGCATTCACACTTTGTGTGAAGTTTGACCTGTAGGACCGTTGTCCTTTTTGCTTTCTCATATATAATTTTACCTGTTTAATCTGTTGGAGATAAAACGTAATTGGAATCAACCTATTCAAAAGTGAATGGGTCGAAATTGCCGCCTCTACTCTCTAGAAACAATCATTTGCAAAATCTAGCGAAACTTTGAGTGCTTTTTATAATAATTGCTAAACATACATTTTGTGAGCTAAACAAGTGTTCTCTTTTCTGACTATAGGTACCGTGCAATTACAAGTGCATACTACAGAGGTGCTGTCGGTGCTTTACTCGTCTACGACACATCACGTCACGTCACCTTTGAGAACGTTGAAAGATGGTTAAAAGAACTTCGAGACCACACCGACCAAAACATTGTGATAATGTTGGTAGGAAACAAAGCCGATCTACGCCACTTGCGTGCAGTCCCCACAGAGGAAGCAAAGGCGTATGCCGAAAAGGAAAACACTTACTTTATGGAAACATCAGCTCTCGAGGCGTTGAATGTTGAAACCGCTTTCACTGAAGTCCTTACACAAATATATCACGTGGTAAGCCGTAAAGCACTTGATGCAGGGAATGACCCTTCGGCTCTTCCTAAAGGACAAACTATCAATGTGGGATCAAAGGATGATGTTTCTGCTGTGAAGAAAGCGACTTGCTGTTCTGCTTAAGATGTTCTACATTCGAGTAAGTATACTAATGCCATTTGTTTTTTTGTTTTGTTTTTTACTTCTAAGTTATTGAAAAATCACTTGATTGGCTTCATAACTTTGTCCATATTTTTTGAATATCTATCGAACTGACCCTCCATTTAATGACATATTTCACATAGTTTATTAGTTTTACCATATAACTAAAATTCTAATATTGAAAAAAGTGATCTTTCACTAAACGAAAAGTAACCTTGGGACATATGTTGAGAATGGAGGGTTGGTTTGGTAAAGTTTTTATAAAAACTGTTATGAATAGCATAGATCTCAAGAGTGTTAGTTGATTTTCCCGAAAATTATTGGGTCCATTTTTCTTCGTTTCCCGTTACTAAATGCAGTATGTTTCTATGTTTTGTAGGATTTGGGACAATTTTCTTGAAGTAAATTTGGAATGATGGTTCTCGAAATGAGTTTGAGTCTGCAAATTCATTGATACGGTATAAATTCTTGAACTGAGGATGGTTGTGTTGGCCTGGGTATAACTTATAAAACTATATTAAGTAACATATGTGATTTCTACGAATTTTTTGTAATATCTAAGACACCATTTTGTTGACATTTAATGATTCACTGAATTGTTTTATCACCTGTTAGCTTCTTCCTGTTCAACTACAACTGTCTTTCACAATTCACTCTAGTTTTCTTGCTAGGTTGTTCAATGTTTTTGCTTGGTTGCTTTTTTCTCCTTGTTCTCTCTTTTTATTAGTACTTGTTTGTAGACAAATACTAACACTCTGTTCCCGAGTTCTTATTTGGAGAGAAAGAGAAGAGAAGTGGAGAGGAAACTGAAAAAAAATCACGTTCCCGAGTTTTTTTTTGGAGAGAAAAGAAGAGAAAATGAGAGGAAATTATGCCAAAACTTCTCTCCTAATCTTCTTCCCATATTGGGATGATTTGGAGAGAAAGAGGTTTTAAAGACATTTTTTTCTTACATGTCATTTCTTTTCTCTCCGACTAGGGAACACAAAATTAAAAATCATTTTTTTTGCCTCTCCTCTTCTTTTCTCTCTTGTTTCCTCTCTTCATTTCTCTTCTTTCCGTTTTATACTCGGGAATAGAGTGTAAAACTTTTAGTCGTAAATTAAGTGGATTTTGTTATAAGTCTGATAATTTTTAAAAACAAAATAAAATAATCTTATGTAGCCAATCTCGATGTGATTATGAATTTTATTCGAAAACATTGATAACTTCTTTCAAAATTAAAATCGAGAATGTTGTGTTAGAAACCTAATTGTATATCGGCATCAATATCACCTACAAAGATACTAACAAAGTAGATTTCAAAGTTATGAAAATTGAAAGGTATCTGATTTCGACTTAATTGACTTAATATGAAAAAAACTAAATAAATCAAGTCATATGAAAACTGTTTGTTTGTGACTTAATAGAGAAAGATAAATGAAAATATTAAGTAATAAAACTGAGGTTGTTTGTATTAACTCTTGTTGCATAATGTTCGTCACACAAATGAGGTGCGACAACCTCACTCTTCACGTGCCAAATTATAAAAGACTCAAAGTTATGGACGCGTGCTGGATTTTAATTGGAAAGGGTTGTCGCACTCTTAAGGTGGCGGCAACCTCAAATGACCAATTTTATTTTATTTTTAATGTGCCTTTCATCTAAACAAAACGGTTAAATACGGTTGTTTTTATAATTTTCCCAAAGCAAAATGTCATAACATATTAAATGTTGGTCATGTGTTTAGTCAAAATGGATTCATTGTTTTATCATCAACCAAAATTACGGTAGAACAATCAAAGATTGTCACGCGGTGTCCTAAGAACCTGATTTAGTGTTTGTGCAATAAAAAGAAACATCAGAGTAGCACATTGTGCAAAAACTTTTTCGCTGAGAAAAATCCCAAAACCACATTGTGCAACCACTTTGGTTGCATAATATATATATATATATATATTTCTTTTGAGATATACTCTCATTTTAAGATTTATGAAACAATGGTTTCTATTAAGTCAAAAGCTTAGTTCAAAATAATAATAATAATAATAATAATAATAATAATAATAATAATAATAATAATAATAATAATAATAATAATAATAATTAATTAATTAATGTCCAAAAATTCACTATGTAGACATGTATAATAAGAAGAGGAAAGTTGCATCTACTAATTGAATTTACAAGAAGTTTTAAGGGAAAATTCCAAATAAACTTTGAAATTTTTGTATCAAAGATTAATTTTGACTTCAAAAAGAGTAGCCTTTAATTTTTGCATAAAAGGGTTACATTATGCCAGAATTATCTCTTTGGACATTTTGAAAACTAAATATATGCCTGAAAGTAAACATTGCACCATAAAATGTCACGCGTTTTCAACACAACTTACCTGCAAAATTCTAAACACCATGACATTGTCAGCGTACACAATCATGCAGCAAACAAGGTAACGAACCCTCTGGCAGCCCTCATCCACCGGTCATACGACCAACATGAGAGAGTTAATCGTGTAATACCATGATTAAAAGGACAGAGACACATAAGTTGAACCCATGACCTCCACTGTACGCTGCATGTCCTCAACCATGACAAAAAAGCAAACAAAGTAAACCACGACAAAAAAAAGCAAACACAAGGGATTACCTAAACTACCTATGTATATACAAAATTACCAGCATCCAAACGAATCCTCGTCTTATATGTACCGAAATACATATAAACAAACTAACCCCAAGGTTAACTACACCAAACACTCGGGTGAGTAAACCAGCCAACATTTAAAGTCTATACAAAAAGGTTTCGATAAAATTCGACAAAGCCAACAGAACTGGCGTTTTAAGATGGTTATTAACAGTTGCATCTCCAAAACGATAAGACATTAAATCTCTATATTTACCATAAATTCATAGAGAAAGATAAGACACCCTTTGTTTAGGCAAGTGCTTTGGATTTGCAGATGGGGCAGTTGTTCTTCACATTCAACCATTTTTTAATGCAGTCTACATGGTACTCATGGCGACAATCTAGCATCCCAATCTTTTCTTGATCCTCAAAATCCATCTGTAAAATTCATTTAACATAAACACGCTCAGTTAGTTTACCAAAATGTAAGCATGAATGGGTAATTCGATCACTCTTAACTTCTGAGTCATCACAAGTGTTTCACAAATATTTTTTTGTACATCTGAGTCATTAAAAGATGGCTTTGAGTCAACTTAAGTTATTCTGTAACTCATGATCACAATAGTTTTATATATTGATTTAACATTTGTATGCATATATACAACAGTGATAGCCGTTTTTTGGGTTATTAAAAAACCTAAATAGGAGACAAAACTATCTTGTAATAACTAAGACGTACAACTGTACAAGTGAAAAAAGTACAGTGATATATTATGTACAAAAACCCTATATGTAAGTAAGATATACCTGACAAATTACACAGAAACTAGGTTCTTCATCGGCAGGCTTTTGATCTTCCGACTGAGAAGGTGTGGATGATGCAAAAGTTTTTGTTTTCAAATGATCTGCAATAAAATTATCTGACAAACTAGAGTCAAAGTGGCCCATCCGCTCGCTTAGAGCAAGAAGCTCCTCCTGCATATAAACAGAAAGAGCACAAGAAATTATATATCTAATCGTGTAAAAAAATATATAACATAATAGAAAAATGACCTCTATAGGTATATATATAAATGGTCTGAAAAAGTGATTACAGGGGGGCCATGAGTAACAAGAGCGTAGTAAAATGTTAAGAAGGGCATTTTTAAGTGTAATTTGAAGTCAGGTTGGGTTTTATCGAAAGGGAAATAACAACTCTACTTCATTGCAACTAACACTAAATGTCTAAATTATAGGTTTAGATGTCAAGTATATTTCAATTGGTATTTTTCGTGTGTCCTTTACTAATTCATCTTATAATTAACTAACGTAGATCTTATATCACATCCATAGATCAAATACAAATACTTAACGAAAAACTAAACCCAAACATTTCGCAAACAGTATTAGCATTTGGGGTTTTCTTAAAAATGTACTTAAAAAGGAATGTGATCATTATAAATAACATAATTTTAACATTAACAAATCACTATTAAAGAAGAATGTGACGTTAATGAAATTATATTACAATTGAATATATCAAAATCTTAAAATTCTGAAAATACTAATCATTAAAACCTTAATTTCAATAGTTATTTTAACATCAAACATTGATATATTACACAAACATTGTAAATCTACATTGAAGTAATATTGTAATATGTTACTAAGACAAAAGAGAAAAATTATTTAAATATTGTTAAATCAAATTGAACTGTTAACTTTTTTGTACCCCCTCCCAACTCCCCAAAGTCCAATGACCACCGTCCCACTTCCCCGCTTTCACTCTTCATTTTCCCTACTTTTTCTTCCATGTTTTCCAACCAAACAAAACCATCAAAAAAAGGTTTTTTACTACATGATTCTGTGTGTCTACTAGAATTTTTTACTACCATTTTGATATTTTTACTACATGATTCTGTGTGTCTACTAGAGGTTTGTTGGGGGCAACTCCCCCCGGTACACATAAAGTGGCTCCCGCCCCTGACTAGTATTGCTATATAGACACTAGTAATTATATTTTTTGAAAGTCACAAGATATGGGAAAAAAATATTTTCTATCCAGAGATGAAGAGAGTGATCCATGGCAGCTAGCTAGGGTCGTGAATATGGATGATAAATAGTAGAAAATAACGAATTGACGTGATTATGGAAACCTAAATATGCTACTGATAAATATGTGTAGACGTATGCAAGTGAAACACAAACATGAAACCTGAGTAACGACTACACCTATATTACCAAATTTAGCTCTTTTATTTCTAAACTGGTTCTTCTACAACTTGTCATATAACACATATGGTCTTATCCAACTGGATATTGTTTTGATGATCAACTACGCGTCCCTTGTTCATGGTAATAGTAATCAGATACATTAAAGATTGCAACTTCTTACATATCTCAGGCATGTGAAATTCAAAGGTGACTACACTTGATTAACCGAAATAGTAAAAAATGACTCGCCTTTTGAGCCATTATACTTGGTTTTTCACTGGAAAATAATATATAAATTTATATGCCAAAAAGACCAGTATCATTTGACAGAACAAGTGAAACACGTACATGCAAAAAGAAACTATTTTTGCTTACGTTTTGCCTAAATTCGGGAATATGTGCAAACGTGTAGTGATTGAAAAGTCTGTCACTCTTTTAATATACGCACTTTGCAAGAACTGTCTGTTTTTGTGTTACTATAAAGACTTAAGATCTGCTGAGAAGCTAAATATATGAGAGAAGAGAAGAAAGATATTCATTCACAAACTTGTAACTTTGAATTTACAATTTTAAATTTTGAGCAGATTTGCAAATTTGTAAACCAGAGTTACAATTTTATTTGATTCATAATTTTATAAATATGTCAGATCAGGGTCAAACAGAAAGGATCTTCACATATAAAAACTACGAATCAGAGTTATGAATTTAGTGAATCAATGTATTATCACCCTTCTCACCAAAAAAGCCTTCTCAGTTAATCTTAAGCACGTACATTTTTAAAATAAGATAAAAATACGTAATTGATCTTTAACCATGTGTGCGCGTGTGTGAAGAGAGTGAGAGAGAAAAAGAGAGACACAGAGCTGAGAGAGAAGATCATACCACATCTACAGGAATAGGTCTCAGATGAGGAGTACCATGATGCCTTGAAGTTGACTCACTCATCCTTTCCCGTCGATGAAGCTCATATACCCTTAGGCCAGTAGGTGCCGAAGGACCCACAAACCTAGGTCCTAGAACGACCCCATTTTGAAAAGAATTTGGAGTAACAGCGCTTGTAGAATGCCTATGTGAGGCTGATGCAATTTGTGAATAAACGTCCATGTTTTGGGCTTGTACTGGCGGCATAGATGGTGCCGGTAGTGGTTGCGGATGATAAAGATGGGGCCCGGGTGGATGAATAAAACCCGCAGAGTTTCTATTCACAGCTGCAACTTGATATCCTGATACAAGAAAAGAGAAAGGATTTAAATAGATATCTAATCATTTATATAGTTGCCATATCCATATGCATTTTGTTAAAGGCTTTAGCACACAGTTTACCTAAAATGTTTAAACACTAGTCAAATATCTAAAACGCGCCTAGTAAATTACTGGATTCTTGAGAGCCTAAAAGTATATGGTTGCATCTATATGGGAACAACACAGGTAATACGATTTATAGATAAGGATGTCTGTTTGATAACTTATCACCAAAAGACGTGTCTCAATTTCTCGTTAAACAGTTTTGTTATTTACTAATATCACTGATATTGCTATATCATTCATACATTAACCATAAAATATGAAGCAACTATTGAACGCATGGTGATCATCTCACCATCAAATTAATATATGTTAAAAAGCATATATCAATAAAAGATGCAAATCAGATTAGGTATGGATGTGATCAGATTTGTTTACACACGTAAGAGAGTAAGAATATATCAATTCAGATATTATTAAAAATAAATAAATAAATAAGTAGAATTAAAAAAAAATACAATAAAAACTTAAATTAGAGAGGTAATAAGAAGCATACCTTGCATATAGGGTACACCATGAGCGCGATTCCATAAGAACTCGCCATTAATACTTCGCTCGTTTAACCAAGGAGTAGGTCCCACTTGAACAGGTTGACCACCATGAACCAAATGACCATTATTATGCACCATAGGAACAGCACCCGAAGAACTTGATCTCTTGAATGCAATATGACGCGGCAAATGATCAGGATTAACCGGAACTGAGAAAGCACCCGCAGGTGTAGGTATCCCGTTATACTGGGTGATCATGTAGGGCAGCTGCCCGTGATTTTCGGGCAGGTAACGAGGATCAAAGTTTCCTGGAGGTGGTAGCATTGTGTGATTATTGTAAGGTTGTGGGTAAGGTTCAGGATGATAATGATGGACTTGTTGCTGTTCCACGTCATGCATTGGACCTGTATATGACATGTTTTGTTGTCCCATGATGTTTGATGATATCAAGCAAATGTATCCTGGTCAAGTAAAACCGACCAAATTAGATTCAGAAAAGTGCAACTAGGATCTAACTCATAAGTTCAAATTAGGAGATGTTTGGGATTGCTTGATAAATTGCTTGTGTGCAGTTTGGGTAAGTAATCCCAAATATCTTAAGAACCACATATCTACTTAATTAAAATGCACTAATTAATTATCATACGCACGCCCAAACACTGCTTAAACTGCCATATGGTGAACCATATGTTCCAAGTCAAGAGACAGTTTCCTTCTTTAGAACGTCACGTATTTTTTGTTTCTTTAATCATTTATAACCCTACCAACCCCTTATACACGAATCACCGTCATTACGCCACAAATATTAGCACATGTTTATATAAACATACAAAACCCTTGTGTCACCTCAAAAAATGAACTCAAGTACTCAACCAGAATCAAGCATAGCCCCGATTTTCACAAACAGACACACACACCAACACTAAAAACAAAATCAAAGCATACCCAAAATATTCAAACATGAAAAATAAAACTTAACCAATGTAAATTTTCCAAATTCAACTTCATCACCCAAATCAGATTAAAAATATATATTTTCCCCCCAAATAATTAACAAACATTCTATATCCAAAAAGAATCCACTTCACAAAATCTAAACCAAGCACAAATACAAAATAAAGTTTATACCTTTATATCATCAACAAGCTCCACAGCTTAAACTAACTTACAAATTTAATTCTTGAACCAAAAGCCGTAATCTTTTCAACCAAATTAGACAATCATTGGCATACAGTAATCAAATTAAGAACCCCTTTTCCCAAATCAATAAAGATGAAAATTAACATTAAAACGCAGCAATCAAATTTAATGCGCATGTCCAAACACCGCTTAACTACCACGTGGTTCACTATGTGTTTCAAATCAGAAAACACTTTCTTTAAATAGTCACACGTGTTTCTCGTTTCTTTTATCGTTCATTACCCTATCAACCCCATACACGAATATTCTTCGTTTCACCACAAATATTTGCATATATACACAAACCTACAAAACCCTTTTGTCACCTCGAAACATGAAAACATACTCAACAAAAATCAAGCATTGCCCCCAATTTTTGCTCGCACACGCACACACATACAAATCACCAAAAAAACAAAACTAAAACACAACAAAATGATTAAAACATGGCAATCAACAACTAACGTATGTACATTTTCCATAATCAACTTCACAACCTAAACAAACAAACCAAATTTTCACCAAATAATTAACAAATACCATAATCCCAATAAAAGTCACTACACAAAATTAAAATGAGATACCAAAATCCAATTAAGTTTAAACCTTTTTACCATCAACAAGCTCCAGAGCTTAAATCAAGTTACAAATTTGATTTTGGAACCAAAAAGCCTTGAAATTTTCAATCAAATCAAACAATTATTATCAAAAAGTAGTCAAATTAAAACCCCTTCACCCCAAATCATGGAAGATGCAAATTAACATCAAAACGCAATAAACAGTTATAATGGGTAAAAGGGCTTCACCCGAACACCGTTTAAACTACCACATGGTTAACCATGCGTCCCAAGTCAAGAGACACATTCCTTCTTTAGAAATTCACACATGTTTTTCGTTTCTTTTATCGTCCGTAATCCTACCAACTCCTTAAGCACGAATCTCCTTCGTTTCGTCACATATATGCAAACTTACAAAATCCTTATGTCCCCTTAACACGTAAACATGAATCCAACAAAAATCAAACATTTAAACACATATTTCACACACAAATCACCAAAAAACACGATCAAAACATACTAAAAACATTCAAACATGACAACCAACACTTAACCAATGTACATTCTCCAAATTCAACGTCAAAACCTAAACAAAAAACCAATTTTCCACCAAATAACTAACAAACATCATAATCCAAACAGAACCCCCTTCATAAAAATTATAACCAAACACAAATAAACAATAAAGTTTATACCTTTTTATCATCAACAAGCTCCAGAGCTTAAATTAACTTACACAGTTGATTCTTGAACCAAAAAGCCATAAAATTTTCAATCAATCCAAGCGACTATTATCAAAAAGTAGTCAAATTAAAACCCCTTTTCCCTATCAAAACACAATTAACAGTTATAATGTGCACGCCCGAACGCCGTTTAAACTACCACATGGTTAATTATATGTTCCTATTCAAGCGACAATTTCCTTCTTCAGAAATTCACACATGTTTTTTGTTTCGTCTATCGGTCATAACTCTACCAAACATAACTCTCCTTCGTTTCGCCACATATATTAGCATGTATATACAAACTTACAAAACCATTTTGTCCCCTTAAAACGTAAAAATAAAATATATAAAAAATAAACATTTAAACCCAAATTTCACACCAAATCACCAAAAAAACACAATCAAAACATACTAAAAACAATCAAAAATGACAATCAACACTTAACCAATGTACATTCTCCAAATTAAACTTCAAAACCTAACAAAAAACCAAATTTCCACCAAATAACTACCAAACAACATAATCCAAACACAACCCACTTCACAAATCAAAAACCAAACACAAATAAACAATAAAGTTTATACCTTTTTATCATCAACAAGCTTCAGAGCTTAAATTAACTTCCAAATTCCAATCTTTAACCAAAAGGCCCTGAAATTAAACATCAAAATCAACCCATCATTAGCATAAACTAATCTGATCAAAACCCATGTTCCAGAAATCAATAAAGATGCAAATTAACATCAAATTAAATAAAATTTTATACCCATTTTGGAATTTTAATAAATTAGATGTTAATTGATGCAAATTTGAGTGAATTAAAGGAATGCAAACCCTGAAAATGGTGATTAGAAAAGGGGAAAACCGACCGGAAATTTTTGTGAGTTTTTATTTATTTATTTAATGTTGTAAGAAAGAGAGAGAGAAGTTAATGGGAGATAAAATGATGTGTCTTCTTTAATTTAATTGCAATTAATTCTACTCCGTACTTACTAACTTTAGTTTTTGGTTGCTTTTTTTGTTACCAATTGGGTGTTGGTTTTGGGTGTTATTACATGAGGGTGCCATTGTAAATATGGAATATATACTCTCTCCGTCCCATATTAAATAGAGGAGTGCTAGACTTACTCACATTTTACAAAATTTCTCTCACATAATGAGGTGAAATGCATCTTAGTCATCCAATGCTCTCACTTGGTCAATTAATGCTCTCACATGAGTGGCTAAGATGCATGACACCTCATTGTGTGGAAGAAATTTTGTAAAATGTGAATGAGTCTGACACTCCTCTATTAAATATCCCGGTTTGACTTTTCAAGTTTTCTTTACCAACTTTGACCTTAAATATTTTTGCTTGTGGATATAATATTTGACATAAATTAAACGAAATGAAAATACATTTAAAACTTAATCCATTCATATATTTTGTATCAAGTATTATATTACACAAACAAAAATATTTAAGGTCAAAGTTGAAAAAGAAAGACTTTAAAAAGTCATTCAAAAAGGCAAGTCTTTAATTTTTTACTTTGATGTAAGCGACATATTCAAAGTATCATGGTGCTTGTTTTCAACATTTTCATAGACCACCTACAAACATGAGTGGACTCATGACTTTAAGTCATCAGGTGCACAATATCTTTTTACGAGTATAAATTAAACAAAAATGAACTAAAAAGTACGATTCATTAAAATTAGTAAACAAATTAAAAGACATGTATTTCTTTTGATAAAATTTATTTATGTTACACAATTTTTTAGGACCTAGTTCATTTCGAAAAAATAGAAATTTTAGCCAAAAATTTACAGTAAGCGGAAAAACATCCATCGAATTCTTGTAAACCCTCAGGAACCCCCCGCCTCTGCCGACAAATGTATATGTAGTTAGGTTTGAACCATATAACTTTTATGTGGAGGTTACGTGCTTTATTAGACCATTTGGTGGTGACACCCTCAAATGGAATACATGTTTGCAACAAATAGTCATTTTTTAGCGATCGGGGTTTAGGATTCTCTTATTGCAAAAAATAGTCATTGCAACAAATAGACATTGATGTCGATAATCAAATCACATGATTAGGTATTAAGGGTGAGCAATCGGACCGTTTAGACCGGACCGACTGACAAAACCGACCGGACTGACCGAAGGACCAACGGTCCAGTCTCGGTCCGGGGTTTTTCCTTATTTCGGTCTCGGTCCGGGTCGGTCCGGTCCGGCTTACAAACCGGATATTTAGCCTATTTGGACCGGACCGACCACATTCGGTCCGGTCTCGGTCTATGGTTTTTCCCAAACTCGGTCTTCGGTCCAGTCCGGTCTTGGCCGGTCCGGTCCAGTTTTTGGACCGTGATCACCCTTATTAGGTACTAGTATATTGTATTGCCTTGTAAGAAATAATCAGAATTCTATGGGTTTTTCTAATTATAACAATTACATAGTCGAAATAAAAATACCATGCTTTTTAAACACTTTTTTTAGAATATATCCAAAAAAGATGATAGTTGGTAAAAGAGTTGGTATATATACAAATTGCTTAGCTATCACTTACATTAGATTTAAAGAATAATAAATCCTTTTCATCATATGATTCTTGAACATGATAATTGCTTTAAAAATATAGGCTCAAGCTCTTCCAAACTCAAAATTCATTTATTGAAATGTTATAACAATTGGTAATATCAATATGTGTTATATGGCTTGTATCCTTAACTAAATATTAACATAATTGTGGTGACTTTAATAAAATTAAAAAATAAAATAAAAAATCAAATATCAAATACACAAATTCTGGTTATTCATTCAAAAAATTAAAATCCATTTTTCACCTTTTTTATTGAAAAGAAAATCTCTTACAAACGATAAATTATTAAGTGTAAAAAAATACGCAATCGCGATGAGAATATTTTTAATCTTTTAGTACATGCGTGCTTCAATACACTGGCTATGTTTGGCAAAAGTAGCTGTGAGCAGTAGCAGTGAGCAGTAGCCAAAAAAGCTCACAGCTTCATAAAGAAACATTGGGAAAATGAGCTTTCCTAAAAAATAGCAAAGCCCACAGCTCTCATGCCAAACAAACATCAAAAATAAAAAAACTCATTCTCACCGCTCATTACCCAAAAAAGCTCCGCACCAAACATAGCCACTATCAACAAACTTTTTTTTTTTCTTTTCAACATGGGTATTAAATTCTACTTACTAACTTTAGTTTTTGGTTGCTTTTTTTTTTTACCAAATGGGTATTGGGTTTAGGTGTTATTACATGAGGGTGCCATTGTAAATATTGGAGTAATACTTATAATGAAAGGAAGCACTCTCTCTCAAAAAAATTCAGATGTACACAAAATGATGCATGATTTACAGCACTTTAAAGCAAGCAATTTTCATAATTACAACAATCAAAGCATTGTGTACAACAAAAACTAGCATGAATCGAAATTCAGACAACTTTTCTTAGAATTCTACATTAATAGCATTAAAAACACCCCTACACCCAATATTATAATTATTTAAACGCAATGTACAACCCTCAGTCTACATTAATAGCATTAAAAACACCCCTACACCCAATATTACAATCATTTAAACACAATGTACAACCCTCATTCTACATTAATAGCATTAAAAACATCCCTACACCCAATATTAGAATCATTTAAACACAATGTACAACCCTCATTCTACATTAATAGCATTAAAAACACCCCTACACCTAATATTACAATCATTTAAACACAATGTACAACCCTCCATCCTAACTTAGACATGAACCTGTGACCAAGACTCGACTCAAGAAAACTCGACTCGATACACAAAGCTGTGACCAAGCAAATTTAGATGTCGGAATGACATCCCGTGACATTTTTATTAATTCCGTTGAAAAATTTTATTTCAGAGTAACTGCCGCTGCAACACTCGGGTACCCTGCTAGTATAAACGGGTAAACGGACGAGGTTTTTCATGTTCTGGTTATTTGAAAAGACATAACCAAGGTATCATGGTGATTGTTTTCGACCTTTTCATAGACCACCCGTAAACATGGGGGACCAAAGACTTTAAGTCACTAGGTGCACAATATTTTTTTACGAGTATAAAGTTACTACAAATGAACTAAAATATATGATTTCATTAAAATTAGTAAACAAGTTAAAAGACATGTATTTCTTTTGACAAAATTATTTATGTTACACAATTTTTTAGGACCAAGTTCATTCTGAAGAAATCGAAATTTTAGCCGAAAATTTACATTAAGCAGCAAACATTCATCGAATTCTCGTAAACTCTCAGAAACCCCCTATGTCCGCCTCTGCTAACAAATGTATATGTAGTTAGGTTTGAACCATATAACTTTTATGTGGAGGTTACGTGTTTTAGTAGACCATTTGGTGGTGACACCCCCAAATGGAATACATGTTTGCAACAAATAGTCATTTTTTAGTGATCGGGGTTTAGGATTCTCTTATTGCAAAAAATAGTCATTGCAACAAATAGACATTGACGTCGATAATCAAATCACATGATTAGGTATATTGTATTGCCTTGTAAGAAATAATCAGAATTCTATGGGTTTTTCTAATTATAACAATTACATAGTCGAAATAAAAATACCATGCTTTTTAAACACTTTTTTTCAGAATATATCCAAAAAAAATGATAGTTGATAAAAGAGTTGGTATATATACAATTGCTTAGCTATCACTTACATTAGATTTAAAGAATAATAAATCCATTTCATCATGATTCTTGAACATGATAATTGCTTTAAAAATATACACTCAAGCTCTTCCAAACTCAAAATTCATTTATTGAAATGTTATAACAATTGGTAATATCAATATGTGTTTTATGGCTTGTATCCTTAACTAAATATTAACATAATTGTGGTGACTTAAAAAAAAAATACACAAATTATGGTTATTCATTTTCATTCAAAAAATTAAAATCCATTTTTCACCTTTTTTATTGAAAAGAAAATATCTTACAAACGATAAGTCATTAAGTGTCCAAAAATACACAATCGCGACGAGAATATTTTTAATCTTTTAGTACATGCGTGCTTCGATACACTATCAACAAACTTTTTTTTTTCTTTTTTACATGGTTATTAAATTTCAGAAAATACGAAATCATATTTGATTTGTGTTGCTTGTTTCAAATTTTTTCAAATCACAAATCACCTATGATTTTTCATATTACAAATCACGTGTGATTTTAAAATCACATGTGATTCTTCAAAAAAAAAAAAAAAAAATCGACAAAAAAGGTAATCGGAAATATATATAGAAGTACCCTTTAATGAAATATAATTTTATGCTCAACATGATGGTGTAGTTAGTTTTACTTTATGATTAACGGTCTATGAGAAATAAATAGCTAGAATTGTCTCATTTAAATTTTGATTTTTTTTAATCTTTATTGAACTTTGAATTTAAATTTTTCGACTTTTTTATTTTATTAAAATAGAATTTACATAGTAGTTGAAGGCAAACGATGCGCCGCTAGCCCTTTATTGAACCAAACTCTAACATAATATTATTTGTAAAAGAGGAAATTAGACAGATTATTTTCTACTCAAATTTATACGATATACACAATTTTAGTCCAGTACGTCTGTTAGAAAAGATGGATCATGTAAAGTCGGATAGATCATGTCATAAAAATCAACATGACACTGTGGAGATAACAATCAAAATCCCATATCTATCAATCTTATTTCCAAAAAGCGGTTTTAATTGTCACAACAAAATATCTATCTACTTAGTCAACAATCTTGTCATACTTAGCTTCATAATTATTTTTATATCTATACTACATATAAAAGAAAAATGGTCAATCTTGAAAAAATTGTCAATCTTGAAAAGTGAAAATCTTGAAAAATCTTATTAAAGGAAATTATGAAATATAATTAATACTCTTATTAAAACATCCCATTACTTAAAAGTACAATGATTTATTCACATTGTACAACCAATTAAAAACATATATACCAAATTAAATACAACCAATTAATACAAATCACAAACCGGGTTGACCCGGGACGCTTCAAACCAGACGGGTTGAACCGGTTTAATTTGACCCGTTTTCGACCTAACGTGGCAAGTTGACCCGGTTTAAATCGACCAATTTTTCGACCGGAAAGTTCACCCGGTTGAACCACCCGGATCGAACCGGGTTACAGGACATCATGTTTAATTCCTAAATATTCAAACTTTTATTATTTTTCATTTATAACCTATAAACTTTTTTAGATGAGTAAACTATTTGTCGAATAAACTATTTGTCGCTATAAAGAATGTATGGTCAAATCTTGAAAAGTGAAATCTTGAAAGTCAAAGGTGAGAGAAATACATAGTATAATTAATACTCTTATTAAAACACCACATAACTTTAAAATACAATAATTTATTCACATTGTAGAACCAATTAAAAACATATATATCAAATTAAAAACAACCTATTAAAACACCCCTTACTAAAAAGTACAATAAAATTTTCACAATTTACAATTTAAACAAGCTACAACATAATCTAAATATAAAATAATTAACACTAACTAATGTTATTTTACACATTATACAAATTAATAAAACACACAAAGCTTCATACAAGCTAACAAGTTGATGGTACATATAGTTTTGAAAACTGGACCGGACCAACGGGTTCAACCGGGAACCGGTGTCGCCACCGGTTCATCTAACTAATAAAAGCCATACGAAAACATATATTTCAAAATGAAACTATTAATACACATCGAAAACCGGGTTGACCTGGGACGCTTCAAACCCGGTAGGTGACTCGGTTTAATTTGACCCGTTTTTGACCCAACCCGTCAGGTTCACTCGATTTAAATCGACCCATTTTTCGTCCAGAACGGGTCAAACCGGGTTTCAAAACATTATGTTTAATCTCTAAATCTTCAAATTTTTATTATTTTTCGTTTATAACCCATAAACATTTTTTATCACTAAACGATCTGTCGCTATAAAATCTCGTTGCTATGCACGGGCACTCGTCTAGTTTACAAAATAGCCATGTTATTTAAGATTCAATTGCTAGAAATAATAATTTCAAAAAGAAAAAGAAATTGCTGCAAGATTGTATTGTTTTTCCAATCTTGTTAAAATTGCTCAAGTGGGTTTTTCCCATATTTGTTTTAGTTTGATTTTAATCTTTTATGGTAACCATAATTTTTGACATTTTGATCAGTTAATTTACGAGTTTTAGTCATAGTCGCACGCTTACATGTACATAAGCTAAAACTAGATAAATTCATCCTTTTAAAAGGGAGGTGATTTGCACACACCACAAGTTGATTTGTAGACTCTAATTTAGTATGTTTTGACATTTATATCCTTATAAGGGTGAAAATGAGTACAAGTGATGTAAGGATATAATTGGCAATACACACTAAATTAGATTATGTCAATCAACTAGTAGAGTGTGCAAATCACCTCCTTTCAAAAGGTCACGAAGACCGATTTTACTTTGCTTGCATTTTTTTTTTTTTTTTTTTTTTGTATGGTTTTGAGATAAATTAAAAATCAAAGAAGGCAACCTAAAAGAAATGGTGGAGTGAAACAAGTTTGAGGAGGATATGATGTTTGGATAATGAAAAGTGAAAAGGTGGCCCAAATGGCCAATTGCTTTCATTTGGAGTAACAAACAAGTAGCAAGTTGATTGTTGTTATCAATCCTTATCATTTAGTTTTGATAGGCCATGGGACAATTATTATAATCTAACGACCATGATTTTATTCCATACCACAATTTGGAAGTTACCCATGCATACAATCTTTCATATGAACTTTTGGAGAGTTGTAAAAGTAAACATTTGGCATGTGGTTGAGTACTTGAGTGCTCTTTGGATGTGTGTTTTTATATTGCATATTGTAATGTTAGGAAATCAAATACTTGAGTAATCACGAAAAAACAGGTAGATAACTTTGAGTTTACTTAGAACAAAAACTAGTTGTTAAGATATTGGTCGAAAACATTAATCACTATAGCTATAAGATAACCACAACACAACACGCGTGAATAGTAGCACAACACAATATATAGTTGATGAAAACAAAGAACACACAGGTTTTACATGGCATCGATGTTTAGACTTTAGAGTGATCGACCTACATCCATGACCGCACATTGAATTATTGTCTATTCTTGATGTCATTTTATGGACCTATAATTGCATGTTGTATGATTATGTGTATGAGTTAAAGTTCAAATAATCATAGTAGCTCTTGTTTATGTTCCCAAACGTCGTTATTTGGTGGTCAAGAAAGATAAAAGAATACGTAGGGGATGTTTGTTTAAGGCTATCCATGTGCTTACGAGACTATGTGATTTCTGCTTATATAGATATAAGTTGATGTCTTTTTCTAGCTTATGAGCTTCTTACAATTTGAAGATGAAATATAAGCTCGTAAACATGAAAATAAGTTTAAATAATTATAATCATGTAAATCAATGCTTCCTAGTTCTTCTATTGTGGCTTCTAAAAAGGTTGATGATCCGGTTAATGAGGATAGTAATAGTGAAGTGTTCAAGGTATTCAACAAAACTGCTAGTTTTATGGCTTCCACGAGCTCCAGGTTAATAAAGCTTCTAAAAGTGGCAGTAGAGTGAGCAATAAAAGCTTGTATGAACAATGGAAGGAAACTTATGATGAAGACCCGCTGATGATGATTTTGTTTATCATGGTTTGACTGATGCTCAAATGTAGTTTGCTGATGCCTTTGATATTAGTCTTCGTTGTCAACATATATGGCATGTGTAGTAAGTCTCATAAGTGTGGCATCTTAATTATTCTTATAATAGTTTATGTTTGAACATAGTTGGTGCGTTTGTTTTCGTCTAGTTTTGGGTTGAGATCAGGGACGGAGCCAAGGGGGTGCCCGCGGGTGCACGTGCACCCCATGGAGTTTTTCGATATAGTGTTAATTTTTTAAAAAATTATCGATTTTACCTAAATGTATCTTAAATGCACCCGGTGCATTAAAATGTGTCTCTAGTATTATTTAGTTACTTTAAATATAAAATTTTGTAAACGCCCAAAGATAAAACAAGTTTAATAAATTCAAGCACAAAAACCCAAAGATGAAATAGGTTTATTAATGGAACAAGTTTATTCATCATCCTAACAATTTACAAAATCCAAAATTTAACCAACACACAAAGATGAAACAGGTTCGTAAGTCGTAACATATACCTTTCATTTGTTTATTATGTCTTTTAAAGTTTTCATGCTTTGATTTTTTGTATGAAATCTTGACTAATTTGTTGGTTCCGTATAGTCTATCATCATCAATAAGGGCTTAGGGCAATAAGAATAAGTGAATAACTATGCAATTTCTATTAAGACAAATATGGATAATAAGTTTAAGTGATAGTCAACAATATATTAGAATATGAATAGCACCCCAATTGTTTTCATGGGGCATTTTTATTGTTGTCGTAGTTACAATATATATGAAAAGTAGTGCTTAATTGAAGTTGGCTTTAGTATTGCCTGTTGCTACCGCTACGGTTGAAAGATGTTTTTTTTTTTAAATGAAGCTCATTAAAACTGATTTGCGAAATCGGATGAGTGATGATTATTTTAACGGCGCTTTAACTTGTGTGCTATAGAGAAAGAAGAGCTTATTAATATTAAAAATGAGGGTGCACGTAAGTGTTATTTTGCTAAGGGAGATCGTAGAATCACTAATTAGAAGGTAATATGTTCATTTATTTATCATTTTAATGAAATCTTCGTTTTAATTCACGTTTTAACTCTATTATATTACGGTTCAAAAAAATTTATGCACCCGGTCATATTTCTTTCTGGCTCCGTCCCTGGTTGAGATGTGAGATTCACACACATTCGTTCCACTTATTGTTTTTTGGAGTAATAGATTTACTGAGGAAACCCTTTACCAAAGAAAACTCATTATAAGCCTTTATACAAGTTAATACAAACACACCCCCTAATCTATCCAAACTTTGTAAAAGTCGATTATTTTGACTTTAAGTTAGACAGTTATACTAAGTGTAATAAGGACCCTTAAGTAACCTGCATCTCTTTTGTCACCTCAACTTTCTCTCTCAAAGACTACTTCGTGACCAACTTAGTGTAACAATTCAGAAGACCGAAACCACAAAAACCATACCACAGAAAAATACATTTTAAATAAATACCCACACACACAAGTCGGTCTGTCTGCGGTCTACCAACCCACTTCTCCATTTCGTCCCTAGGGGACTTGGTCGGTCGTTTGGTGTGTGCCAGGGTGGGACTCAGTCGATTGTTTGGGGACTCGGTCGACTTTTGCTTATTACACTTAGTCTTAGGGTTGAAACAATTTAGACACATATATTAAGGTATGTTTTGGAGTAAAAAAAAAAAAAACCGATGTTCCAATTTCAACCATCTTGCAAACTAAAACCAAACCACTTATTATTTCTCAAATTTTTCTTGAGTAAATTACTTCGGTAAATATATTACTCAAGAAAACATTTAAGTACATAAGATGTGAATGTATCCTACATCTCAACTCGTTACATAGATAAACTGCATCACAACCAATAATCAATAAACTACATTTGATTCAAACTAATACAAAATAAAGCAAGTCAAACATTGACCATGATCTTCCAATAAACCATCTTAAGACACGTCCACATTCTCTGTGTCATCTTCCCCACAAGTAGTAGCAGTCAGACTCACGATGTGATCATGTTGTTCATAACTCTCATACTCGTACGTTTCAGCATATGATCAAACCACACATTTCTATTGTTTGAGTAATTTACTGTCGCCTCCTAGCCGAGAATCCTGAGAGTTCTTCGGACCTGGAGATATACAAAGGAAAACGCGTTAGCCTCGCCCTGGGGAGTTGTCCCAGGACCAAGCTCAGGCGTGAGAGTAAGTATGAGGTATTGGTAAAGGTATATGTGTGTGTATGCAGTAAATGCTACCAATTATAAGAGTAAATGAGAAGTATTTATACTACCTGAGACATGTATCTTTCTAATGTGCGATACTGTGTGTAGTGCTAGTAGGTAACTGTTCCTGACATATAGGGAGTGGCGCAGTGGGCCCCCTCCCTATATGTAGTGTTAGCCATAGGAGACACGTGGCCACATAATCGGGGTTGTTGACGACGCTTTGGTGGACCGTCCGGACATTAATCCTTCCGGCCAAGTTCGTCCGGACCATATAGGTTCGTCCGGGTATATACACAAACATCTATCCTTTCATTCAAATTTGAAATGGTGTAAAATAATCTAGATATATTTATAGCTAAATATTAAGTTTGTGTTAGGTTGGTCTAGTCTAGGATCACATCGATTATATTATAAGTTTATATAAAACTGGATGAAAACGACGTCGTCCATCCCTGTAGCTACACTGTAGCATTTTCCCGCCAAAACTTTTGGGCCACTTTTGGCCTGCTTTGCTTGCCGGTAACCCAACTTAGTCCAGTCCGGCTATTTTTTTTTAATACCTAACCAACACACACATACATACCCTAGCCAAAACACCGCCTCTATCTTCCTGCTGGTGATGTTCTAGGTTTTTGTTTATTTGTGCTTCAAGATGGGGGTTATGTGGTGGTGCGGTGTGTGATGATAATAAGGGGGCTACTCAGTTTTGCGGTGGATGAGACCGGTGTGTGAAGAAAACGACAATATATCAGAATCAGTAATGGTTGTTGCTAACCAAAACGTCGACTTTCCTTCAGACCAAAATCTACAAGAAAGGTATAAATTATTTATATAAGATCTAATCAGAAATTAGGGTTCTGTTAATTTGGGGGTTTTTTGCTAATTTCGGGTTTATTGATAAATTTTAGGTGTTTTGTAAATTTTTTCGCAAAGGATCTACAGTAGTTACAAGTTTAGGTTTGGGTTTTAATTACTTTACCCTTTTATTTAGTTATTGTTTACGGGTTTTAGTATCAAATGATAATGGTGATGTTTTGTTTTTTTAGGAAGCCAGGCGTATAGCTGATAAAACAGTTGGTGTAGCTGACATGGATGAGAGGGTTAACAGAGCCGTGATTGCAGCTAACCACGAGGCAAATCAGGAAGTAGCAATCCTTTAGTTTGCACCAGGTAATTTGTCGCTTCAGAATATTAGCAACTGCATAACAAATTAGCTGCCTTTTTTTTTTTTTTTACCTTAGGCAATTGATTGTATGGGCAACGTGATTTTGCTGAATCTATACTAAAAAAAGACCCCGAAAAGGGAGAAGCTAAAACGTGGCCATTTGAAGGACTTATTTCTAGACCTTACTGCCGCCTTAGGTGTAGTTTATATTTTGGTCAGTTTATAGCATTATTAGCATGACCATTTTTTTTTAATTATTTTACAAAATTAGATTGATTGAAATATTTAACAAGTAATACTTATGTGAACTGTATTCTGTTTCCGTACAGAACCGCCTACTCAGAATATTGGGAAAGCTCTGGAGCCCACTAAGTGCCAGATGCAGCGAATTCTCATCCACACTTACTTTGCTTAAGGAAAGGTGTGGCACAGGAATTGTAGTTTGTAAGCGTCTGAGAATTGTATTAACTAATAGTAACATTCTTAGTTCATGTGTGAAGAGTTTCAAGTTATTATTTGTCTATGTAATATTTTCTTTTCTTTAGTAGCGAAACTAATTACGAGATTTTGTTTGTTGGTCGTCTAGTTGCAGAGGTTTAGAACAGGTTTCGTCAGCAGATGCACAAGCTATATGAACAAGTTAAAGGTGGTGCATACAAAGAAGTTAAAAGTGATGCACATAAGGTCTGTCTTCTTAGGATACATAATTGTGTATATACGAACTTGCAATGAAATGGCCCTCAAATGTTAACGAAGGTGGATATGCTAAACTAAAGGTTATCTTATATTTTAGGTGTGTATTCAAATTGAAACCAAAGGATATACAGATGTAATCCTTTATTATCTTTAATAAGTGGCAAGCCTATAATAATTGTATGAATAAACCAATAATGCTACTCATTACCTATGCCTCAGGTTTTGAGAAAAGTCACACGGTGACAATAGGGTACTTGCCACCTTTTATTTTTTTCTAACGGTCTTGCTACTTCATGCTGCCCATCTAACATCTATCCATATGTAACATAGTTGCCGGCAATAATTGGAGGAGTTTTAAGTGACATTTTTCATTGCTTTTCAGCATGTGTGCAGATGGATTTCAACAACTAGAGAACAGGTTGCGGCTGATTGTAGATGTGAGTGGCGGGATTGGGATATGGCTCATTGCTTTTTGCTGCGTTCTGAAGCAGTTTTTACGAGTGTGGAGAAGGAGAGATTGGGATGAGGATGAAGCTCAGAAGAACGATAAGATTCATTATAAGAGGATAATGGTCAGGCCGTCAGGTACATAAAAATTATTGTTGGGATTAATATGCCATGTATGCAAAACAGAAGAAGAATCTCATTGACAAGACCATTCAGGTGATGATCATCTTTGACATGTTTTCTTGACTTCTTTTGAATTCAGTGACTACATCTTTAATTTTGAGCCATGTATGCAAAACAGAAGAAGAATCTCATTGACAAGACCATTCAGGTGATGATCATCTTTGACATGTTTTCTTGACTTCTTTTGAATTCAGTGACTACATCTTTAATTTTGAGCAAAAAAAAATAATGATCTTTATGAGTTTTTAAATGAGCGTTTGTAGGATATATATATTGTGTGTTATCCATGTAGGTTAAGTTGTTTTTTTATAGTAAATAGTTTTACATGCTCCTTGGGATTGCTAATCTGTTACCCTATATAAGAGATAAACAAACGTGAATACTATTCAAAGTTGCTTATTCTGCTTATTTGAGAAAAAATACATACTTAAAACTAGCAAGGTCTGGTAGTTGATGTTGTTAGATGTTTTTCTGAAAAATATCCCAAGTCTGATGGTGATGAAACAAGTAGTGATGAAAAGCTTGAATAACCAAATGGGGTAGAGGAAGATGATGAAGGGTTATGTGAGTTTAGTGGTTTTAATATTGAGAACAAGGTTTTGAGCTGGAATAACCAAATGGGGTATGGGAATTTGGCTATAAAAGATGATATAGGAGAGAGTGGTTAACAAATGTATCTTGCGAAAGGGCTAGGAGTTGATACATGGTTTGGTTGTGGTGATGGTGGTGGTGGTCGAAATCGTTCTCATGTTGGCCATGGTGAAGGGGTGGTGGTGGTGATAACCATGATACAGAGGAGCATTATAGGAAGATGGTGGTTGAGAATCCGGGAAATGCTTTGTTTTTAGGGAATTATGCCCGGTATCTATACCAGGTACCTTTAGCGAAATTTCATTAGTATACGCTACTAGGATTCAAGTTATATACATGTGTATGTGTCCAGGTTATGTCATACTTCAAAAAGTATGTCATATGTGCAGATCATGCTGATACTCATTTAGATCTTGCCATGAGCCCAAATAAATATCAAGTTAACCTCGATTTAAGTTTGTGACGGCCTTTATTAGCTAACTAGCTCCCATAAGTATATAACATGCACATGTAACATGTTGATATGCATATAACCAACATAAGTTTGATTCTCCTTTTCTAATACAGCTTATAACCCTTTTTTTCTGATTCACTTGCAGTCAAAGCAAGATTTTCAAGGGGCAGAAGAATACTACTCGAGGGCTATCTTAGTGGATAAATGGAACATATGCAATCACTGGAGTTGGGTTACTAGATACAAAAAAGTCGATGCAGACCTTGCCTAACCGTCTTACACTGATATTTGGAAGGTTGACCAACGTTCAACCATTTTCTGGGAGCGGGTTTCCAGCACACGACTTCAATTTCGCAGCATACAACGAATTAGGCTCACGTGCTGACGACAACAATGCAATACTAAAAGGTGAATGTAACCGCTACCATCAACACACTTGCAATACCCTTTCTCACTTCACATTCCCTAATTGCAGATTACATAAGGTGCGTTTCATATGTTGGAGACGTACGCGATGCTGGAAACGAAACTCAAAAAATGGTTGTCTGGAGGGATATCATGCTACGAAACCTAGAGTAACCTTCGTTTATGTCATTTTGTATTTGTCTCTTACAATATTATGTTACTACACAACTAACCAGGCTTTTTTTCTATATGCAGAGGAGATAGTGTGAGATTCACTCTTTGGAATGAAAAGGCTAGGGGCTTCGATGTTGATGAGTACGAAAGGGCGGCTAAGCCAACGGTCATGGCGGTCAGTTCCTGTTGGGTTAAACCATACGGAGGTAAGACAAGTGACATATACATGCGTTTAAAAAAGTAAAAGATAATTCTTCTTAATAAACGTGGCACCGATTGCAGGATTGCAGCTCTCGAGCACGCCAGCGACCTACCACTATCTAAACCCAAAAATCCCATGAATGAATTTCATACTAAGCATGTAAATTCTAAATAACCCATAAAAATATAAAAGTCATAGATATAGAAACTGTAAATTTGACGGAACAAAACTTTACAGGTATAACCAGCTGGTGGCACCACCGGTCATAAAAAATGTGCGCACATACAGGTACGACAATATTGAGCCGAAAAAGCTGCGGAATAAAGTTACAGTTGACAAGTTGGGTTATGCTCCTTGGGATGTTAGAAGTGCTGAACTTATGCCTAGGTTTGCTGAGGCTGCGACCGAGTTGAGGGAGTTGAAGAGTGAGGTTTTGATGAGTAAAGTTGAAGCTAAAAGGTATCCGAAAGCGGCTGCTGGTCTTGGGATTAAAAGGTATCCTAACTATGCAATAACTTAATTTCAATCTCTAAGATACAAGCTTCACTATAATATTAAATGTTACTAACTATGCTATGGTATTGTTGTGTCTTTGGTTTGCAAGAACATACAGAAAAAGGCACCAAAAAAGAGTGTATTGCACATGTGAAGAACATGGACATATGCTGTGTTATTGGTTCTTATTCAGCGTTGTATTCAAGTAAGATCATGTAGTGGTTTTATATTTGTAAATGCACAAGATATAAACCTTTTGTCCAAAAGTGCTTCTATATGACAATGTTATTACAAAGGGGGGATTGATATACCAATTTTTATGTGTACAAATTGCATGTTTGAAAAGTTACTTTTCAGAGATTGTTAATCCGTTTATGGATAAACGGCACACGATCTGAATCAAAATTAATGCCAAAAAGACCCGCCGCAACGCATTTTGGCTTATCATAATTTCGGGAAAAAAAAGGCCCGCCTGCAACGCGGCGGCCAACGCCATTCTTGTGTAAAACAAAAACTATTAGGTCAACCATTTTCTATTTTATTTTTATTTCGATTCATAATTTCATAGTTCTAGTAATTGGGTTGACCCATTGACCAGTTTGGGCTGATAACTTCGAAACGTTACAAGTCCTTGATGTAGACAAAAATATTCGAGAAAGTATGAAAATGTTATAATTAAGTTATAACTTTACCATGCTTCATTTTCTAAAATTATGTTAAACACACACTAAAGTATACTAGTATATTAGTACTGTTATATTATAGTAACAATCACAAAAAGCTTCTAAGAGGATCTCCAATGTATAACATTAAATTTTGCACTAAAATAATGTAAAATTAGCATCTTAATGGAATATGCTTGCACTATTAAAGTTGCTCCAATGTATGACACTAAAATTTGGCACTAAACATTTTCAGCTAGTTTAAATTACATTTAAAAAAAAAAACCTTGTCTAAAAGATATATATCAATATTGGACTCATTTTAATTATATTTATTAGACAATTATAAGAATATAATTTATATAAACTAGTTTGTATAATTTTAGTCAAATATCAAAGATTTAACAAATATATTGAGTTTTAATAAAGAGAATAGTGTTTAGTGTCATGAATAATGTTGCATTATATTTGGTGCTTTACTATTTATTGCACTAAATTAGTGACAATTTTAGTTCTAACATTAGAGAAGAATTTATGTAGCTATTTGTATTTTTTTGCATTAAATTAGTGCAAAAGGTACATTTACCGCTAACATTGTAGATAAAAAGTTGAAAATTCAGTCGATAGGTGTCTTTTTTTCGAGTCTCTAGCTAGAGGCTGTAAATTCAAGTTTCGGGATTGTATAAACAAGTTGATATGATGACAAGCCAACTGTCACAATGAGAGTGTACGTACTTTTTTTTTGCAAAAAACAATATTTTTTTTTTGAAAATTGACTTTCATTGGGGAAATCTAAGTCCAATTTGAAATCCGATGGGGGGAAAACCTTCAACTTAAGCCGCCCGAGACAGGGCAGTAGTCCACAAGGGAGGACTTCCCGGTTTGGTCACCCAAACCGGTACTACTCTCCACTAGGCACGCTTAACTGAATAAGACATGCCCAGTGAACCACAAGCCCATTGGTTTGCAAAAAACAATATAACATATATAAAAAAAATAGTCGATTTGCAGCATTTGAAACTTAAAATAATTACAAGAAAGTGAATACAAACTGAAATGATCGTCTAAAATCAAAATATTGACACACCTTTGAATGAAGATGACCACACTAACTAGCAAAAAACTTCCAACGGAACGTTGAGCCAAAGATCTAAACAATATCATAATCACAATCATCGATGTGCTTGCTAGTGTGAATTCTGAGTCCCTCGACACGATTGTTTGGATGTAGACCAGTGACTTGAAGTATATAAGCAAGTCAAAACGATGAAAGTGATAGGGTTAAAACCAAACTACAGTAAGAATTCGTAAGAACCAACCCCAAGTTGTATGGAATAACCAATCTAGTCAGTCATGTGCCTACTTGTGTATAAACTTGCATTAAATAGATTGATTACAAATTAGCTACTGCTTTTGTATAAGTCAACTGAAGGATGCTCAACGGCCCATGCGACAACTCAATGAAATCTATGGAAAATTAAATGTTTACCGCTAAATGGGTGAAAATTTGAGAATTAGATTATGACTAACCCTAGGATGAAAAGTAGTTACATGATTCTCGACTACATTATACACCATTACAGTTGTATTGCACAATAGTTTCTATTTTTGGAGATGAATTGAGCGGCTTACGGATTGGATTCACCATACCAGATGAAGATGAGATGGTGTAGGACTTGTTGAATTCTTCTTTGTTCTCATTGAAAGCTGTATTCAGGATGTTCTGAACTTGCATGTACTTTTGCTTCTTTAGTTCTCGCTCTTCTGGGGTGTTTTTCCATTGACATGTCCCTGGGTCGACTATCTTATTTAGCACTTCTGAACATCATGGGAAAAACTGTTTCCCAAGTTCCACTGTTGACGTGACAACAAATATGGTCAGTTTTACTCATTCAGTAACATTAGAATTTGAGTAAATATACTATGAGAAATGATTAACATGCATAAGAAAATGCTAGAGAATGAGTGTGATTGATTTGTGAAAAAGTGGGTCAATGTTTAGCACTTCTGAAGTAATAAGACATGTCCGTCCCAAAATAATTGTCTACTAGTTTGGCATGCAAATCATGTTCTATATGCTATATGTTCAAAGGTTCTTGTCAATGGAGATATGTTAACAAGCACCAATGTTGGCTGAGAGATAAATCTAAAGTCAACGCTGACTCACATAAGAACAATGGACTACCGAAAAGGGTTTATTACCTGTTTTAGATAGTGCTTTTAACCTATGGAGATGCTCCTCTTTGATCGAGAAAGGTGGGTCGTTCAAGTCCACTGTTTTCTGTTCATTAACCAAATTCTGGGAGAATACACTTTTGAAATTATATACAGAAGTGCGATCAACATGAGCAATCTCCATTGCAATCTTAGCTTCCATTGGAAATAGAAGCCTCGCCAGTGCAACTGTTTAATATAAAACAATAAATATCAATTGTCAAATATAACCTAAATCAAAGCATTCATAACCAAATGGGCGAGATGGCCAACTTCTAATAGTAACCAGGCATTCTATGATTTAAACCGTTTGGAACGTACCTCTATTTTCAAGATACAATAACTTCACACGTAGAGCATCTCCCGCTAAGGTAAGAGAAGCAGAAGCATCTCCTTGCAATGGATTTAGTCTCTCAGCTTGCTCCAACACCTCAATGCACAAACGACCTTTATCACACTCTTTACCTTCCTCGGATGACTTATAATAGTCAACAGCTCTTGTGAGACTTTTTGAGATTTGAAGTGCTTTTCTACCATCCGGAGTAAGATCAGCAGGCCGGGCCCCCTTTGTAAGAAGGGATACTATAATTTTTGGCTCTTTTCTCATTGCAGCAACATGAAGTACACTAAAACCCCTCGAGTTTTTATGATTGACATCTGCCAGTGCTAAATCAAGTAACTCCGTTGTAGTTTTAGCATCAGCATAGGCGACAGCATAATGAAGAGCACAAGAACTATCTAAAGATGTATGACCTTCTCTTAATAACATTGTGACTAATTCAACATCATCTGAATCAAGAGCTCGGTAGACCCGCTTTATATGTTTGTCTGGAAAACTAGTGCTTCCGGGCTTGTCCAAACCAAGGTCAAACCGAGAATCATGAATGTGTTTAACTATATGTTCTGGCAAAGCTTTGTCAAGAGTTACAAAGTCAACAGTAGATTTGACTAAAATGTCGATGCATTTACATAAAAGTTCCTCACATGATTTCCTACATGTGTTTGCAACTGACAGAATCACTAGAATGTCATCTGATGAAGCTTTGTCAAGTATGTCTAGTAGCTGCCTCTGCACGACATCAAGATGAAAATAATTTAAAGAACTACGTAACTAAATAAGAGTCCAGACTTCAATAAAACATTAGTGGAAATTTTAGATTGCACGGCTACTACAAGGGTTAGTGTTCCATGTTTCTTTATGTCGATTCAAGCCTCTACTTATTAGTGGATTAAAGGAATGTTTGGATGTGCTTCATGAAGGTGATTTTTCTTAATAATATAATCTCAAGTAGCAATAATCAGGTTATAGTGTTTCATAGCGAACAATACTAATGATATCAAATATCAGATTGGCTATTACCGCTACAAACAACAAAAGAACATCCAAA
Organism: Artemisia argyi; assembly: GCA_030686995.1. Taxonomy (NCBI): domain Eukaryota; kingdom Viridiplantae; phylum Streptophyta; class Magnoliopsida; order Asterales; family Asteraceae; genus Artemisia; species Artemisia argyi. The sequence continues at coordinate 212,785,126 of CM060702.1, forward strand.
CATTATCTTCTGCACCACCTGATATCATAGCCGATTAGCGATTCAAATAGTTTATGTCCCTAACCAAGAGGTTGTGGGCTCAAGTCTCGTCAAAGATGAATATGAGATTGTTGTGGTTGTGTGAGAATGTATATATTCTAGTTGGGTGTGTGGCCTTCCAAAGAAAATAATAATCAGAATCCGGAAGTACAACTACTAGCATCAAAAAACACATCTAAACACTATCTAAAACCACTTCCAAAACGCGTATTCAATTACCCCTGGCACATAAAAAGCCAGTAAAACAAAGCTTACGATTTCGCACTAAACAAAAATGCCATATATAAAAAGAAACAATCTATTGAAGTTGCCAAAATTAACCTGCCAATGAGCAACCATTTCAGGGATCTGAAAAATGTGATAAGCATAGACAACCTCAACCATAAAATCAACTACAGGCCGACAAGCTTCATGGGAACAAACATCATCAACACAAGCACAAAAATCTCTAGGCAGCTCCTTAATCTTACCGCTGTACAAATAGCTCAATACACTAATCATTGATTCATAACTAATTTCATAATCACTGGCTACTGGCTAGTTCTTTCATAATCAACGTCACATTATTATCACATAACTTATTCTTGAAAAATGGACTCCTTGTCGACAATATACACCTATGAACATTGATTTCGCGGCCACAAGACATCACAATCTTAGCGTCTGCGAATGAACTTAAGTGCTCAAACAAGATTGATTCCAAGGTTTCAGATAAATTATTTAAAGCAGAAACATTGGATTCAATGCTGTTACTTTCAGTTTGAGTATCCATTTATGCAAAAGATGGTCAAGAAACAGTAAAATGGTATATCGGTGTTTTATGTATAGTTATATAGTTATATCATATCAAGGTGAGATTAGTCATGAATGATGATAAGATGAAATGCATACAAGAAATGATTATAAAAGAGTGAAATAGTATATTGGAGTTAAATCAGGTGTTGACCAAGTATTGATTAGAGTGTAAACTGTAAACAAGTGTTGATTAGCTTGAATACTACAATATATGCATGTGAAGAATAATAAATTCATGACGTAGATGTCTTATTATAATGTGGTGATGATGATGTCACGTAAAAGTGTGAGATATGTAAATAAGGACAAAGCATAAAGATTGTGCAAAAAGCATAAGAGTATTCACACAAAGCCCAATCTTTGGCTCAGCTCACCACTAGCCCGGTCCTAAAAAGCCTAGCCCAACAAATTTTTCGTACACTACGACACTACGTATATTTTAATAAGCATTATATTTTAGCATAGAGGAATGATACATCTACAAACAAACTTTTACAAAATCATCCATAAAATGACGTGTTAGCGTATGACTGGTGATTTTGTAACCGTTTCTCTTTCCTTTCATTGATTAAACAATCAACTCTAGACACGTCATTTTGTGAATGATTTTGTGAAAGTTTGTTTGTGGATGTATCATATTCCTCATAACGTACAGTAAGATGATCAGTGGATTTTAAGTATTTGAAAATCGGAAAAGCAACAAGCTAGTGAAAATATTCAAAAGTTACAAACTGGAACGATCTACCAACAAATTAATACACACCTTTGCATGAAGATGACCACGCTAAACGTATCAAAACTATATATGAAAATAACATACATATATGATTAGAAAGCAACGAAGTGAACCATGAAACACGTATGCTGACTAGCAAAAAAACCTTCAAGCGTAACGTTGAGCCTAAGGTGGAAACACGGTCACAATCATTGATCGATGTGCTCGTTAGGATGGATCCTAGGCCCCTCGACAATCATTGATGTGGACCAGTGTGACCTGCAGGCCATCAAGCAAGTCCAAAAATATGATAGTGATGAAAAGGTCAAAACCAAACCACATTAAGAAGCAAGCCCCCAAATTTTATGAAGTATGGACCAATCTATAGTCACTACATGTGCCATGTTCCTACTTGTGTATAAACAAACTTGCATTAAATAGATTATAACAACATATAGAGGTCCACTGTTGACAGCTTTTGTATATATCTACATTTACGTGAATAGAAAAAACAGAACGAAGATAAAAGGTTGTTATAGCAACATCCATATTGAGTTGCACAATTTTGAAGTGGTCTAATAGAAATTTTGTTATTATCTAGTAGCAATAATAAGTACACATAGATCAAAATATAGTTGTTCCTTTTCGCAAAAAAAACATAAGAATGGGTGAAACAATTTCCAAGACTGCATTATCACCGCTACCACAATTTTTTCTCTTTACAACCAGCTTCACTACTAACTTACACTAAAATATACCTTACCAAAATAGACACACAAACACAAAAACATACACTACACGACTCGATCTTGACATCGACAAGTCTTCATTATTGAAGCTTGAAAACGCGTCTTCTCAGAGGACCATAATAAACGTCGATGCGCTTTAAGTGTTCAAGACTCGGTTGTGCATCATTCAACTAGTGTGGATCAAATTATAGATTAAATATACAAAAATGGGCGTCATTATTGCAAACTTTTATAGACTTTTTTTTTGTCAATTATGAAATTTGGTGAAGTACAAGTTCCTAGATAAAAAGAGGCAAAAGTAGAATCTAAAATACACGTCACAAACACAAGAGACAAGGACCAGCCTTTGTACAGTGCTTCTCTTTTTCGTACCAACAAAATGTGATTTTTAATGAAAAATAAATATCTACTTGCTTTATTATTTCAAAAAAATCATGACTCTGTTACCAGTTTCCACATGTATATAGTACAAAGAGCAATGTCTACAAGACTACAACTAAATAATATTTGTTCCAAATAGATACATGTGTTAAAAATATATAGAAAAAATTACACGGATGAACCTTGTGGTTTACTCAAATTTCAAGTTTAGTTCCTAAGTCGATTTAATTACACCGGAGATATCTATTTTTGAAACTTGTCACACATTTAATCCCTAATTTGGATGTCTCGTTAGTTTGGCCATTAACTCCTAAAATTGTGAGAGCAATTGTGTCTTTTCAGGTTATGTTTAATATAAAACCTACCCCTTTTATAACACTCATCCCCATTTATGTTTCCATCCTCTCCTGATTAAATTAAAACCCTAGAACACACACATACCCAAATTAAAAACCCTAAAAAAAAAAAAAAAACTCATTTCTAATCTTGGTTTGGTGTAGGCGTGGTCGAGTATGCATAATCAAAACTTCTTGGACAGATGCTCATCCAGGTCGCCGTTTTTATAGTTGGCCCCTTGAGGTAAGATATAAAATCCGATTTATGTGGTTTAATCAAAACCCAAAAAACTTATTTTTCTTCTTTTCTTTGTACAGAGATCATGATGTGGTTGGATTAATTAGGTTGATCCTCCAATGTGTGAGCGTGCTGTTCAAATTATCCCTGGATTATTAAGGGCAAGGAACAGGCATGAAAATGCAATTCAATAATTGACAAGTCAACTTAGGAAGATGAAGATATATTTGATGCTTAGTTGGTTAGGTTTTCTTAGTATTGTGGTAATGTACATCTTGGCCTAAGTTGATATGTAAATGCTTGTGTGTATTGTTGGTTGTAAGATGTCTTTTGGGTTAATGAATGAAGAAGATTAGATTTGGGTAATTTTATGAATTTGTGATATCTATATGGTTAGTTTGACTAACAAAAGTCAACTGTAATTGTTTATACAAAACTAGTTTGACTACTGTTAATACAAATATCGCTTAAAAACGTTATTTATATTTTACGATCTTTGCTAAGTTTTGTTAATGACAAAGTATGAACTTTAGTTAATAGTAAAATCATCACTTTAGTGTTTAAGTCTTGTTTAAACTAAGGTTTACATTTCCTTTTAAACAAAACATTGTTTTTATTTCTTTAATTAGAAAGTGTCTTGTCACATCATACATTTATGGCAAGCTTGTGTGTTTGACTTGCCATAACATCTTACACACTTTTGGAAGCTTTCCAAAGTGGATTCAATGTGTTTGACTAGTTGTTGTTGATATGACTTTGGTTGGTTTGGATTATTTATGGTAAAACCTACTGCAAGCCTGGCGGAACCTTGGGGGTACACGGGCGGAACCCATCTGAGGGTTCCGCCGTATCCGCCAGACCTGCTGGTTGTTTTATTATAAATACCAAGCCACTTGTTTGTTTTAGTCATCACTTTAGGACATATATTTTCATATACTCTCTCAACTAACTCAGTAACATTTGACTTGTGTGATCCTCTTATGTAGCAAGGGACTTCACAAGATCATTCAAGAAGTTACAAGCTTCAACTCTAAAGTTGCTAGTCTTGTTAGCTTTGTCATGTATAAGCTTTGGTAGTTTATACTTCATTTGTATCATGTGTGTAGAAGTGATCGGTTAGTATTTTAGGGCTCAAAATACATAGTGTGTCGGGAGTTGTTATACCATTGTAAAAGAACTAACGGGAGTGGTTGTACCCTTGGTAAAGAACTCGACATCTAGCTTAGTGTCGGTAAAAGTGTAAGCGACGATGTGAGTGGTTGTACCCGTGTAAAAGAACTCGACATCTAGCTTAGTGTCGGTAAAAGTGTAAGCGACGTTGTAAAGGTTTCTCCACCGGGAAAGGAGCTTGTTGATTAGTGCTTATAACTCTCGAGTTGGAAACTCGGGGCGTGGATGTAGGGCAAGGAAAAAAAGTCCTTGTAGCCGAACCACGATAAACAATCGTGTTGTGGTTTGATCGTTTCTTTCTTTATCTTTGCTTATTACATATTGCCTTTAGTTAGAATTGCTAATCATACGTAAAGCTTTTCAAAGAATTAAACAAGTAAAGTTGTGTTTATATCTTTAAATAAACGTAAAGCTTTTCAAAGAACTAAACAAGTAAAGTAAGGATTGTTATTCACACGTAAAGCTTTTCAAAGAATTGAACATGTAAAGTTGTGTTTATACCTTTAAACAAACGTAAAGTTTTAAAGATAATCAAATTAAAAAGCGGTAAACTATTCAACCCCCTTCTAGTTTTCCACAATTGGCATCAGGAGCTACGTTACCCAAGATCTTAAAATATAGTGTATTTTAAAACTTGGATCGATCCATGGATTTTGAAAATCTCAAAGAAGGGCAACCTATTCAAAACCCACCGCTATTTGAAAAAGAAAATTTCATTGAATGGAAAAGTATATTTGAAAACTATGTAAAATCAATTGATCAAGATCTTTGGCATATTATTTCTATTGGTAATTTCAAACCAACGAAAACAAGTTTTGAAAACCAAGGTGACTATTCTAAACTTGATAAAAATACTAAAGCTAAGATAATGATTTATAAAGCTTTATCAAGTACCGAATATGAAAGAATGTATTTTTGTCAAACGGCTAATGATATTTGGAAAAATATAATCAACTTTCATCAAGAAATATGTCAAGTCAAAGATGATCAATTTGATCTTACATATGAATTAGAAGTTTTAGAAAAACTAAGATAGACACTTAGTAGAAGTTAATACATGTGCTACTAGTTTAAATGTTTTAAATAAAGGTACAAGTGAAGATGAGTACGTGTGTCTTGATGAACTTGCTTGCGAATCATGGAATGAAACGGATGTAGACGAAGACAATGATCCGGTAGGTGATTGTCAATTTATTGAAACAACAAGCAAAGTACATGTAGAAACCAAACATTTTTGCTTTGACACATTTATCTTAGAATTTTCTAAATCAGAAAATGAGTCTAAACTTTTAGGTAACATGAACCTAAAAACTATCTTTAACAATGAGTCTTCAAAATCTTTTGTGAATAACTTTGAAAAGGAAATCTTGTTAGAAGATAAAATGTCTAGACTTGAGAGTAATGTTGAAATTGATCTAAAATGTAAATTATGTCTTGATTACAAACATGAGATTAAAAAGAAAAATGAGAAAGGAAAAATGTTAGCTAAATTTGATGAAAGCTCAAAATCTCTTGAAAGATTGTTGAGGAGTCAAAGGTTGTTTGAAGATAAAACCGGATTAGGATTTAACTCAAAAGCACCATCAACTAGTAAAACAAAGCAAGTAAAATTTGTTAAACCAAGAAGAGAGATTTAGAGATAATTCAATCTCTAATAGAAACTCATGATGAAAGGATTAAGATTATCATGTTCTATGATTTTATATGATTATCTAACCTTCTTGGATACATGAGTAATTGAGTTTCCAAGCGTGTCGTCAAACCAAGATTTTACGCTTTGTGTTTATTCTCTTTATAGCATCTCTATGCAATTTAAAAGGTACGCATTACTTCAACTTGACTTTGATTATCTCTTGTTTTTAGCATTATGTGTTGTAGTATGTGTTATTAATAGTATTCTAAAGTGTTTACCTGCTATTAGTAATAACAAATATTAGATTCTCTGTGACAAGGAATTTCGTCATTAGTACTAGTAGGAGATATAAGGTGTTTCGGTTCTTTAACCATCAAGAGATAAACACGAGAAACTCTTGAGTGAGTCTCACTCAACTCTTGCTTACAAGTGAGCTAACTAAGAATTTCCTAAGTGATAAAATGTCTAACACTTTTGTGATGCTTGCAAAACAAACCTTTGTAAAACAACATTCTTAAACACCATACTTTGGGTCTTAAATTTTGTTTTACTTCAACCACTCCTTTATGATAATTTCACATAAAACACACAAGGTGAAATAAATCATATTAGCATACGTTAGGATGTGTGGAAGAAAATGAGTTTTCAACATCTAGGATTTACACATCAAATGTGACACTTAGTCTTATGATGTTGTACCTCTTGGAGTTTTTCAAAACGAATAAAGTTCATAGTGTCTTAAGTAAGGAAACCCAAAGAGTCGAGGAGTCGTTGAATATAACATTTAACGAGAGATCTCCTCCTTCTAAGATATCATCTTTGGTAGATGATGACTTAGTCGAAAGTCCAACGATGGCAAGACAAGTATGTTGTGTAAAACATTAAGGATAAAGGTACAAAATAACATCTTCTCACCTTGAGTCAAATATTGAATCAAGTAAAATTGACATAAGTTATAAAACTTGATTTATAGGTCATAGTTGTGTCTAAACAAATTCAACAAAAATAGTTTTTGGAATTTAGAGTAAAACAACTAGTGAAACAAAATAGATTTTTCAAAGTAATTAAGTGATTATAGTGTCAATATTTGAAAGACTTTTTGATAATAAAAGCAAGCCCCAAAAGCAAGGGATTTTTAAAGACATTCCTAGTTACTCTCTTGTTCTCAATGGTTAAGTTATTGATGACTTATCAAGAATGAGATTAGTAAATCCGTAGGTAAAACAAAACGTAGAGAAATGTTCGGAAGACTACTTGTTCTCATAACAATTAGATCCAACATTATGTTTAGTGTTTGTCTATGTGCTCGTTTTAGAGAAGATCATTAAACAACTCTTTAGTTGAGCTTGTTTGGATACATCAAAAGGTACTACACAACTAGGATTATGGTATCCCAAAAGAACGGGAATAGAAACCATAGTGTATGCCAAATGGAATTATGTAGGTAATAAGAAAAGCACAAGTGGTACTTGCACTTTTATACTTACTTACCCATTGATTCTTCAAAAACGCTTATGGTTCTCATATTAGTATCGGATGGAGAAGCACGTCAACAAGCTCCACTTGAACAAGCTAACTAGCGTCGACAACGGAATTCATCTCATCAACATTGTTATCTCTTCAACAAAGGAAGCATCGCCTTCAGCGACAATCCAATCCATTATGTTCTTAATTGATATACTGTGATCCATCATCATCATCTTGGTAAAAATGTTTATTGAGGAACATCTTAACTAAGAAAGTCTTATACGTTAACCATTCTATCAACGTTTTCACAAAACCTCTTGAATGAGAAGCATTCATCATCCCTAGGCTTAGTCAAAGACTCATAAGACCTAAAACCTTAGTTTTGAACATTAGGATAAAACCACAAAAATCAAGACAATCCCTTTTGAATTTTTTCCTGCAGTACCCACGGAACCCTCAGACCATACGAGCGGAACCCTCCCTTTGGTTCCGCCTGGTCCGCCAAATCTGCAGCATGTTTTATTTTATTTTTTTATTTCAAAACCAAACACCCTCTTAACTTAATCATTCACTTTTCAAACAGCCATCACCCTCTCAAAAACACCTTACCACACGAAAATTAGGGCTCTCACTTACATTTCTTCCAAACCAATAAACTTTGTAAGTGTTCTAATCATAATTGCAGTTTTGATTCAAGTATAACATTTTCATTTATTAACTAGAATCTTAGGGTTTATGCATAGAACTTTTTGGTTCATGAAAAACTTGGTTGCTAACCAATCATGCCTTCCATTAGTTAAGAATTGTATACCTTTTGTTGTTATTTTGATTTGCCAAACACACCAAGTGCATTGTCTTTCAAAAATTACCATCCACAACTAGGACATAACTCTTCACCACATTGTTAAAACAAATGAAAAACATCATTGAAACATCACTTGCATATTGTCTCTTGAATGCTAAAGGGGACACATAACTAATATGTATTTTCGGGTACATTCAATCGAAGACACATTCAATTAGGAGAGTTTTGGTTATCTTTTGTTGTTATAACAAAACTTGCATAACAAAACAATTTGGACATCAAAATGAGTCAAGATAACCAAGTCTCCACATTGTTTGCATATAGGAACGCATTAGAACATCCACATTGTTAAAAGTCGTTAACATATAATTTTGTGTTTTCTAGGAATCAACATGCCTCCCGCAAATTTCTCCGATCACAAGGAAACCCTTAAGTACTTACCCAAACACCATAGGACCAAAGGTCTCAACAAAGTTCAAGTAGAAACCTTTAAGGCATTAGAAAAACGCTATGTTCACGAAGGTAGAACCATTGATCCATCCTTTCTAGAAGGAACATCCATTCGCCAAAGCTTTGCCGCAATCAACTTTGATTGTCTCCTTGATATCGATGAGCCAATTTGTCCTAGGTTCATCTTAGAATTCTATGCAACCATAAGCCTTTCCACAAATGATTTTGGTGAGATATCATTAAAATTCACAACCAATCAAATACCAAATTTCTTAGATTTAAAAGACTTAGCTATCATTCTTGGTGTCCCAAATGCGGGTACTTGTCTCTACACGGATAAGTGGCCCATTTCAAGCCTTGATTCGATTGAGCGTTTTCATCCATACAACAACCCTCTAGCTAGTAAGGAAACAATTAAAGAACATCTCTTCATTAGAACCTCTACCACTAGGAAGAATCGTTCGGGGAATAATGTGGATAAGGATCCTTTTGGTATGGAGCTCAATGAGCTTAAACCACAATTTAAGAAGTGGGAAGAAATTCTTAGAGCTAACGTCATAAGTTCCATAGGAAATAGAGATCATGTCAACACATGTGTTTGCTACATGCTCTATAGCATTTCCACCGGTCAACCATTTAACTTAGCCTACTACCTAGCCAAAAGAATGGCCGACATACCCTTAGTTGGAACAACCGCTCTTCCTTATGGAATGCTTCTCACCCGACTCTTTAGAGCTATCTCACCCATTCCTCTTAACGATAAGGGAATGCGCCTTGACTATTCTTTCATTCCTCACAACTTTGTCCCTCTTAGTGATAAACGAGTCTTCAAAACTAAGGGCAAACGTACTCGCTTACCTTCACCATCATCATCATCATCATCATCATCCGACATTAGCGAGGACGATAAACTTCCTAACTCTAAGTTACCTCCTTTAGACTACCTTCAAGAACTCCCCGTCATTGACAATGAATCCGAAGAGTTCAAGCAAACCAAAGGAATTTTCAAGTGCTTTGGAAGGTACCTAAGCAAGCTCAATAAGAAGATAGACCGGTTATGAAAAGCGTGATTAAGGAGTGTTTGGTTATGAAGGTTTTAGAACCTTGTATGTGTTAAACTATGTGATTTGTATTGTTTTTCACGTTCATGCTTTATTGCGCTTGTCGGATTATGTTTTGTATGAGCTCTTATGCATAATGACAATATTTGAGGTGTTTGTCAATTTTTATGCTTATGGTTAATTTCACTAAGTTTAGTGAAAGTCGCTAGCCCCCGGTCAAAGTCCTATGATATGAATGTCTACATGCCAAAATTTTTCATTTCCTAATCAGATATATAATAAATTTTCATTTTTAAGAGTTTTCAAAAAATTTGAAAATCATCTCGCGGGTCAAATTAGTGGACTGTCTCGTTTTTGGGGTCTGACGGATCTGGCGGTACCCTAGATTGGGTTCCGCCAGTGTAATTTCTGGGCAACCCAGAAATGGCCCAACGGACCAGACAGAACCCAAAACAGGGTTCCGCCTGTGTTTCGCGAGGGTTCCGCCAGTCACCTGCAGAAATTTTTTGTCATTTTTCTTAAGTTCAAAACTTGTAAAGTGTCAAACCATTATCTTTAGTGAGAAACATATTCCATTACCTGCAATAACCATATTAGGACAACTCTCACTCACTAAAACAATTTGGAAGTCACTTCCCGCCAAAAATTCAAATTCAAACATAACTAACCCAAGGAACCCTTTTAAAGGATCCTTCAAACCATTGGAACATTTTCAACCAAATCACATCCCATGATCACAAAGCATTGAGTGCATATGTTGGTCTTTCACTCCACCCTATTCCATTGGATTGACATCAAATGATGTGACATGGTCATGAAAATCATTTGAAACCTCAATCTTTGAATGGTAGAACATCAAATCCAAACACCCATTTCAACATTTCTTCCACCCTATAAATTTGAAAGTTTTGCAACAATTCAAATCACACCATCACCATCAAAATTTCTTCTCTCAAAACATAAAAACCACACCTTTGAAATGACTAAATCCAACACCTCATCCAAGTCATCAAAATCCTTCTCAAAAACCACTAGGATTAGTGTTAAACCTTGTTGTTTCAACAAAACCGTCAAGTCAAGTTCATCATCTTCAAGTGATGCTTCGCTTAACATTTCTTCACCTATCAAAGATTTCCTTAACCTCACTACCTCAACACCATCCTCAACACCTTGCAATACCATTGTGATCACTATTCAAGATTTGCTTAATCTTGCTACTCCAACACCCTCTCCACCACATTGCAACACCAACATAGCCACTAATCCACCACCAACTAGACCTTCAAGCAATTCAACATCACCATCTCAACAAGCTCAACCATCAAGAACTCCATCACCTCAATCACCACCACTTACACCAATGGAACTTTTCCATACACCACCAACATCACCACTACCCTATTTTGAAACATTAGAAGACCTATCACCTAAATCATCAAACCCACCATCCTTGTCACTCTTTGACACCATTGCTCAAATGGAAACCCAACAACAACCTAGTGAGCAATTAGATGATGAACCCCATCAACCATCATTAGTAGAACGGTTGGCTTACCGTTATGCTAGACCATCAATTTTTCCAAATGATCAAGGTCATACACACTCACAATCATTTGTGTTTCACCCAATTTACAAAGACCTTCATGGTAATCCTTCCGGCGAACCAAGCTTCCGCCATTTTGTTCAAAACCAACAACCACAACAACAAAAACCACAACAACAACAACCATCGCCACAAGAACATTCCCAACAATTTGAATCTCTACTTTCTTCCTATAAGAAAATAGAAACATCCATATGGGAAAAATCTCCAAACCTTAATAATGAGATTGACACTCATTTAAACCACCTTCATGTCTTCAAACGTATGGTTGACTCTCAAATCAACCATATTACGGTTTTACAAACAACGCTACACTCAACTAATGAAGGAAGCAAAAACACCTCTCAACCATCAACATTTGCTCCTTCAAGTTCAAACCATCCACCTCCAACAAATCAAACCTCTCTTCCACCAAACTTTCCCCGCCATCGTTTCGGACATTGCGAAAGAACCGCTCACATTAGTGAAGGATGTTGAACGGAAATTCGCGAGCTAACCGAAGAAATGAGGTTTATCCTAAACCACATTTTGGACCATCTACAATCCTTGTCTCACCCACCTCAACCTTAGAGTCTCCAAAATGAAACATAACCGTTTCTTTTGGAAAATGTTTCCCATTTAAACCAACAAACCAAAACCCGTGTCACCCTCTCAACCTTCAAAATAAAGCCCGCTACAACCTCCAACACACATTTTCATCCTTAAACAACCTTAGTCTTGTTTTTGGAAAATGTTTCTCATTAAGGAAAATGATGATTTCCTTGTAGCATTTTATGTTCTTAGTTTATTTTTAGTTTTTCTTTATTTTTAAGAAGTAGGATAATGTCGTCCTAATTTCTTGTCTTTGACTTTTTAAGAGTTAAAATTTTACATGAAATGAATTTCATTCTACTACAAAGTTTGCATTGTTTGTTGACCATTTAGGTATAATGAGTGAACTATACCTTGCTATGGTAGCATACATATATCTTGTGTTTTAGAAACTAACCTTTCTTTTTGTAGGATCATTATCCATGTTTTCTTTCCTTGATACTCCATTTAGGGGAGTAATATTCAAGGGGGAGCATGAGTGTTGCATTATTCCACTTCACAACTCTTAGTTGTGTTCTAGACATGAAATGCTTTCATGACTTGTCTTGTGTGGGAACTAACATTTTGTTTTGTAGGGTCAAAATCCATGTCTCCTCTCTTGGCACTCCATTTAGGAGGAGTATCGTCCAAGGGGGAGCAAGTGCATACTTCCGCTTCGCTACTCATCTTTTTGTTTCGACAAAAAGGGGGAGAATTTATACTTGTTTCAAATTTTTATTCTTAACTCTTGCATATCACATCATCTTAGGAAACAAGTTTTCATACTAACTTTATAAGACTTAACACTAAAACTAGTGGATTACTTTTAAATAAAGTTTATGTTTTGTCATCAACAAAAAGGGGGAGATTGTTAATACAAATATCGCCTAAAAACGTTATTTATATTTTACGATCTTTGCTAAGTTTTGTTATTGACAAAGTATGAACTTTGGCTAATAGTAAAATCATCACTTTAGTGTTTAAGTCTTGTTTAAACTAAGGTTTACATTTCCTTTTAAACAAAACATTGTTTTTATTTCTTTAATTAGAAAGTGTCTTGTCACATCATACATTTATGGCAAGCTTGTGTGTTTGACTTGCCATAACATCTTACACACTTTTAGAAGCTTTCAAAAGTGGATTCAATGTGTTTGACTAGTTGTTGTTGATGTGACTTTGGTTGGTTTGGATTATTTATGGTAAAACATACTGCAAGCCTGGCAGAACCCTGGGGGTACACGGGCGGAACCCATCTGAGGGTTCCGCCGTATCCGCCAGACCTGTTGGTTGTTTTATTATAAATACCAAGCCACTTGTTTGTTTGAGTCATCACTTTAGGACATATATTTTCATATACTCTCACAATTAACTCAGTAACATTTGACTTGTGTGATCCTCTTATGTAGCAAGGGACTTCACAAGATCATTCAAGAAGTTACAAGCTTCAACTCTAAAGTTGCTAGTCTTGTTAGCTTTGTCATGTATAAGCTTTGGTAGTTTATACTTCATTTGTATCATGTGTGTAGAAGTGATCGGTTAGTATTTTAGGCCTAAAAATACATAGTGTGTCGGGAGTTGTTGTACCCTTGTAAAAGAACTAACGGGAGTGGTTGTACCCTTGGTAAAGAACTCGACATCTAGCTTAGTGTCGGTAAAAGTGTAAGCGACGATGTGAGTGGTTGTACCCGTGTAAAAGAACTCGACATCTAGCTTAGTGTCGGTAAAAGTGTAAGCGACGTTGTAAAGGTTTCTCCACCGAGAAAGGAGCTTGTTGATTAGTGCTTATAACTCACGAGTTGGAAACTCGGGGCGTGGATGTAGGGCAAGGAAAAAGAGTCCTTGTAGCCGAACCACGATAAACAATCGTGTTGTGGTTTGATCGTTTCTTTCTTTATCTTTGCTTATTACATGTTGCCTTTAGTTAGAATTGCTAATCACACGTAAAGCTTTTCAAAGAATTAAACAAGTAAAGTTGTGTTTATATCTTTAAACAAACATAAAGCTTTTCAAAGAACTAAACAAGTAAAGTTAGGATTGTTATTCACACGTAAAGCTTTTCAAAGAATTGAACATGTAAAGTTGTGTTTATACCTTTAAACAAACGTAAAGTTTTAAAGATAATCAAATTAAAAAGCGGTAAACTATTCAACCCCCCTTCTAGTTTTCCACAACTACTAATGGTCAAACTTAACCATTACAAACATATGATTGTATTTGGTTAGTGAATACATATTGCAATTGTGTGCAATTGTGCTCTTTATATCAAACTAGCTTGACTACTATTAGTCAAACTTAACCATTAGTAAACTGTCAAATATTAGAAGACAGATAGTACACTATTGCAATAAGTGACCACACAAAGACAACTGCAAATAGAAAACTAGGTTTGAAACCAAAAGAAATACTGCCATATACAGATATTGCAATACTGTAATACTACATTACATACCATCCAATCCAAAAGTACATGTCATTTACAATCACACAAAACACCCATCATAACACTACAACAAAATGAACCTAATGCAGCATTTTAGAAGCAACACTTTTAAAATATGTTGCTTTTTGAACAACATTGGTTACAATGCAACACTTTCAACATAAGTGTTGCATTTTGTGTTCTAAACCAACACTTTTTTTTCAAGTGTTGCAAATTTTCAAAAAATATGCAACATCTTTTAAAATGTTGCATTTGTTGCTTCCTAAAGACAACACTTAATATAAAGTGGTGGATATATGAACAACTACAGCAACACATTTCATGAAATATTTTTTGAACAACTATGTTCAAAAAATATAATACTAGTAATAAAAAATAAATAGTATTAAAAAGTGGTTTAGTTCTTTGGAGAGTGTTTGTGCACAATTTTATACCTTAAACATTGAGTGATTAAACTTACTTTTTTATTCGTTTCACGTATTGGTTTTAACATTAGTTGTATGTTTTTCTCTAACGTACATCTACAATTACTACACACATGCATACACACGACACAACACAAAATTGTTTTGACTTAATTTTCAGTAGCTGATAACATTGGCTATGGAGAGTTTTAACTTTTAGTGGCTCGCCTTCTCTTTCAAAGTTCCTACCATTATAAGCATTTATATTAAGATCTTCGGATGACTGTAATAATCAATGACCTGTTCTATTATTTTTAGCAAGTAAAATGGTCTACAATTGCGAGTATGTATGTATGTGTATAAGGAAATGTTATCTAGCCTAAACTAGAACCACCTATACTCACCACACACACTACCATCTATTTGGATGAACAGAGCAATCAACATCTAGCACATTTGACCAAAAAATAAATAAAAAAAAGTTTTGGTATGCATCTTATGATATTTATTTTTTGCTAATTTAATTGGTAGACACAACTTTAAACTCTTATTTTCAAGTTGCTAGAAATTAAAGCAAGAATCATCAACAAACTGTGAGATTCATGAAGAAACCGCAAATCATCGGGTGGTTGGATCTTGTTAGCGTCGTTACTGTTACATGCATATGCTTGAAGGAAATCCAAATACATGCATATCTTTACAATGTTGGCATGCCTGAACACAATTTAATCATGAGCATTTATGCTAATTCAAAACTCTTAGATTTTTCATGGCTTTATTTAGAAACTGAATACACTAATTTTGTGATAATACATATAAGACATTTCATCAAACAGTGTCTATGCACAATTTACATAGTAGTAAGAAAAGGAAACAAGCAATTAAAATTAAATAGAAACAACTAATTAGCAAATACGCACATAAAGTTTTATTATTAGCACCTTTCTTGTACCATTCTTGCAATTAAATTAAAACAAAAGCGAACATGGAAATCTCATAAGACAAAGCACTACATTAAAGAAGTTAGAGCTTTTTTGATAAAGACAAATAGATAGAGAGTGGGGTTGTGGGAAGGAGGGAGAAGGTTGAAATGAAAAGTGGTGTCAACTGTACATGAAGAATTTGGCGGGAGAATTTGCGGGCAGTGAAAACTCTTTCCCCTCAGTTTCTATAAACCACTTTATAAACCGGGTCTTTATTCCATTTGGCGAGTCACCAATACATCGACTTATCGGTTCAATCAGTTTGACCATTGGGTAGCCCGGTTTGGAAATGGGAGTTTAAGGCTATTTTTGGCAAAAGTAGTTGTGAGCAGTAACAGCGAGCTGTGAGCTGTAGCGATAACTCACTGCTCACCGCTCATAGCTTCTTAAAGAAGAATTGGAAAATTTAGCTTTCCTAAAAAATAGCAAATCTCATCGCTCTTTTGTCAAGCGAACACTAAAAATCAAAAGCTCATTGCTCATCGCTCATCGCTAAAAAAAAATTCCAAAAAGCTCTGCGCCAAGCATAGGCTAAATGTGAAACTGCTCATGAGTTATTTAATATAGGTTTGGTAGAACATTTAAAGCTTTAACGAGCTCAAGCCCAACCATAATATAAAGCTCATTTAGCAAACGAGCATGTGCCCAAACCTTAAATATCAAGCTCGATCAAGCTCGCGAGCCTAAAGAAGCTTTACATACATAAATATAGTATAATTCTTTACATATGACATACGAAATAAATTAGCAAACGAGATTTATTGTTGATCCAAATAAAGTTATTATCTATAAGTGATGAGGCGAAAAATGAACCACTTTTAGGGGGTCATTTAAGCCCGGAATTGAACTTATTTGATCAAATATTGCCCTAAATCGTTCATTTTGTGATTTTAGGTACTTTGGGAGTGAAATCTGGAAAAGGAAGCAATTCGGACGTTTTTGGAGCATAAAAGTGAAGAAAACGCCAAAGTCTTAATTTTCCTTGCTGGGAACAGTAGGTGACGGCTTCAAGAAGGAATCCTTGACGGCGTCAAGAGCAATTTTCCATGACGATCCAGTACAGATTTGACGGCGTCACGAAGTAGGGCGTCAAGAGTAAAAGTCATGACGGTCTGGAAATGCACAACACATGACGGCGTCAAAAGTAGATCAAGGCAGTCCGAGAAGAGTTTTGGCGGCGAGGTGACGGCGTCACAAGATTGGTCTTGACGCCGTCAGACCCTATTTCCTATATATAGTTTTCTAATTTTCACATTAAAAGAGATAAATTTTGGAGAAACCCTAAGTACGAACTTGATGCGAATTTTACAGGTTTTTCAAGGGTTCTAAGCCCTTGATACCTTTCATGTGTAATTGAGATAAGTATTCTTTTAATTCAATCAATATGTCTATGTGTTGGTTGTCTATATCTTGTTCTTGTCTTAATTCCATCATGCTAGGCTAGATCTATCTTGTGTTTGCTTGGATCTAATGAAACTTAGATGTTAATTATGTGTTGATTACTTGTTTATAATTGTTTTGGATGAGTGAATTTGATGTTAGGCTTAAGAAAACTGGTAGATCTCCTAATGGTAACATGCTTGAACGTCTTAGGAAACATGAACCGATGTGCACTAGGTCTTTATTGGTTGTATTTAATGCATGAGCCACTGTTTATAATCCCTATGGCTGTGCTGGGTATGGCATAGGAGGAGATAAGAGCTCATAGGATTGGGGAGTTAAGTGCGCCACCCCATGAATGATATTAAGGAATACAATCCGTCATCCATGCAACTATAACAAGTAATTAACGTGTAAAAGATGTCTAGGGAGTAGTTAAATCTAGGTAAGCACATTTTCTCCACTTATTGCTCACAACGTTAGTATAATTTAGTTTATTTTCATTTCTAGTATTTTATTTTGATTGCATCTTTAGTATTGGGTTAGTTGACTAGCAACTAATTCCGCCCAAATCCTTCAAACCCGAGATTTTTACTTGCTTTCTAAAAAATATAAAAATACAAAAATAATCATCCCTCATCTTTAGAACTAGTATTTAGGTTTTCTAATCCTAGCGACACTATTCCTAGCTGAACGATCAATCCCCCGGTACTTGTCACTATACTATACTACAACGATCAGGTACACTGCCTGGTGGGGGTTGTAAGCTTCTCAAGATCCCTTGAGACGTAAAGCCTGGTGCGATTCCCACGTATCAATAAGATACATTATTTAAAATAACATTATAAACACGCTATTCAGGTCTACTGGGAGTTGATACTCATCGATCCACTTGACGAACTCATGTCTTTCGATTTACAAGGCCCAAAGATGCCCAAGCACGTCATCACCAACTGTCTTGTAGTTGCGACCTTCATTTCTATCCAACACCCTGGTCATTAACGTGTTGAACGGGTCCATAGAGGAAGCCTGCTGCTATGGGTTTTAAGCCTGGGTGGACATGAGTGAGAAAGTTGCCTGCGTATGCTGTTATCCAGGCATGGGATCTCTGGATCTGCCTGTATACATGGATTTTTTATGATACTGAGTTTGCATATTTAAGCACCCTGAAAGGTTGGTCGTGGGATGATGTGGTGGTACACTATTGTAGTTGACTAGTTGAGGTTGTTGCATTTGATGTATTCCTTGATTGTTAAGTTGTTGTGGATTTGTATTAGAGACTTGTGATTGTAGCCCTCCCTGTCTTGCTTCTTGGTTTTCTCGCATAATTTTTTCCACGAAAGCGGCATGCGTCGGTGTTATCAGGGCATTACCAGTGTGGTTTTCAGGTGTCAACCTAGAGATTGACCTTACGGTGAGTGGTGTTATGAAGTTGTCTTTTTTCCTTGTGCCGTTAATAGTTCTGAGGTGGACTTCCTATGAATGAGAGGTTACTCATTGTTGTTGGTTGTGAGTCTTGTGTCATGATGTTATGATTGCTTTGGGTTGACCCTGTCTATATGTGTGATGTCGTTGGTGTTGATGGGACCGAAAGCATCAAACGAGGGAGGTGGTGGTGGAACTTATTGGTTTTGTGGTTCTGACATTTTCGTAAAATGAAAATTTTTCAGTATGAGAAACGAGTTAAAAAAAATGAAAAAGAAAATACGGCGTTATTTTCATTAAAGGGTGAAACGGTTATCACACAAAGTCTAATATCTATCCGGGATAAATATTAGAGGTAATTAATGATAAGAGGAAAAACAACAAAACCCTAAGGGTTGTTTGTTTTGGGATGTCGACCGAAAACCCAAGGGAGGGTGTTTAAGTTTCAGTCAAACACCAATATTTGTTCTGCAAGCATTTTAGAACCTCCTTAAGGTCCTATAAATACAAAGGCACCTTAAGGGATTCTCATAACTCTTTTGATATCCATAAATCTCTTATATCCCTTATCTCTTTGTGCCTTTGATCGCACGACCGAAAAAACAAAGGCTTAAACCCTTTGGTTGATCGACTTTCATCAATATACATACTCAAACTGAACTCGACTCGTGAGTGTTAACCCAACTTGTGACACCGATCACACCTTGGGGTCCTTACTAAATGTGGAAAACCAAACGGTCGACCAACCTAAAACCTCAATACGTACCTTACGCAAACAATAATGATACCACTAAGTATTTCATTAGACTAATAGGAATGGTGACCCTAAGGGTGGCCAGACCACTCCGCCACACCAACTTCTATCTTTCAATAAAATTAATGGATCTGATCCGTGATCACCCCTAAAGAATTGAGCAAATATACATATGGGCATTGAGCCCACAACCAATCTCTACAATCATTGCTTCCTAACATCCCAAGAAATCCATGTTTCCCCTCATGAAAAGCATAGAGTTTTTCGACATCGGTATTAGTAGGCCTACGCAAAAGCTCCTTTCCATAAAAGTCCATAACCCCGTTACAGAAAGCTTTAAGACAATCACGATAAGTTTTATCACCAATTTGCATATATTCGTCTAGAGCATCATGAACGGTGTCGTATGTTAATAGACGAATTGCGGAGGTACACTTCATCAGCGGTGAAATGCCAAATTTTTCCCGTACAATCAACACCTAGTTGAAAATACGACACATTATCAGTCATTTGCCGAACAATGCGTGTGAAAAGTGATCGATTCACTCAGAACTCCTTATGGATGTACGTGCGTCATCATTGGGTTTTCACTGAAGTAAGCCGCCACTAGATGATCATGAGCGCCGTAACTATCTCTATCTACCGGAGCTCGTGAGATTTGTAGGATTGAAGAAGTGGAAGCCTGAATAAGTAAAGTAGTATCTTCTAAAAACTTTATGGTTAAACCATTAACTTCGTATTTTTCATTTGTATTTGTAAAATAAAAATAAAAATATAAATAAAATTAATCGGTTTGTTTGAGTTGAGAAGTTAAAGTGTGTATATAAAGATTGAGGTTAAAAGTATGCATAAAATAGAGACATTAGGGGTATTTATAAGGTAAGCTTATTAAACTTTTTATTTATTTATTATTAAACAAACCAACGGTTAGGACTGGCCTAACTGCTAGTTTTTTCCTTCTCCACATTCGGTTACCCCATCGAACAGGGGGGGGGGGGGGGTTCCTTTGCTAGCCAAACCAAGGGTGCGTCTCCATTACAATTGGCGTTACTAGTTTACCATTAGTAATTCATTTAGTACCTCCTCAAATGTATAAATATAGTTAAAAACTAATTTTTTAAATTAGTTTTCTTTTAAAATTAGTTTTCTATCATAACTTATACACATTTTTATATTTAGGGTCCGTTTGGTATGAGCTATTCTCTTTTGGATTTGGGTTAAAACATAAAAACCCATGTTTGTTTTAAAAGTGTGGCTTATAAATTAGGAACCATCCCTATTTGACCCACACTTTTTAAATACCCACTAGTAAGGTGGATTTATACAATTCTTTGGTTTTCATTTTCTTTTCTTTTTATCTCAACTATATAAATGTGTAATTTTTTTTGTCTTATTCGATTTATTTTATTTAAAATTATTATATCTTGTTTAATTAGTTTATAAAATAATTATTAATTTTCTCTCTCCTCATTTATCTCAAAACCAAAATCAAATCTAAATCTAAATTCAAATCGTAATCCAAATCATAATCATAAACCCATCTGCAAACCAAACGGGCCCTTAATATTTATAGAAAATTAAGGTTGTTCTTATACTCGATTATTTATCTTTTAAAGTTTAGTTATGGAGTTTAAACTTTAAGAGCATGGGGTATGGTGGGCTAGTAGCTGGCGCCATCACCACCAGCCAAGAAATATCGACGGCGCACCATACCGGTGCTCGCGACGCGGTGACGGCTCAGCGCCATCGCTATTTTTTTTTCGTTGATTTGGGCCACGGTAGGAAGTTGTGTTGTGTTGTGTTTGTGTTTTGCAGGTAGCAGCAGGAAGAAGACGACCCATTCTCCTTTTTTTTTTTTGCATTTTTCATTTTTGGACTTTGGCTTTGCACATTTTTTTGTGTGTATTTGGGCTTTGGACTAAGTATAAGTTATACTTTTTTTTTTTTTTTTTTTTTTTTTTTTTTTGCATTTTTCATTTTTGGACTTGGGCTTTGCACATTTTTTTTGTGTGTATTTGGGCTTTGGACTAAGTATAAGCTATACTTCATTTTTTTTTTCATATAACAATTTTTTTTAATTGTAATGCTTGTGTGTTTTTTTTTTTTTTTTTTTTTTTTTTTTTTTTTTTTTTTTAATTTTTTTAATTAATGGAGTTTATTTTAGTTAATATTGTGTATGTTTAATTTTATGTAAAAAAAAAAAAAAAAAAAAAAAATGGCCGACGGCACCAGAAATTCTGGTGTCAATGGATACCCCTGAAATGTGGTGTCGTGGGATTTCTGGTGCCGTAGAATTTTTTGCTGACGTAGCAGCAAAAAATGCCCACGGCTTGGAGCCATGGGTCCATCGGTACCTAATGCTCTAAACATTAATAAATGGGTAGTGATTTGCACACTCCCAAAAATTATTGGCACACTCAAATTTTGAGTGTGTTGACATTTATACCCTCACATTGTTTGGACTTATTCTAATCCTGTAAGGGTATAAATGTCAACACACTCATATTTTGAGTGTGCCAATCATTTTTAGGAGTGTGCAAATCACCTCCCTTAATAAATATCATGTTCCTATGTGTTTCAAAATTTTATTTTCCCTCCGCACCAATCTTTAATTTCCCCCCAATATTATATTGCTCTCAACTTTACCCCAAATTAGGTTTCACATATTAGCCCCTCTTTCAAACCCCCAAATAACTTATGGTTCAATTGAGATCTGTTCAAGCGCCACACATGTTACTCCATCCAACATTTATTTGCTTCGAATATGATCTTCTTTGGTTCATGTTCAGTTTCTTTAAGCCACTTGGTCTCGCAAGCAAAGAGAAAATCAAGGTAAATTTCAATCGACAGTTATGTTTTAAAAAAAGATCGATAGTTTGTTAGAAGTATTATCACTTATGAGAATTGAATTTCATGTCTTTGGAGCGTTTGGGTTCATAACAAAATTATTATCTACAAGTAAAAATATACCTAAGTGGGTGAAAAGAAATGCAATTTATGTTTAGGTGGTAACGTAGTACACACATTATCATTTATATGCAATATACCACTCTCGATGGTGTAGAGCCAACAAAACATTCAGTAAAAAGGGCCTGATGGATATATAATTTGTGGCAGCCATGGCCAATCATTTTGCAATTTATGTCATTTCCAATTTCTAATGACATTGCAATGAAATGATACTGATGTCTTGAATAGGAATGGCTTGTCTATTTATTAATATATTTTTACAATTATTAACCCTAACTTAACCCACGATGCTGATGTAGCAATTGGCCCACCTAGACCTCCATCACCACCTTCTTCAGTTGATAATGACGTGGAAATTGGTCCGCCTAGACCATCTTCTTCTCATTCAGTTGATGTTGACATGAAAATTGGTCCGCCTAGAGCCCTAGACCACCTGTTGGTGATGATGAAGATGATAATGATGATGATGAGGTGATGGTGGGCCCACCGAGGCAGCCGGTTGATAGAGATGAGGATGAGATGTCAGATGATTGCGAAGAAGGTCCTCGGTTTTAGATACCGTTAAGTAATGAGATTTTTTTGAAAGGGCGTATTAAGGTAGTATTATACTTTACTCTGTTTTCGCTAATAAAGTTTTAACCTTTTATGCACTTTATTGAAACTATTATACGGGAAGACATTGTGTTACTTATGTTTGATGACCATTATTTACTAATTAGGGAATAACATATGAAGAGGTGATTTATAGGTTCTTTTGTTTGGTGCACAACAACTATACGTGTCATTATGATTAACTTATTAATAATGAGATTGTTTTTAAGGGGCGTACCGATGTCATTTGCTGATTTTGTTTATGAAAGTTCTAAACATTTTCAGTGTATGTATCACCCCAGGTATGATGCTAGAATTAGTATTATTAGTCTACCCTTTGCTGATCACGATGTAGCTATTTCTGATTGAATGAGACTTATTGTTTGAAAGGGGTTACTAATTGCATAGCCATGCTCTTTATTTATGAGTCGAAATGGCAATGAGTACAGATAATTACTTTCAACATGCACAATCAAACACCCATAAGTAATATGACTGTACTTGTTTATGATTACTTCTGTATCTTTTGTTGCTCAAAGTAGGCATAAGGAATACTTGAAGACAACACGGCAAATTAAATTGCTTGTTTGTTGAAGTTAGCAGCTTTTGCCTATGTGAATCGTGTTGCACCATGTAAAATCTGTATTAAAACTGAATGGAAAACAAATACATCTATGCTAAGGTAGATAAACTGGTTAACTATATATTGTGTCATGCGGGTGTGTGGATGTGTGGTTTAAAATCAATTACTTCCACATTTGAAATTTAGAATCATAAGCAATTGATTAGCTGCAACAAGTGATTAAAGTTAGGAATGTTAGACTATTTCATGTTAACACTTACAAAATTCAGTTTTGTTGCAGCAACTTCAGTTCTCGAATTCTGATTATGCAGGGTGTTTCTTCTTTTTCTATTGACCATAGTGGATCTAGGGTTCTTTCGGGAAGCTATGACTACACAGTTCATATGTATGATTTTCAAGGAATGAATGCAGGTGTACAGTTATTATTTTCAGTTTATGCATTAATAACTGAGTCCCTACCCTTTTTCAAATTCCATTTCATATGTGTCCTTTCATGATTATCATCTATGGATGTTAACGATGTTGAACTTAAATTACTTTATGCCCCCTATCACAAAAGGGAACAGGTTCAACTTGAACCACTTGACCATAGTTATTTGACTTATTTCTTAAATTTTGTCTTAGTTTTGAGTATATTTTAACTATTTTTTCTTAGTTTTTAGTATATTTTAATTGTTTATATACCTCTTACTGAGAAACTGATCGACAACAATGATGCATACAGCTATTCTAAAAAGTTTTTCAAGAGGCCTGAGAAAATGGTTACGTGTCATTGCTTTTTTGTGATCTGTGCTTTTCTCGGCTAACCCGTAATGATACTTTCGGGTTGATGTTTGTATTTGTTATGACTTATGAGTACAGAAAACCCAAAGAAGGAACCACCTACCTTAACCCAAATGTTTGAGCGTGCGTGCCCAAGGACACAAGGACATGTGTATATTGATACATAGGATGAGACGTAAAGGATGATTGTAAGATACAATTAACTTTCTAAAGAATTCATTCTATTAGTTACATTTAAAATGGGTAACTTTTTTTCTTTCCTAATATTGAAGGAACAAATGAAGAACAACAAGAAAGAAGGCTGAGCTAGAAGAAATGCGCAAAGACTTCGAAAATATTGTGACAAGTTAGTTTACATGCGGTGCAGAAGCTTATTGAAAAATTACCTCCTGGAGTTGTTCTAGAGTTCAAACATGAATTATCGTTTATGCTTTTTACAAGGTACATCTTCATTCATCGTATTCTGTTTGATACTACTGGTTGTAGTAATATAAGTAACCTCATATGTAGTTCTAGTTTGATCACAAAATCAGATTTAGCACTTTGAGCTAATTTTTGAATTTTCATTATCAATCAAAAGTCGATTCATAGTAGTTATCTTAAATGTGAACTCGAACAAGTAGAGGATGGTTATATGGTGATATAATTAGTCGTTTCTTAATACCCCAACCACAAAAACGAACCTAAAGTTTCTTGAATGCCCGAATAAATGGCTACTTCAATTATATGGTAAGTAAATATGAAGTTGAAGGAAAAACTGACCCGCCTGACCCATTTTGAGCCAAACATGCTCCAACCTATTATATGACTAAACCAAACTTTCCCATTTTCAAACTCTAACTTTAAGTTTATAAAGGAGTAAGGTAGAATGAGTATATGTTCTGACTTTTGTATAAATATGATTTATGTTGCTGCATTTGGATAATAACAATACGGAAAAGATTTTTTTTCGATATGTATACTTCATGATACGGTCAACGCTGAACCTTCTTGAGCTACTATTTATTGAATTTACACTTATGCGGTCTAGTGATTATATATTTTCTGATCGTCCCTTCTTAAAAGCTTATGGAGTGTTATGTAGAGGTTTAGAGGAGTTTGTATTCAGATATAATGTGTATCCTTATTACTGAATATAATATTCTACAATGGTAGCTAACCCGATTTTAACTAAATGAGGAACAAAATAACTAACCGTGTTTTTCTCATCATAATTTTTACCAGGCTATGTTGTTTTGGCGTACTTTAAAGCGCGCATCAGTGGAGCTTCGCACAGATGAAGTCAAGAAATTTAGGATTGCAATTTGATAACTTAT
Organism: Artemisia argyi; assembly: GCA_030686995.1. Taxonomy (NCBI): domain Eukaryota; kingdom Viridiplantae; phylum Streptophyta; class Magnoliopsida; order Asterales; family Asteraceae; genus Artemisia; species Artemisia argyi. The sequence goes on from CM060702.1 coordinate 212,810,766, forward strand.
TCTTTTGTTCACTAGTCATATTGTGTTACTTATCTCAATTGACAAATTTGTCAAAGTACGATACGTTATGACTTTTTTTATGCTATGGTGATGGAGAATATAGCTATACAGTATGTACCAGAGTTTTTGAATAGAATATGTTCTACATACATATTTCATATTTTAGCATTGTGTTGCATGAAACAAAAGTGTTACAAATCAGTGAAAAAGTGTTGCCTTATATAACAGACAACAACTAAAGGTGTTGCACTAGTAGGTTAAAGTGTTGCTCAGTTAGTGGTAGCAAATGAAAAAGTGTCGCATTTGAATCTAAAGGTGTTGCGTTTATGTGAATAACTGTTGCATTTTATTTTAAAAAATGTTGCATTTAAGTATAAAAGTGTTGCACTTGAGTATAAAAGTGTTGCATTAGAGTGTAGAAAGTGTTGCACGTTAATATAACAAATTTGCAAAACAAAGCAACACATTCATAAATTGCCGCATATTCCAATAGAAAGTGTCACTTATACCTAAGGCGACGTTACATAACGTAGCACTTGTAAAAGTGTCGCGTTAGACATAATGCAACATTTTTAACACATAATACAACACTTTCATGGTGTTGCAATAGCTTCATTTTGTAGTAGTGTAAGGATTGTTAAATACATGAAATTGTTTTTGGCAATTACACAACTAGATCACCCTGCAACTTTTTTTTTCTTCTGTGTAGCTGAACCCTGCTTTCTTTTTTGTGTTCCAATTCCATCAGCAACTTTCTTTTTCTTTGGGGCAGGGGCATCACCAGCCTGTGTAGATGATGACCTTTTCTTAGCTTTTAAACCTATACCAGCAGCATGTGTAAATGAAGGAATACTTGTACCAGCAGCCTGTGTAGATGATCCAGCTGGTTGCTTCATTTTTTGACCTTTACAAGATCTTCTGTTGTGACCAATGTTTCAACATTTGTTGCATGTTACAGTTTTAAATACCCTTGACAGTTTTCCAATCTTAACCATTGCCTTTTCTTCTTTTGTTTTCCTTCTGTTCTTTTTTGGCCTGCCCACTTGGGTATGATGTTTAGGTGGAGTGAGTTTTGAAGGTATTTGGGATTTCTTCCACATTGTCTTTCCATTTATACAACCAATCTTATGAATGTATGCCTTTTTCCAAGCAGCTAACCAGTAACATGATGAGGCGAATAGTGTACCGCTTTTAAGGGGTCATTTAAGCCCGAAATTGAGATTATTTGATCAATTATTGCCCTAAATCATTCCTTTTGTCATTTTAGATACTTTTGGAGAGAAATCTGGAAAAGGAAGCATTTTGGACGTTTTTGGAGCATAAAAGTGAAAAAAAGGCAAAGTCTCAAATTTCCTTGCTAGAACAGTACATGACGATGTCAAGGTTCTACAAGTGACGGCGTCAAGAGTGATAAAAGAGGTGGATGTGCAAATTATAACGTGACAATCCAGAGAGTTTTTAGGCTATTTAGCCTGACGGCGTCACCTAGGCTGTCAGGGTCCAATTACACGTGACGGCCCAGAGCTCATTCCTACATGACGGCGTCAGAAGTGGATCTAGGCAATACGAATTTCATCATGGCGGCGAGTTGACGGTGTCAGAGGCTAATACATGACGCCGTCAGGATGCATAGTCTATATATATATTTCCAATTTTTCATTGTAAAGTGTGGAACTTTGTGTGGGATATTAAGGCATAAACCCTAAGTCGAATTTTACAGCTTTTTCAAGGGTTTCAACCCCTTGATTCTTCCATGTTCAATTGAAGATAAGTATTCATTCAAATCATTCAATATGTCTATGTGTTGTGTGATTATATCTTACGCTTGTCTTCTCTTTAACATGCTAGGCTAGATTTTTATTGTGTTTGCTTAGATGTAGTGAAACCTAGATGTTGATTATGGGTTGATTGTTTGTTTATAATTGTTACAGATGATTGTATTCGATGTTAGGCTTAAGAAAACTGGCAGACTTCCATTGGTAACTTGCTTGAACGTCTTAAGAAACATGATCGGAGGTGTACTATGATTTTTGGTTGTATTTAATGTGTAAGAGAATTCTAATGATCCCATGTTAGGAGCTTCTAACGGCTCGACATAAGAGTGAAGTAGGATCTTATAGAGTTAGGGAATATTGTACACGGCCCTACGACTAATATTAAGGAATATAACTCGTCATCCATGCAATTGTAACAAGCTAATCAACCTATAAAAGATATCTAGGGAGTAATGAAATCTAAGTAAACACAACTTTTCTCATTATTGTTTCCACCACATTAGTATAATAGTTTAATTTTCATTTCTTTTCTTTTATTTTGATTGCATTGGTAGTTAATTGGGTTAGTTGGCTAGCAACTAATTCCGCCCACTCCTTCAAAACCTGAGATTTTACTTGCTTTCCATAAAATACAAAAATACAAAAAGAATCATCCCTCACCTCTAGACCTAGTTTAGTAGGCTTTCTAATCCTAGCGACACTATTCCTGAGTTGAACGATCAATCCCCCAGTACTTGTCACTATACTATACTACAACGATCAGGTACATTGCATGGTGGGGGTTGTAAGCTTCTCGAGATCCCTTGAGAGGTAAAACCTGTTGCGAGGGCGCAATTCCCACGTATCAAGTTTTTGGCGCCGCAGCCCGGGGAATAGTTATTGTCTAGGTTAGGATTTCTTTTAATTAGGTCTACTTGCTAGATTCGTTTCTAGTAAGGTTTTATTTTTATTTTTAGGTTTTCTTTAGTCTAACTCATTTCTTCGTTTCTTTGTTCGTAACATGATGGATCTAAACACCTTGATCTGTGTTAGAATGATACTTTGAGTTATATCACTAAGTATGCGGAATCTACTTAGTAACACTTAGAAGTTTGATTGTGAATGAAACAATTGTATATGAATGAGAATAATGTATGTATCAAACGGTTAGCTCCAATATTATTAATAATAATAATACGAGTGATCTTTGTATCACTAGGGTTACAACCTTGAAGCTCTAAGAAAAACGTATATCTAACCTTAACCTAGGACCTCTTTTTATAGCACAAGGAGTCCTCTTCTACAAGATACGTATAACTCTAATAGAATAAGATATACACAAGATCTATTATATATTTATCTTTACAAGTTTCCTAACAGTTATCCTAACAGCAGTGGTAATAATATGTACTAGCAGTGGTAATGAGTTTCCACTGCTAGTGCATTCTTCAGCAGTTGTAATCTTCATAGTTAGTCATGGTAACTGTTAATATAATTCCCAACAATCCTCCCCTAAACTTATGATTAACATGTAAATCAATAAGTTTCTTCAAGTAGTCAATAGATATGAGGATATGGGAATTCTTCCAAACACTTATCTTCTTTTTCTTAACTCCTTATCAGCTCTCACACTTTGATCATAAATTCTCTGTAACAAATCTTCTATGACTTCACTTCTTTCCCAACATCTGAGCTTAACTGACATCATAACAGTGAGAACTCCTGCTCTCAATGGATAATCCTTTTCAACTAACATAAACACATCAACTCCATCTTGAGTAGAAACATGATGTACATCACTTGAATCATAGAATTTCCATAGAGTATTCATATTGTGAGCTTCAAATCTCCAATACCTGTCACTTGGGTCAGGTTCATATAATCTTCTAAAGTGAACCCACAACTCTTGAGCTTTGACATCAACAAGTTCATCTTTCTTGGACTAATCTTGAATAATCCTCCACAAAGTATCCAAATCTTCTTTATCACAAGATCTAACAATATCTTCAAAATCTCTACAAATACTTGTGACATTTCCAGTTCTGATAATCTTCCATGCTACACCAAAATCATCAGAATAGATTTCCCAACCAATTACTGGATATCTTGTTTGTAAAGGTTCTATATTAAGCACATCAGTTTCAATATACATCATATTGGTAACTTGTTCTTCTGTCAGCTTGCTAACACCTTCTTTTGCTTGAGATGACTCCTGAGTCTTCAATTTCTTAGCATCTTTTGATTCAAGACTCACTCCTGACCTTTTTGACTTCATAAATGTAGGTTCTTTATCCATAGGGATGAAATGACTATCCTGTCTTTTAACCCTGTAGTAAATACCTTCAATCTGATCATGTGTCATTCCTTTAAATTGTGTTATCTTCATATTTCCAACATGACAACAATAGGTCTTCATCTCAGCAATAATTTGTGTCTTTATAGGTTGTCTTGGTTTCTGTGGACGTATGGTCCGGACTGGGCCAGGAATGGGTCAGGCCCGGCAGACAGCGACCCACTCTACACTTAAACCCTAACCCATGTCCTATAAATATAAGGCTCGGATTCCATTCACAACAGAATACAATAGGTTACCCTAAACCTAACTCTTATATGCTATATCGCATGGAGACTAACTTGACCGTCGGAGGTGGATCCCGGGGCTACGGCCTCAGGTCCACTCCTAACGGGTTCTCTTTGTTGACAGGTCTACTCAGGGCTCGAGAATACGACGAACGACCCAGGGAGAGTCGTTGAATTAGTCCCGTGCCAGATTATGCATCAACAGATTGGCGCCATCCGTGGGACCACGACAAGTTTTGTGCTCTCACATCACCGGAAAGCAACCACGAGTTCAAAAGCCGGTAACTTTAAAACCAAAACACAGTTATTAAATCTAAAGCAAAAACCAAAACCGATCTTGTCTAGATCCCTGTTGGAAAAAACAAGTTGCGCAGTATTCGAATTTGTCCAGATGCGCACTTTAAATATTCATACGTAGCATACGTACTAATATTTTCATATGTACCAATATTTTCATACGTAGTTATATTAACTTTACTTTGTCCACGATAAGCCATACGTACCAATATTTTCTAAAAATTAAAAAGATATCCCAATATTTTTTGCGCATATCTTTTAAATATTAAAAAAAATTTATATAAATTTTTTAAACTTGGTAAACACGATTTTACCTATAATCACACTAAATCCGCACGATCGGACCTACTTTATCTTTTAGCCGCGAACAACGCAGTCGCGATAAATCTACCCGCATTAGGCCGTGCGTTTGGACATCTTCGCAGATTGGTGCCATGAGCGCACTGTCACGTACAGGCACCACGATGCTAGTCAATCGCCATGAGCGCACTGGACAAAAGCCGTGGTCATCTGCGATCTTCCACAAACGTTAGAGTCTATGCGGTCATGATACATCTATCTGCGTCTGTACGTGCAATTGAAACTATTAGTCGCGGTCACGGTGTGTCCATCCGCACTATTGTTTTTATTATATAAAAAAAAAGATCAATCAATCGCCATGAGCGTATTGCGTTCGCAGATTAGTTACGTGTTACTTCTCTTATATAGTTTGTAAAACCTCACGATATGTGTAATTCACACTACTACTTTTCTTATGTGTTAATTTCATATGCTATGTGCTATATATTGCTTCACGCTAATCTTTTACTTCATTAGGTTTTATATGTTGCGATTCGCGGCATATACTTTTAATATTTGCATTAAGTGTTTTTCATGATTTGAATAACTAAGTTTAAATGCTCCTACACGAGTAGTACCATCAAACTTGGGGGGCTACCAGGGTATATCCTACCACTGTTTTCGTACGCGTCACGCAGGTATATTTGGAAGCAGATCGTACGTAAGAGGTATTGCAAGCCCGGTACAAAGACGGATTTAAATATTCGCACCATTTTGCCGCAGGGGAGACGTCCTCTGTCGGTTGTAAAGACGACTGTAATGTTCGCACACAGCGCACACCTCTGTCGCAAACAGCGCGCTTGTCGCATACAACGCGCATCCTTGTCACGTACAGCGCGCATCCTTGTCGCGCATAGCGCGCACTTCTGCCACAGAAGTACGTCTTCTGTCGCACCATGCTGCATCGCTACTGGTACAAAACGTACGCCCTTACCCAGGATGCAGCATACGAGATCTACCTTCACCATTGTGAGACAATCACAATCGCAATCCCAGTGCGCACTGTCGTATTTGGGTTGCGCAGTATAGTCCATCCTATGTGCACACCAGAGTTGCGCACACATGGGCCATGCCGTCATGGTTGATTGGGCCTACGCGGCCATGAACAGAACTTAAGTCTAGCATAACATAGCCATGCACTATGTCACACTAGACTTGGGGGGCTTGTGGACGTATGGTCCGGACTGGGCTAGGAATGGGTCAGTCCCGGCAGACAGCGACCCACTCTACACTTAAACCCTAATCCATGTCCTATAAATATAAGGCTCGGATTCCATTAACAATAGAATACAACAGGTTTCCCTAAACCTAACTCTTATATGCTATATCGCATGGAGACTAACTTGACCGTCGGAGTCCATCCACTCCTAACGGGTTCTCTTTGTTGACAGGTCTACTCAGGGCTCGAGAATACGATGAACGGCCCAGGGAGAGTCGTTGAATTCGGCCCGTGCCAGATTATGCATCAACAGTTTCTTTTGACCCTTTCATACTGTGCCAATGATATCATCAAGAGCCTGTTGATTCTTCATCTGAATGAAGTCCTTCAATTGAGCAGACCTTTTATCTTCATTTAAAGTTGTATTTGCAATGAGTTCAATTGCCTTCTTTCTAATCACTGGATCATTTTCAATCATGAACTCAATTTCTTCTTCTGTAGGCACATAAGTGAACATTGGAGGTTTCTCATGTAATATTGTTGATGGAATGACAGAAAGTGGTTCTTCCATCACTGTTTCCAATTTTTCCAACCTCTTAGCTTCCATGAAACTTGCAATCTCATCCTCCTCTTGCTTTTTCTTCTTTTCAATTTCAGCTGCTGCCAATTCCTTTGCCAATTCTGCATCATAATCTATCTGAGCTTGTTCTTTCTTTGAAATCTTCTTAGATTGCTCAGATGATTCATCAAAAACTTGAACTTTTCCTTTTTCTACTCTTTTTCTTTGAAATTCTGCATCAGCAACATCCCTTACATCTGTATCTTTTTCCACTGTGACTTTATGAGTTTCCACTACTTCAGCAAAAATTTCTTTAGAACCCACAAGTGCATCTTCCTTTTCTTGAACATTAACAACATCATCTAAGTCAGCAAAATCCTGTTCAAAATTTAATCTCCTCCCCTTAAACTCTGCTTCAGTACTAATCCTCCCCTGGTTGGGAGAATTCTCGAAATCTTCACTAAAATAGACTGAGTCATCATCATTATGAGGTGGAGTGGAAGATCTGTGCTTCTTGAGACTTTTAACTTCATCCTGTAACCTTTGAATCTCTGCCTTCATTTGATTAAGCTCTGTGGCATGTTGTTGCTTGGTCATTGCCAAATCTTTCTCTAGAGCTATAACCTGTTTGACTAACTTGGTACATAATTCCATCAATTCAGGGGGTTGCACACTGCCCTCAACACTTACAAATGTGTGACCTGTTGGGAGAGGTGAATCATAGGGCATTGATTCAGGCTCTTCTCTAGTTAGACTAGGAGGAAGCCTTGAACCACCACTGCTTGTTCCTAAACCAAAGGGTTCAGCAACATGCAATGTTGAGATGAAAGGAGTTGGCTGTTTTTGCCTCCTCTCATATGTGTGAGTTACTGCAAGGGTATGTTGAATAGGTGGAACTACAATTGTGGGTGTGTGTTGGGATACAACTGGGATGGTTGCATCTTCACCCTGTACCTGTGAAATCTTTGAAAGCATTTCAGGAAAAAGTGGTTTAACCTCCCCATTCCAAAGTTCTGAAGCCTTACACATATTTTGAAAAACTTTTAGCTTAAGACAGGGGGTTTGATAAACTCTTTTATGGGTTTGCAGTTGAAATTCATTTAACACTGCTTGCACAAACCTTGGATACATCAAAAATTTATATGAACTCTTTACATTGCCTTTCATATTATTGAAAATAAACTTTGAAAAATTGAAAGTCCTATCTGTAGCAAAGCAAACCAAAGGGTAAGCCATGGTTGATGCAAATTGCTCATAAGATGTTTTCTTATGACTTAGGCAATGTAAAAGAGTATGTATTAAAAATCTCCAATGGGGACAAAAGCATTCTTTTCTGAAAGTAACTTTTTGATCAAATGTATCATACCCCATGGAAGCAATATTTTTGAAAATATCTGAATTGGGTAATGTGATGATACCATTGAGATCATCCAATTGGACAACTCTCCTCAAGGATGACTCAGTAACATCAATGGTTACCCCATTCACTGTGGCACTAAGAGCTTCCACGGTTTCTTGTGTGTCTCCCTGTTCAATAGTTATGGACTCCACAGTGTTCCAGAACTGTTTGATATGAGAAACAAAGATTGTGGGATTAACAGTTAAAGCGTACCTTATATGGGTTGTATTGAGAAAATCCACAATCTGATAGAAAACAGGGCCACTCTTTTCGTTTGACTTTTGTAAATAGGCCACTTGGTTGTGCTCCTCAGCAAAGTTTAGAATCGCCATAATTTTGTGAGAGAAAAATAAAAGTGTTAGTAATCGAGAATAAGAATCAAGCCGTATGATGATTAATTTATACTAATAGGGTTTGAGTATGCGTGATGTGAATTATCTTAAGAAAGAATTTATCTTTGGAAAAAGAATAAATTAAAATTGGTAAGTGGATAATTCACAAAAAGGTTACCATACTAATAAGGAAACACAGTTATTTTACAACGGCTAGTTAAAAAATAAGATTACTGACACAACAGTTGTAACGGCTAGTTCACCAGTGGTAAAAATTGCACTTGCAGTGGTAACTTGTGAACTAGCAGTGGTAAATTATCACAAAATATCCAAGAGCAGTGGTAAGTAAAACATGCAAAATTAGCTGCTCTAATCATAGTTTTTAGCAAACTATCAACTATAAACGGATTTGATATGCCTTTACCATGAGCCGTTTTCTATGGACTAGCCAACTCTTCATCACATGGAATATGGTGAGTTGATGACCATATAGTTTTTGGTAAACTACCAACCATAAACGGATTTGAGAAGTCTTTACCAGTATCCGTTTGCTCTGGACTAGTTGATTCTTATGATGATTAGACATGGTGAATCAATAACCATATGTTGTGTGTCTGAGATACACACCTTATAACTCCAATTACCCATACAATATTGGTTTGCATCCTACATAAGTTAGAAATACCAAGCATAACCAATATAATTTAACCCAAAGTAACTTTTTGACCAAGTTACTATTCATAAAAATATATTTCCAAAGTCAACCCGATAATATCCAAATTTACTCCTCCAACCTACCAAAACAGATAAGAGTAAATATCCTTCATTAATTGTACTTCGACCTTGATTTTGCTTATAAAAGGGGGCTCAAAACACATAATTCTACATCAAAACTTATCTTCAATATGACAAACCCTACAAATCATCATGAGTTGGTTTCCTTTAATCTACATCTCATCTGATGACACCTCTGATGAGGAAATCAGTTATTGCTCTGACTCAGAGGAACTTTCAGCTGGATGGAGTGATTATTTTCCACCAAGTGCTGCAACAGCTACATCCTCCAACATGAAGCCTAACAAGAAGATTTCAGCTGCTCCTGCTCCATCTCTAGAATTTTATACAAGTTCTTCCTCTGATGATGATGATCTAACCTATACCTTATCCAAGGAGCTTCCAAGAGCCCTCACTACAGCTTTGGAGTCAGCCATAGTCAACATGAAGTGGCCTGCTGTTGAGAAGCCTTCACAATTGCCAAAGCCTCCCAAGCAAGTGTTGGGCCTTGGTTGTCCAAGAAAGCAACTTTCTTTTAATGACAAGAGAAAGAAAGCTTCTAAGGGCAAGCATGAGTATGAGGGAAAAGGGAAGAAACCCATGGAGTAGCTGGTTTGAAGGTTTAGGTGTTAGGTTGTGAATCCCTGTGTTTTGTGATGTTTTGTTTGTGGTTACACTCTCTGAATGGATGTACTTTGTTTCCTAATGAATGAATTAATAAAAGTACTTTTATCTTTTTATTTTGTCACTGAGAGAGCAAATCTTTCCACTGTTGTATCATGGTTTCCATTGTGCTTTAATTCCTCTGCATACATGTTAGTAGAAAACCATACAAATATATACAAACAATATTAGTACCTAAAAACTATCCTGCAACACTGAAAAGTTTTAGACATCAAAGATTTATGGATTTAGCATTCCAATACCTGTTACCAAGTACTGAAACCTACCCACATCAAGCCCTTTTGTTAATAAATCAGCATAGTTGTCATCAGTATGAATTTTGACAACATTAATAAGCTTTTTCTCAAAACAATCTCTGATAAAATGATGTCTAATTTCAATATGTTTAGTTTTAGTGTGTTGCACAGGTTTTTTTAATAATGCATATGGTACTACTATTGTCTATATAGATAATGGTGTTCATGAAATTGTACCCATAATCCAACAATTGATTCTGAAGCCATAAGATCTGAGCACAACAGCTAGCAGCAACAACATATTCTGCTTCAGTGGTTGAAGTAGCCACCATTGTTTGTTTCCTGCACTGCCATGACACCAATCTACATCCAAGAAATTGACATCCACCTGTAGTTGACCTTCTATCCAAACTTGCACCAGCATAATCACTATCTGAGTATGTGATCAATTCCATAGGGGATTCTCTTGGATACCACAATCATAGATTAGGATATGTCTTCAAATACCTGAAAATCTTCTCTACTGCTGTCATATGTGATGTTTTTGGAGTAACTTAAAATCTTGCACATGCACATACAACAAACATAATGTCTGGTCTTGATGAAGTAAGATACATCAGAGAACCAATCATAGATCTGTAGGTGTGCACATCAACATCTGCTCCACTAGAATTTTTCAACAATAGATGAGCAGTCTTATTAGCAGGGGTATTTGAAGGTTTTGCATCAGTAAATTTGAACTTCCTGATAATCTCAGTCACATATTTGTCTTGACTAATAAAGATTCCATCTTTACTTTGTTGTACTTGCAGCCCCAAAAAGAAAGTAAGTTCTCCCATAGAACTCATTTGAAATTCATCTTTCATCAGCTTTTCAAACTCTTTGCACATCTCTTGTCTAGTAGATCCAAAGATGATATCATCAACATATACTTGAACAAGTAGAATATCACCCTTGTCTTTCTTGATGAACAAAGTTTGATCAATCTTTCCTCTATGAAACCCATTATTCAACGGATATGTAGCTAAGGTTTCATACCACTTCCTTTGAGCTTGATGTAAGCCATAAAGAGCCTTAACAACTTTATACACTTTATTAGGATGTTGAGGGTCTTCAAATCCTGGAGGTTGAGAGACATAGACCTCCTCATCAATCTTTCCATACAGGAAGGCACTCTTAACATCCATTTGATAGACAGCAAAGCCCATAAAGGATGCATAGGCTAAAAACAATCTAATAGCCTCAATCCTTGCAACATGAGCAAAAACTTCTTCATAGTCAATACCCTCCTCTTGAGTGTATCCTTGAGCAACCAATCTAGCTTTGTTCCTGATAACAATACCTCTTTCATCTTTCTTGTTTCTGAAAACCCACTTAGTACCAATCACCTTCATACCATCAGACAAATCACAAAGAACCCAAACCTTTTGAAGTTTGAATTGCAACAACTCCTCTTGCATTGCTTCAACCCAGCTAGATTCTTCTAAAGCCTTATAAACATTTTTAGGCTCCACTTGTGATAGAAAACAGAAAAACAAACATTTATTCTTGTTCCTATGCTTCTTGGACTCATAAACTTCACTAATGAACCCATGAACATCATCTTTCTTGGTCTGCCTTCTTGTCTTGACACCTGATTGTAATTCACCAATAACATTTTCAAGTGGATGCACTTTGTGAATTGAAGTATGTGAAGTGCTAGGAATATCATATGTTGTTGGCATGTTAGAGATCTTAACATCATCACTAGTTGATTCCTGAGATGAATTTTCCACATTTGGACCATCAGTGGAAACTTCTGTTGTAGCAGTGGGAATTGAATTTCCACTGCTAGTAGGAATTTCTTTATTCAAACCATCAAAATTCACAACATCTGCATCACTTTCCTTTTCAGAATTCTTTGAAGGTTGTGAGTCTTCACTATTGTCAACAAAGTCCCGAAGTGGCATAACAATTTGATCTTTATCATCTTCATCATCTGTGCAAGATACATCTTCATCAATGAATTCTTCTGTCTCTTCAAGATTACTATCTCTTGTACTTGTGGTAATAGGTACATAATTCATTGTATTTGACAATGTTTCAAGATCAAATAACCATTTTGGTCCTGAACCTGCTATGTTAGTTTTATTTTCAAGAAACTCAACATGCAAATTTTCTTCAATCTTCTTTGTTCTCAAGTTATAGACTCTAAAAGCCTTGCTAACCATAAAGTACCCAACAAAGAAGCCTTCATCTGACTTTTCTTCAAACTTTCCCAAATGATCAATGGTATTGAGAATTGTGACATGACATCCAAATGGCCTCATAAAATCCAAGATTGGGGGTCTTCCTCTGAATAGCTCATAAGGTGTCTTGTTCTTTGACTTAACCACTAAAACTCTGTTCTAAATGTAACAAGCAGTGTTAACTGCTTCAGCCCAAAAAGTCACTGGAAGCTTTGAATCAGCTATCATGGTTCTAGCAACCTCAATTAGTGTTCTGTTTCTTCTTTCAGCAACTCCATTTTTTTGAGGAGTTCTTGCAACACTGAATTCTCTCTTAATACCTTTGTCTCTGCAGAAATCATCCATAACTTTGTTCTTGAACTCTGTCCCATTATCACATCTGATGATCTTGATCTTCTTATCAACTTTGTTTTCAACTTCAGTGATAAATGTCTTAAGGATGCCAGTGGTTTCATCCTTGGTTCTTAAAAAGAAAACCCATGTAAATCTACTAAAGTCATCAGTTACAACAAGACAATACTTCTTCAAATTTATGCTGCTCACAGATGTAGGACCAAACAAGTCCATATGCAACATGTAAAGTGGATGATCAATAGAATTATATGCCTTGGTCTTGCATGAAGCTCTGTGTTGCTTACCTTTAAGACAGACAACACATGTTTGGTCATTTTCAAATCTCTTCTCTGGTAAACCTCTGACTAGACCATCTTTCACAATCTTGTTGATGGTCTTGAAGTTAACATGACCAAGTCTTCTGTGCCAAAGTATGGATTCATCCAAAGTGGCTTTTGAAAGCAAACAAGCAACATCATTTTTAGCCACTATATTCTTCATGTCTATGCTATATAGATTGCCTTTTCTAGGGATTTTAAGCAAAATGTCACTTTCATCAGGGAGCTTATAATCCTTAGATAAGATATAGCATTCATCTTCTGTGAATAGAACTCTATGTTTCTTGTCACACATCTGTGATACACTGAAGAGGTTGTACTTGAGTTCTTTCACATAATACACATTCTCAAAATCCAAGTTTCCAGCCTTGATTGTTCCTTTGCCAGAAACTTTGCCACCAATACCACCTCCAAAGCTGACAAATTGTCCATCATAAGGTTTGAAATCTGAAAGATACGACTTATTGCCAGTTATGTGCTTGAAACAACCACTGTCTGAATATCCTTGATCATCTTTAGGCTTTGAATGTTCCTGCACATAAAATAAAGGAATTAGTTCCTTTTGGGGACCCAAACCACAAATGACTTGGATCTGCCTCGTGTATCAATATAGTTATATCTGTCAAAGGTCATTGATACACCATTGGGATTGTTTGAGGTGATAGATCCTTTTGGTTTCCATTCCCAATGTACTGAGGCCTTAACAGCATTTCCCACATTTATCCTTTTGTTGTTCACAGAACCACCAGTGGAAACTTTTGGCCTTGCAGTGGTAACTGCTGGCTTAGCAGTGGAAACTGCTGGTTTTGAAATTTTAGGTACCCACTTGTGATTATTGTAAACTTTCTTTTCAAAATAGGTCTTTTTCCCTGTTTGTGCAGATTTAACAAAAGTTGTAATAGGTTTGGCACTCTTAACAGGGGACTTAGGGTGAACTCTGTTTATATTTCTGGCAGTGGCAATTGCTGGTTTAGCAGTGGAAATAGTTTTGATGCCAGAGTTAAGCAAAACAGACATGGGAATCATCTTGCTTAGTGGATTTGGGTGAATAAAGTTATTAGCATTATTTCCATTCACCCTGGTATTCCCAAACACTTCCCTTCTACCCATGTGATAGTTACAATTATAATGAAGATGTTCAAAACTACCACATATGTGACAAGGTTTGTTGTTAAACACAAAGTCATTACCAAATTGCCTAGACTTAACATGATTCCAACTCCTCTTATTCCCCCTAGGAGTTGTTGACCTACTTCTGTACATCTCCGCATATCTAGGAGTGGGTCTGGAGTAATTAGCTTGTGTCCTAGGCTTTTCTTTGACAACTTCAGGAATACTCTTTTTAACATCCACATGAACACACTCAGGAACACTAGTTTTAGACTCAACATTCAAACATTCATCTTTAAGAGATGAGTCACTAGCACTATCAAATGTATCAACCTCAACATGAACCTTTTCAATAGCAGCTTCTTTAACAAATTTTGGTCCATAGGTCATGGTTGGTTCCTGGAACTCTTCTAATCCTGTGTGTGCTAAGTCAATACCAGGAGGTGATGGAACACCTCTTAGAGGTGGTGGAACAGATTTACATCCTACTCCTGATTTGGTTTTGTTTACAACTTGGGCCTCCCAAATTTTGTCAATACACTTGGATTGATGATCTAGTGTATTACAAGTTATCTGTATATTCTCATTGGCCCTTTTAACTTTCTCTAACTCTTCCCTAAGATCCTTATTCACAGCAACCTGATAATCTAAGTCTCTTTTTAAAACAACAATATCATCATTGAACTTAGATTCATTGGCTCTTTAATGCTCTAATTGTGCTTCTAAAACAACAAGACCTCTTTTATGATTTGCTAAGTTATAATTAGTATGACTTAACTCTAGCAATTGTTCATCATATTGTTCTTTAAGTTTCTCATAATCTTTTAAAGCCTTACAAGTTTTAGAACAAGCATTATTAATTTGTGCCTCAGAGTCAGAAAAAGCCATAAGTGCAAGCTCAGTAGCAATCATTGCAGACTCTGAACCATCTTCTTCATCCTCAGCCATATAGCTCCAATCATAGCTCACTCCATCAATGGCCAATAGCACCTTTGGTTCTTCAGTTGTAGATTCTTTCTTCTTGTCCTGCTTGTACCAAGTTGACCTGTTATCAGACTTCTTTGGTTTCCTGCATTCCCTGGCAAAGTGCCCCTTCTTGTGACAGTTGTAGCACTCCACCTTCTTTTTATCAAAACCTACAGTTTCGTTGCCATTTATGGTGATCTTCCTACCAGTCTTCCTCCATAACTTCTTTGCCTTTAAGCTTAGTAATGCAACCTGCCATTTAATGTCCATCTCTTCCATGTCATCGTCATCAATTTGATCCAAGTCTTCATGAGTGAGAATTGAACCATTCATCTGACTTGACAGAAAGACATAAAAAGTAGAATCACTAAGACCAGTAATCTGTCTTTTTGAACTAGTAGTGGAAACACCTCCACTGCCAGTGGAAACAATAATGTTAGCATCATCATCATCACTATCACTCTCTTCATCTGAACTATCATCAACAGATGATGATATGAGTGCTAAATTCCCTGATCCTGAACTTAGTTTGCCAGCTTTCTTCAACCTCTGTTCAATAACCTTAAAGTTATTGTACAAATCATTAAGCTTCATAGTCTCCAATTCTGGCTTGTCTTCCCATACTGCACATTTGTACAAAAATCAGAGGGTAAACTTCTTAAGAACTTTAGATTAAGGTCTTCCCTTTGCACCTCAATTCCAAACACAGTGAGTTGAGTAACAATCTTTTGAAGCCTTGTGAAGATGCTGTCAATTGATTCATTACTTGTTGAACCAAAGTTTTCATAAGTCTGTTTCCACAAGGTCTTCTATGTCTTCTTGGTGGAATCATTACCACCAAAAACATTGCAGATCTCCTCAAATAAAGTTTGTGCAGTCTTGTACTTGCTGAAAGCTAGAAATTGATCTTTGGGAAGTGTCATTAACAGCAAGCCTCTGGCCTTCAGATCATTCTTCATCTGATGTCTTTCATCATTGGTGACTGGTCCAGTGTTGACCTTTAGTACTTCCTTGCCATCAATTAACGCTGAGGTAGTGCTAGGTTTGAAAGAATTTTCAAACATAATGATCTTCCGAAGTGCATAGTCTTGCACCATAAAGAATTGTTCGATCATTAGCCTCCACATCTCATAGTCATTCAACTTAAGCTTGGGAAGCTTAGCAGCAATGTTTGATTGACTAGTTTCTGTCTCCATTGAATCTTCTGAGTGAACTTGGGGTCTTCTAAATCAAAGTATCAAAGCCTGTCTCTGATACCACTTGATGGATCTAAACACCTTGATCTGTGTTAGAATGATACTTTGAGTTATATCACTAAGTATGCGGAATCTACTTAGTAACACTTAGAAGTTTGATTGTGAATGAAACAGTTGTATATGAATGAGAATAATGTATGTATCAAACGGTTAGCTCCAATATTATTATTAATAATAATACGAGTGATCTTTGTATCACTAGGGTTACAACCTTGAAGCTCTAAGAAAAACGTATATCTAACCTTAACCTAGGACCTCCTTTTATAGCACAAGGTGTCCTCTTCTACAAGATACGTATAACTCTAATAGAATAAGATATACACAAGATCTATTCTATATTTATCTTTACAAGTTTCCTAACAGTTATCCTAACAGTAGTGCTAATAATATGTACTAGCAGTGGTAATGAGTTTCCACTGCTAGTGCATTCTTCAGCAGTTGTAATCTTTATACTTAGCCGTGGTAACTATTAATATAATTCCCAACATAACATTTACCATCCGACATCATGGAAGGTGGTAACATCTTTGATCCCATCAACACACAACAACAAAACCACCCACAAAACCCACCACTAGCAAACCAACCTCCTAGACCCCGAACTTTAGGAGAGTATTCCCGTCCTAGCCACCAAGGCTATCGAAACACCATTGAGCTCACTCAAGGAGCCAATGTGTCCCCCTTGCGATCCGACACCATCCAGTTGGTGCAAAGCGGATGTGCATTCCATGGACTTCGTTCCGAAGATCCTAATCAACATCTCAAGGATTTCCTTAAAATCGTAGATTCCATAGACCTTGATGTTGTAACTAGAGAGTCGACCCGATTACGTCTATTCCAATTCTCTCTACGTGATCAAGCTAGTCAATGGCTTGAACGTTTACTCGCGGGATCCATCACCTCTCGTTTCCTTGCTCAATTTTTCCCACTGGGGAGAACTACCAAGCTT
Organism: Artemisia argyi; assembly: GCA_030686995.1. Taxonomy (NCBI): domain Eukaryota; kingdom Viridiplantae; phylum Streptophyta; class Magnoliopsida; order Asterales; family Asteraceae; genus Artemisia; species Artemisia argyi. The sequence goes on from CM060702.1 coordinate 212,828,059, forward strand.
AGAAATGATATCTTGATGTTCCAACAACGTCAAGGTGAAACTCTATATGAAGCATGGACTCGTTTCAAGGACTTCAAAAAGTCCCTCATCATGGCATAGATCTTTGGCTCCAAGTCCAAATCTTCTATGACCATATCGATATCTCTACAAGGCGAACCATTGACCAATCGGCCGGTGGCAAGCTATGTGATCTAAGTGCAGAAGAATCATGGGAACTCATAGAAGATCTTGCTCTCTATGACAACGAAAGTTGGAATGATCCCCGTGATTTGAACAAAACGGTCAAGTCAATATCTTTGCCTTCGAACAAATCTAGCGCTCCCGACCGTAGGATCATGGAACTTGAGGACCAAGTCAAGTTTCTCATGAAATCCTACGAAGTTCCTAAGCCTTCAAGCCAAGTGAACAAAATCACTTCTTCATGCGAATTATGTAGTGGTCCCCATGACACTCGTGATTGCGTGGAACTCCCCGGACAAGCTTTTGCGGATTACGCATCCTCGCGTACCGACGAAGCGGGAGACAAGTGGTACACTTTCAAACCCGAGCCAAACCCTTACGGTGATTCGTACATTTATATTAGTGGAACGATTATTTGTTGTAATTACTTTTATATTAGTGTTAAATGACCCCTAACTTGTATTTTGAGTAGAATAAAAGCACATTTGCTTGAGGACAAGCAAATCTCAAGTGTAAGGGTATATGATGAGGCGAAAAATGAACCACTTTTAGGGGGTCATTTAAGCCCGGAATTGAATTTATTTGATCAAATATTGCCCTAAATCGTTCCTTTTGTGATTTTAGGTACTTTGGGAGAGAAATCTGGAAAAGGAAGCAATTCGGACGTTTTTGGAGCATAAAAGTGAAGAAAACGCCAAAGTCTTAATTTTCCTTGCTGGGAACAGTAGGTGACGGCGTCAAGAAGAACATCCTGACGGCGTCAAGAGTAATTTGCATGACGGCCGAGTACAAACGTGAAGGCGTCACAAGTAGAGCGTCAAGAGTAAAAGACATGACAGCCTGGAAAACCATAACACGTGACGGCGTCAGATGAAGATTAAGGCAGTCCGAGAAGTATTTTGGTGGCGAGATGACGGCGTCACCAATTTGGTCTTGACGCCATCAGCCTCAGTTTTCTATATATAGTTTTCTAATTTTCATTCATAAAAGAAGAGAAGTTTTGGAGAAACCCTAAGGCCGAACTTATTACGAATTTTACAGGTTTTTCAAGGGTTCTCAGCCCTTGAACCCTTTCATGTGTAATTGAGATAAGTATTCTTTTAATTCAATCAATATGTCTATCTGTTGGTTGTCTATATCTTGTTCTTGTCTTAATTCCATCATGCTAGGTTAGATCTATCTTGTGTTTGCTTATATCTAATGAAACCTAGATGTTAATTATGTGTTGATTACTTGTTTATGGTTGTATTGGATGAATGATTTCGATGTTAGGCTTAAGAAAACTGGCAGATCTCTAAATGGTAACATGCTTGAACGTCTTAGGAAACATGAACTGACGTGCACTAGGTTTTATTGGTTGTATTTAATGCATGAGTAAATTCTAATGATCCCATGTTAGGAGCTTCTTAGCCGGCTCGACATAGGAGTGAAGTAGGCACTCATAGGATTGGGGAATTAAGTGCGCCACCCCATGAATGGTATTAAGGAATACAATCCGTCATCCACGCAACTATAACAAGTAATTAACGTGTAAAAGATATCTAGGGAGTAGTGAAATCTAAGTAAACACAACTTCTCGACTTATTGCTCACAACCTTAGTTAATTTAGTTTATTTTCATTTCTAGTATTTTATTTTGATTGCATCTTTAGTATTGGGTTAGTTGACTAGCAACTAATTCCGCCCAAATCCTTAAAACCCGAGATTTTTACTTGCTTTCTAAAAAAATATAAAAATACAAAAATAATCATCCTTCATCTCTAGAACTAGTATTTAGGTTTTCTAATCCTAGCGACACTATTCCTAGCTGAACGATCAATCCCCCGGTACTTGTCAATATACTATACTACAACGATCAGGTACACTGCCTGGTGGGGGTTGTAAGCTTCTCAAGATCCCTTGAGAGGTAAAGCCTGGTGCGATTCCCACGTATCAAGTTTTTGGCGCCGCAGCCCGGGGAATAGTTATTGTCTAGGTTAGAATCTCTTTTTATTAGGTCTACTTGCTAGATTCCTTTCTAGTAAGATTTTATTTTTATTTTTAGGTTTTCTTTAGTCTATCTTATTTCTTTGTGTTGTTGTTCGTAACTCTTCACCACCCGACATCATGGACGATGGGAACATCTTTGAACCCGTCATCCCACCACAACAAAACCCACCACTAGAACCTCTTAGGCCCCGAACCTTAGAAGAGTATTCCCGACCTAGCCACCAAGGCTACCGAAACACCATTGAGCTCGCCGGAGCCAATGTGACCCCCTTGCGATCCGACACCATCCGGTTGGTGCAAAGCGGATGTGCATTCCATGGACTTCGTTCTGAAGATCCAAACCAACATCTAAAGGACTTCCTTAAAATCGTAGATTCCATAGACCTAGATGTTAAAACTAGAGAGACAACCCGATTACGCCTATTCCAATTCTCTCTACGGGATCAAGCTAGTCAATGGCTTGAGCGTTTACCCGCGGGATCCATCACCACATGGGATGATCTCACCACTCGTTTCCTTGCTCAATTTTTTCCACCGGGAAGAACTACTAAGCTTAGAAATGACATCTTGATGTTCCAATAACGTCAAAATGAATCTTTTTACGAAGCATGGACTCGATATAACGACCTGCTCCGAAAAGTCCCTTATCATGGCATCGAACCATGGCTCCAGATTCAAATCTTTTACGATAAAGTTAACTATCAAACAAGGAGAGCTATAGATTACGCAGCTAAGGGCAAGCTAAATAGACTTAGCATTGACGAATGCTGGAAAAATTAGTACACCCCTCCGAGCCTATCTTTTCGTTTCTAACTTTAAGCATTTTACTTAAAGGAAGTATTTGTTACAACCTACCCAAATGTGCAACCAAATCGCCTTAGCCTTCCTTGTATGCACTCATCTTTAGTGCATTATTGTTACATGTTTAAACCCTTAGTTAATTATCTAATTGATTACATAGTTGCTAAGTCGAGTCATATCTTGTACATATTATTTTGGGACGATTGGGACTCATGGGTAAAGTACTAGTGTTTTGGAGTAATGGGGAAGAACATCATTTAATACCCCCATATGTGCGTTAATCTTAAAAAAGTACTCAAAGTGTTTTGATTATCTTGATTCGAGTCATTAGAGTAATTTATTGTAAAGTATGTAAAAATTCAAGTGTAAGGGGAATGTACATTCCCTATGATGTATTATTTTGGATGGTAGGGCAAGAATGTATGCAAAAAAAGAAAAAGAAAAAAAAATCGAAAAATTAAGAAAAAGAAAAAAAAAATAGAAAAAGAAAAAGAGAAAAACATATGGACTACCATCCCGTTTCATTCTATGTTTGTTTTAAGTTTTTGTTATTTTTGATTTATTAGCTTAAGTCGAGTCTAGTCTTGGCTTAGCAACGCCATATTGTACATGTAATTAACCAAGATAATTAACTCGCCACCAGTAAATATTACCTTTATCCAACAAAACCGTGTTTTCCATATCCCTACACCTAACGTTATAACCCTTTAAAAGACCTCTTTGATAGTTTATCCTAGGTGCTTACGCTAAGTGGTGGATGTTTGATCCTTTCCCAAGCCTATGGTAATCTATTTGCTATGACAGGTAGTGAGAGATGTTTTCCATTTCCATATTGTGATATATACTTTATTACACCCGAGAGATGTGAGTATCTAAACACTATTTGTGAGGTGCTAGTGTATAACCTCCGTGCTTGTTTTTTGTTTTTAGTGGAATGATTATTTGTTGTAATTACTTTTATATTAGTGTTAAATGACCCCTAACTTGTATTTTGATTAGAATAAAAGCGCATTTGCTTGAGGACAAGCAAATCTCAAGTGTAAGGGTATTTGATTAGGCGAAAAGTGTACCGCTTTTAAGGGGTCATTTAAGCCCGAATTCGAGATTATTTGATCAATTATTGCCCTAAATCGTTCCTTTTGTCATTTTAGGTACTTTTGGAGAGAAATCTGGAAAAGGAAGCATTTTGGACGTTTTTGGAGCATAAAAGTGAAGAAAACGACAAAGTCTCAAATTTCCTTGCTAGAACAGTACCTGACGACGTCAAGGTTCTACAAGTGACGGCGTCAAGAGTGATAAAAGAGGTGGATGTGGAAATTATAAAGTGACGATCCAGAAAGTTTTTAGGCTATTTGGCCTGACGGCGTCACCTAGGCCGTCAGGGTGCAATTACACGAGACAACCCATAGCTCATTCATACATGACGACGTCAGAAGTGGATCTAGGCAATACGAATTTCATCATGGCGGCGAGTTGATGGCATCAGAGGCTAATACATGACGACGTCAGGATGCATAGTCTATATATATTTTTCCAATTTTTCATTGTAAAGTGTGAAACTTTGTGTGGGATATTAGGGCATAAACTGTTAATACAAATATCGCCTAAAAATGTTATTTATATTTTACGATCTTTGCTAAGTTTTGTTAATCACAAAGTATGAACTTTTGTTTATAAGTAAAAACATCACTTTTGTTTTTAAGTCTTGTATAACTAGATTTTACATTTCTCTTTTAAACATAACATTGTTTTTATTTCTTTAATAAGTAAGTGTCACATCACATCAACATGCATTTATGGTAAGTTTATGTTTTTGACTTACCATAAGCTCTTACACATCTTTGGAAGCATTCTACTTTGGTTCAATGTGTGTTTGACTAGAATTAAGTTGATGTGACTTTGGTTGGTTTGGAAAGATTTATTGCAAAACATACTGTGTGCCTGGCGGAACCCTGGAGGTACACGGGCGGAACCCATCTGAGGGTTCCGTCGTATCCGCCAGACCTGCTGAAGGATTTGCTATAAATACCAAGCCACTTGCTAGTTTTTACCCATCACTTTCTCCACACGTGAAAGGAGCTTGTAATCGTTAATTACACGTAAAGCTTTGCAAAGACTAACAAGTATTTTGAGTATATATCTTTGATCAAACGTAAAGCTTTTCAAAGATTAAACAAGTAATTTGAGTCTATATCTTTAAGCAAACGTAAAGTTTTAAAAGATAATTAAGATTAAAAAGTGGTAAACTATTCAACCCCCCTTCTAGTTTTCCACAATTGGCATCAGGAGCTACGTTACTCAAGATCTTTAAAATATATTGTATTTTAAAACTTGAATCGATCCATGGATTTTGAAAATCTAAAAGAAGGGCAACCTATTCAAAAGCCACCGCTATTTGAAAAAGAAAACTTCCTTGAATGGAAAAGTAAATTTGAAAACTATGTGAAATCAATTGATCAAGATCTTTGGCATATTATTTCTATTGATGATTTCAAACCAATGAAAACAAGTTTTGAAAATCAAGATGACTATCCTAAACTTGATAAAAACACTAAAGCTAAGATAATGATTTATAAAGCTTTACCAATGACCGAATGTGAAAGAGTGTATTTTTTTTAAACGGCAAATGATATTTGGAAAAATATGTTAAACTTTCATCAAGAAATATGTCAAGTCAAAGATGATCAATTTGATCTCACATATGAATTTGAAGTCTTAGAAAAATTAATAGATAGACATTTAGTTGAAGTTAATACATGTGCTACTAGTTTAAATGTTTTAAATGAAGGTGTAAGTGAAGATGATTACTTGTGTCAAGCTCAAAGTGGCCTTGCTTACGATTCATGGAATGACACGGATGAAGATGAAGCCAACTATCCGGTTTGTGATTCTTAACTAGATAAAACATCAAGCAAGGTACAATTTGAAACCAAACACTTTTGCTTTAACACATTTATCCTAGAGTTTTCTAAACTAGAAAATGAGTCTAAACTCTTATGCAACCTGGACCTAAAAACTATCTTCAACAATGAACATTCAAAATCTCTTGTGAACAATCTTGAAAAAGAGATAATGTTAGAAGATAAAATGTCTAAACTTGAAAGCAATATTGAAATTGATCTAGGATGCAAAATATGTCTAGAATACAAACATGAAATTAAAAGACAAAATGAAAAAGGAAAAATGCTTGCTAAATTTGAAGAAAGTTCAAAAGCTCTCAAAAGTCTATTGAAAATTCAAAAGTCATTTAAAAATAAAACCGGATTAGGATTTGACTCAAATGCACCAACAACAAGTAAAACAAAACAAGTTGTGTTTGTAAAACCTAGGAGTGAATTGTAGGAGAAATTCTATCTCTATTAGGAGCTCATGATAAAAGGTTAAAGATATCATGTTCAATACCTTTATATGTATATCTAACCTTCTTGGATTTATAAGTATTTGAGTTTAGCTCTCTTACGAGTCAAGATAATTTGCTTTAAGATTATCTTCTTGGTGGTTCATCTATGGAGCTTAAAAGGCACACGTTTCTTCAACCTATCTTTCATTGCTTCTTGGTGATTGAAATTAAGCTTTGTCGTAGGTGTTATTAATAGTTTTTACTCTAAGGTGTTTATGTGATGTAAGTAACAACAAGAATTAGATCTTCCATGATTAGAAGATTTAGACACTACATCTAGTAGGAGATATAAGGTGCTTTACCTCTTTAAACTTTCGGGAAAAGACACGAGAAACTCTTGAGTGAGTCTCACTTAATACTTGTCTACAAGTGAGCTAACTAAGAATCTCCTAAGTGATTTAACAACCAACACTTTTGTGATGCCTGCAAATCTAACAAAAAAACAACATTTCATAGATGTTTGTGGCACAACATCTTTTGACATTATACCTTATATTTTCAATCGTGTCTTTAATTCAATCACTCTTTTGTTAAAGTTTCATATAAGACACACAAAGAAAAATAAATCATTTGAATACATTAGGATGATTGGAAGAAAATGATTTATAAACATCTAGGATTTGCACATCTAATTCGACCCATAGTCTTATGATGTTGTATTTCTTGGACATTTACACTTATAGTGTTTTAAGTAAATAAACCTAAAGAGTCGAGGAGTCATTGAATTTATCATTCGATGAAAGACCACCTCCTTCTAAGATATCATCTTTGGTAGATGATGACTTAGTCGAAAGTCCAACTTTGGTAAGACAAGTAAGTTAAGATGAATAACAAGGAAGATGAACTATTAAAAATGAAAAACAACATCTTTTCGTCTTGTGTCAAACATTGAGTCAAGCAATATTGACATGGTCATAAAAACTTGAGTCATGGGTCATAGTTGTGATTAAAACAAATTTGATAAAAATAGTTTTTGGACATTAGAGTAAAGCAACCATTAAAACAAAATAGATCTTTCAAAATAGAAAATAATGTAAATCTATGAAAGACTTTTTAATAACCTAATCAAGCTCCAAAAGCAAGGAATAATCACTTAAAGACATTCTTAGTTATTCACAAGTTCACAATGATTAAGTCTTATATGACTTATCAAGAATGAGATTAGTAAATCCGTAGATAAAACTAAACATAGAGAAATGTTTGGAAGTTTACTTGCTCTCACAACAAATAGATCCAACATTATGTTTAGTGCTTGTCTATGTGCTTATTTTAGAGAAGATCCTAAAACAACTCTTTCGGAAGAGCTTGTTTGGATACATCAAAAGGTACTACACAACTAGGATTATGGTATCCTAAAAGAATGGGAATAGAAACCATAGTGTATGCCAAATGGAATTATGTCGGTAATAAGTTGATAAGAAAAGCACAAGTGGTACTTGCACTTTTATACTTTATTACCCAATGATTCTCCAAAACACTTAAGGCTCTCAAATTAGTATTGAATGGAGAAGCACGTCAACAAGCTCCACTAGAACAAGCAAACTCACGTCTACAACGGAATTCCTCTTATCAACATATTTTGATCATTCATCATCGCCTTGGAAAAAATGTTCATTGAGGAATGTCTCAACCAAGAAAGTCTTATACGATAACCATATTTTCACAAAACCTCTTGAATGAGTAACATTCATCTTCCCTAGACTTAGTTAAAGACTCATGAGACCTAAAACCTTAGTTTTGGACATTAGGATAAAACCACAAAAATTCAAGACAAAACCTTTTTATTTTTTCCTCTGCTGTACCCGCGGAGCCCTGAGACCAAACGGGCGAAACCCTCCCTATGGTTCTGCCTGGTCCGCCGAATCTGCAGCATATTTTATTTTAATTTCAAAACCAAACACCTATTTACTCACAACTTCAACTTACCAACAGCCATCCCTCACTCACAAACACCTTACCACACGAAAATTAGGGCTCTCACTTACATCTCTTCCAATCCAATCAACTTTGTAAGTATTTTTATCATAATTGCATTTTCAATCAAAGTCTATCATTTACATCTACATACATTAACTAGAATCTTAGGGTTTATGTATAAACTTGTTGATTCATGAAAAACCTTGGTTGTAAACTAATCATAATTTCCATTAGTTAGGAATTGTACTTTTCTTGTTACTATCATGATTTACCAAACACACCAAGTTCATTGTCTTTAAAAAATCACTAGAACACCACCTTTCACCACATTATTAAAACAAATGAAAAATGTCATTAAAACATCACTTGCATAATGTCTCTTGAATGCTAAAGGGAATACATAACTAATATGTATTTTCGGGTACATTCAAACGAAACTATATTGAACTAGGAGCGTTTGGGTTATCTTTTGTTTTAGAACATAACTTGCATTACAAAAATGGTTCAAGCATCAAAATGAGTCAAGATAACCGCACCTCCGTGTTGTTTTCATATAGGCTTATACTAGAACATCCACATTATAAAAGTCATTAATTTAAACTTAAATTTTGTGTTTTCTAGGAATCAACATGCCTCCCGCAACATTCTCCGATCACAAGGAAACTCTTAAGTACTTACCCAAACACCATAGGACCAAAGGCCTTACTAAAGATCAAGTTGAAACCTTTAATAGTCTAGAAAAACACTACGTTCATGAAGGAAGAACCATTGATCCATCCTTCCTGAAAGGAACATCCATTCGTCAAAACTTTGTCGCAATCAACTTTAATTGCCTCCTAGACATCGATGAACAAATTTGTCCTAGGTTCATCTTAGAATCCTATGCAACCATAAGCCTTTTCTTCGATGATGATGGTGAGTTCTCACTAACCTTTACAACCAATAAAATATCAAACATCATACCCTTGAAAGATTTTGCAACAATTCTTTGTGTCCCTAATGTGGGTGCATGTCTCTACACGGATAAGTGGCCCCTTTCTAGTCTTGATTCCATTGAGCGTTATCATCCATATGACACTCCTCTTGCTAATAAGGAAGAAATTCGTGAGCATCTCTTTGTTAGGACCTCAACAACTAAGAAGAATCGTTCGGGAAAAGAGGTAGATAAGGACCCTTTTGGTATGGAACTCAATGAGCTTAAACCACAATTTAAGAAATGGGAAGAAATTCTTAGAGCCAACGTTATAAGTTCCATAGGAAATAGAGATCATGTCAACACATGTCTTAGCTACATGCTCTATAGCATTTCCACCGGTCAACCTTTTAACTTAGCCTATTACCTAGCCAAAAGAATGGCCGACATATCCTTGGTAGGAACAACCGCTCTTCCTTATGGAATGCTTCTCACCCGCCTCTTTAGAGCAATCTCGCCCATTCCTCCTAATGATAAGGGAATATGCCTTGACTATTCTCTCGTTCCTCAAATTTTCGTCCCTCTAAGTGATAAAAGAGTCTTCAAAGCTAAGGGCAAGCGTACTCGCTCTCCTTCACCATCATCATCATCATCCGATATGAGCGATGACGATAAACTTCCTAACTCTAAGCTAACCCCTTTAGACTACCTTCAAGAACTTCTCGTCATTAGCAATGCATCCGAAGAATTCAAGCAAACCAAAGGAATTTTCAAGTGCTTTGGAAGGTACCTAAGAAAGCTCAATAAGAAGATAGACCGGTTGTGAGATGTGTGATTAAGGAGTGTTTGGCATATGAAGATTTTAGAACTTTGTATGTGTTTAACTATGTGATTTGTATTGCTTTTTACTTCCATGCTTTATTACTTTCGTCGGATTATGTTTTGTATGAGCCTTTATGCATATTGACAATATTTGAGGTGTTTGTCAATTTTTTATGCTTATGGAAAATTTCACTAAGTATAGTGAAAATCGCTAGCCACCGGTCAAAGTCTTATGATATGAATGTCTACATGCCAATTTTTTTTGCATTTTCTAATCAGACATATAATAAATTTTTATTTTTAAGAGTTTTCGAAAAATTTGAAAATCGTCTCGCGGGTCAAAAACGTGGACTGCCTACTTTTCCAGGCTTGGCGGATCTGGCGGCACCCTAAAATGGGTTCCGCCAGTGTAAATTCTGGGCAACCCAGTTTTGGCCCAATGGACCAGACGGAACCCAAAACAGGGTTTCGCCTGTGTTTCGCGAGGGTTCCGCCAGTCACCTGCAGAAAATTTTTGTCATTTTTCTAAATTTCAAAATTTGTAAAATGTCAAATCATCATCTTTAGTGAGAAACATCTTCCCTTACTTCCAATAAACATATTAGGATCACTCTCACTCACTAGAACAATTAGGAAGTCATTTCCCACCAAAAATTCAAATTCAAACATAACTAACCCAAGGAACCCTTGCAAAGGATCCTTCAAAACCTTCAGAACATTTTCAACCAAATCACTTCCCATGATCACTTAGCATTGAGTGCATAAGTTAGTCTTTCACTCCACCCAATTCCATTGGATTGACATCCAATGATTTGACATGTTCTTGGAAATTTTCTAAATCATTAGAAACCTCAACATTTGTATGGTAAAACATCAAATCCAAACACCCCTTCCAACATCTCTTCCACTCTATAAATTTGAAATTTTTGCAACACTTCAAATCACACCATCACCATCAAAATCCCTTCTCTTAAAGCTTCAAAACCTCACTTTTGAAATGACTAAATCCAACACCTCATCTGAATCATCAAAATCCCTTGCAAAAACCACTAGGATTAGTGTAAAACCGTGTTGCTTCAACAAAACCATCAAATCAAGCTCATCATCATCAAGTGATGCATCACTTGACATTTCTTCACTTATCCAAGGTTTTCTTAACCTTACTACCTCAACACCATTCTCAACACCTTGCAATACCAATGTGATCACTATTCAAGATTTGCTTAATCTTGCTACTCCAACACCCTTTCCAACACATTGCAACACCAACATAGCCACTATTCCGTCACCAACTAGACCTTCAAGTGATTCAACATCACCTTCTCAACAAACTCAACCATCAAAAACTCCATCACCTCAATCACCAACACTTACACCAATGGAACTTTTCCATACACCACCAACATCACCACTACCTTATTTGGAAACTTTAAAAGACCTATCACCTAAATCATCAATCCCTTCGTCATTGTTACTCTTTGACACCATTGCTCAAATGGAAACCCAACAACAACCAAGTTTTCAACCAAATGAGTCATTAGATGATGCACCTCATCAACCATCATCGGTTGAACGTTTAGCTTACCATTATGCTAGACCATCAATTTTTCCACAAGATCAAGGTTATACACACCTAAAATCTTTTGTGTTTCACCAAATTTACAAAGACCTTCATGGTAATCCTTCCGGAGAACCAAGCTTCCGCTATTTTGTTCAAAACCAACAACCACAACAACAACAACATCCACCACCAACAAATCAAACCTCTCTTCCACCAAACTTTCCCCGCTATAATTGCGGACAGTGCGAAAGAACCGCTCACATTAGTGAAGGGTGTCGAACGGATATTCGCATGCTAACCGAAGAAATGAGGTTTATCCTAAACCACATTTTGGACCTTCTAGAGTCTTTGTCTCACCCACCTCAACTCTAGAGTCTCCAACAACAATAAGGACCCATCCATAATAGCACCAAAAACACAAACCAACAAACAACCATTTTCATCCCTCAAAATGAAATCCTCTACACCCCCCAACACCCATTTTCATCCCTAAACAACCTTAGCCTTGTTTTTGGAAAATGTTTCTCAATAAGGAAAATGGTTGTTTTCTTTTATAGATGTAGGATTTTATATTCTTAGTTTCTTTTGATTTTATTTTTTATTTTTAGAAGTAGGATGTTATCTTTCTAATTTCTTGTCTTTGACTTTCTTAAAGTCAAATTTTACATGAAATGAATTTCATTCTACTATAAGGTATGCATTGTTTGTTGACCATTTAGGTATTGTGAGTAAAACTTTGCCTTGCTATTGTAGCATACGTATATCTTGTGTTTTTGAAACTAATTTTTTATGTAGGATCATTATCCATGTTTCCCTTCCTTAATACTCCATTTAGGGGAGTAATATTCAAGGGGGAGCATGCGAATTGCATTATTCCGCTTTGCAACTTTTCACCTCATGACTTGCTGTATGCTCGTCCATTGCCACAACTAATATTTTTTTTGTAGGTTCAAAATCCATGTCTCCTATCTTGGCACTCCTTTTAGGGGGAGTATCAAACAAGGGGGAGCACGTGCATTGTTCTGCTTCGTTACTCTTATTTTTGTTTCGACAAAAAGGGAGAGAATTTATATTAAACTTGTTCTCATCTTTTGTCTTGCATATCACATCATCTTAGCAAAAACAAGTTTTCATACAAACTTTATAAGACTTAACACTAAAACCAGTGGCTTACTTATAAATAAAGTTTATGTTTTGTCATCAACAAAAAGGGGGAGATTGTTAATACAAATATCACCTAAAAACGTTATTTATATTTTACGATCTTTGCTAAGTTTTGTTAATGACAAAGTATGAACTTTTGTTTTTAAGTAAAAACATCACTTTAGTTTTAAGTCTTGTATAACTAGATTTTACATTTCTCTTTTAAACATAACATTGTTTTTATTTATTTAATAAGTAAGTGTCACATCACATCAACATGCATTTATGGTAAGTTTGTGTGTTTGACTTAACATAAGCTCTTACACATCTTTGGAAGCATTCTACTTTGGTTCAATGTGTGTTTGACTAGAATTAAGTTGATGTGACTTTGGTTGGTTTGGAAAGATTTATTGCAAAACCTACTGTGTGCCTGGCGGAACCCTGGAGGTACACAGGCGGAATCCATCTGAGGGTTCCACCGTATCCGCCAGACTTGCTGAAGGATTTGCTATAAATACCAAGCCACTTGCTAGTTTTTACCCATCACTTTAAGACATATATTTCACATATTCTCTCATCTAACTCAGTAACATTTAACTTGTGTGATTCTCTTATGTAGCAAAGGAGTTCACAAGTTCTTCCAAGAAGTTACAAGTTTCAACTCAAAAGTTGCAAGACTTGTTAGCTTTGTTATGTATGAACTTTGGTAGTTTATACTTCATTTGTATCTTGTGTAGAAGTGATCGGTTAGTATTTTAGGCCTCAAAATACATAGTGTGACGGGAGTTGTTGTACCCTTGTAAAAGAACTATCGGGAGTGGTTGTACCCTTGTAAAATAACTCGACATCTAGCTTAGTGTTGGAAATAGTGGATAGGCGACGTTAGGTTGGTTCTACCTTGAACTAGGACCCAGTATCTAGCTTTGTACCGGATAAAGTGTAAGCGACGATTGTAAAGGTTTCTCCACCCGTGAAAGGAGCTTGTTGACTAGTGCTTGAAACTCTCGAGTTGGAAACTCGGGGCGTGGATGTAGGGCAAGGAAAAAGAGTCCTTGTAGCCGAACCACGATAAACAATCGTGTTGTGGTTTGATCGTTTCTTTCTTTATCTTTGCATATTACATATTGTCTTTATTTAGAATCGTTAATTACACGTAAAGCTTTGCAAAGACTAACAAGTATTTTGAGTCTATATCTTTGAACAAACGTAAATCTTTTCAAAGATTAAACAAGTAATCTGAGTCTATCTCTTTAAACAAACGTAAAGTTTTAAAAGATAATTAAGATTAAAAAGCGGTAAACTATTCAACCCCCCTTCTATTTTTCCACATAAACCTTAAGACGAATTTTACAGCTTTTTTAAGGGTTTCAACCCCTTGATTCTTCCATGTTCAATTGAAGATAAGTATTCATTCAAATCATTCAATATGTTTATGTGTTGTGTGATTATATCTTACGCTTGTCTTCTCTTTAACATGCTAGGCTAGATTTTTATTGTGTTTGCTTAGATGTAGTGAAACCTAGATGTTGATTATGGGTTGTTTGTTTGTTTATAATTGTTACGGATGATTGTATTTGATGTTAGGCTTAAGAAAACTGGCAGACTTCCATTGGTAACTTGCTTGAACGTCTTAAGAAACATGATTGGAGGTGTACTACGATTTTTGGTTGTATTTAATGCGTAAGAGAATTCTAATGATCCCATGTTAGGAGCTTCTAACGGCTCAACATAGGAGTGAAGTAGGATCTTATAGAGTTAGGGAGTATTGTACACGACCCTACGACTAGTATTAAGGAATATAACCCGTCATCCATGCAATTGTAACAAGCTAATCAACCTGTAAAAGATATCTAGGGAGTAATGAAATCTAAGTAAACACAACTTTTCTCATTATTTTTTCCACCACATTCGTATAATAGTTTAATTTTCATTTCTTTTATTTTATTTTGATTGCATTGGTAGTTAATTGGGTTAATTGGCTAGCAACTAATTCCGCCCACTCCTTCAAAACCCGAGATTTTACTTGCTTTCCATAAAATATAAAAATACAAAAAGAATCATCCCTCACCTCTAGACCTAGTTTAGTAGGCTTTCTAATCCTAGCGACACTATTCCTGAGTTGAACGATCAATCCCCCGGTACTTGTCACTATACTATACTACAACGATCAGGTACACTGCCTGGTGGGGGTTGTAAGCTTCTCAAGATCCCTTGAGAGGTAAAACCTGTTGCGAGGGCGCAATTCCCACGTATCATAACACTTATGCACCCACCCTTCTGGTATACCCACACTAATCCCATTAAGTGACATATTGTAGTTGGTTGCCACAGTATGTGAACAAGGGATGCCTGTGCACATACTCATCCTCATCTTTTCAAGCTCATTTTCATCCTCATCTGAACCACTTTCAAGGTTTTCATTATCTACCTCCTCAACACCTTCTGCTGTTAGTGCATCCTCATCTTCTTCTTCTCTTACTGTTTGTCTAACTCACTCAACATCTTCATCTATATTAAAATGGTAATCATGCATAGCAACATTAGTTTCTTCTACAACATCCTCTTCATCAACAAAGTAATTAGGATCATCTGAGTCACTATCATCCTCATATGAGTCACTATCATCCTCTGTTTCTCCACTTTCATCATGCTCAACCAAGTTTTCTATAGGTTCATTCTCCCTTTCATTAACAGGAATACTTGGCCCTTGATTCACACGAACAGTCACTTCACCATCAAAGGGATCAAATACATAGTCATTGTTCAAGAGTTCATGAACAATATCTTCCACAGTCTCAGGCACATTATCAGGTTCACTAACATTGGGTATGGTGGGAGTTGGAGTTGCAGTGGTATTGTCATTGGTGAGAGTGGGAGTATGAGTGTCAGAGCTAGATGGTTTATGGTATTCAAACAACAACCTTTTTTGGGATGTGGGTCTTTTCTTGGATGGGGAGGGAGTGGGAGTCGGAGTGTCACAGGGTAACTCTTCAATCACTACATTGCTTATAACTGGGGGGTATAACAACCCACAAAACACCCATTACTATCATTCCCATTACAAATACCTATAGTAGGTATTTCACAGGTAAATTTTTGCTTTTGATATAAATTATTACTTGCATGACTCACTAGACCTGCTCACGTATCCAAACAAGCCAAATAACTCAACACTCACATCCTATAAACCCTAGGTATGTCAAGCATAAAATCATAACAACACCATAATAAGTAATTCACCAATCTAAAACACTAAACATAACACAAAACCCTAATAAACACTAACTAAAACTTAAGTAGGATTATGTGCTTATTTGAACCTATATGCTTAGTTTAACTAGTATGAATGTGTCCAAGGCTTAAGTATGAGTTTCCTTAGGAATATTAGGATATATTAGGACTATTAGGTTATAGAATAAACCCTTTAGAACTTAGATACAAACCCCCTAAGCCTTAAACCATAACTAGGTCATAGTTAACTATAATTAGGTCTAAACCATCCCAAAACTTCCCCATAGGTCACTACCACTTAGTATAAGCCTTTTAGAACTTAGGAATAGTTATTAGACACTCATATGACACTAGTCTAGGCACTAAATCATAGGATAAACCCTAGTCTCTCACTAAACACACTTAGGTCATTTAGGTTACAAAACTAGGTCAAACCTTCCCAAACCTTTCCCATAAGTTACCCTCACTTAGAATAAACCCATTAGGACTTAGGATTAGTCACTAGACACACTTAGGAACTTAACTTAGGCACTAAACCTTAGGTAAAACCTTAAATACTTAATAAGTAGAACTAGGTCTAAACTTAACTAAAACAAGTAAAACCTAAACATAAGCACCTCAAACACCTCAACCTAGCACCCTAACACCTTAGTCATACCCAAACACACACCCTAACACCTCTAAGCACCCACACAAGTAGGTGAATCACCTACTTGCCTAATCCACCACTAATCCTCCACAATCCACCCTAAACCTCCACTACACCACCACTAATCCACCCCTTATCACCCTAAACCATCACTAAACACCATAAGGAGCTTACAAGCACCTCCAAGCACCCAAGCTAGTAGGTGCATCACCTCCTTGTAAGCTACTTGTCCACCCTTTCCCCTAAACCGCCTCTACGGCTCATCCTCCACCACACACCACTTCAAACCGCCATTGCAGCCCCCTAGCTACTCCTCTAGCTCTTCCTTGTCATCCCTGGCCTTGCTTGCTCACCCCTCCCCTTGCTCGACATCTAAATACCCCGTTCCACCCTAAACCGCCATAAAGAGGGTATAAATACCCCTCGTATGCCCTCACTTCCAACCCACACCCTTTCTTCTCTTCACCTTACAGTAGTACAGTAGTATTAAGCCTTTAGGAGGCCTTGGAGTTGAGTAGCTAGGCCTTGGTCAAGTTGTTTTGTGGTTTGAGTTGATACGAGCCCTAGAAAAACCCTAACCCTAGTTTTCACCCACGTAAAACCCTAACTAGCCAAGTAAGTCTTACATTTTAGTATATTTATCTTTAGTATAGTCTTAGGATAGATTTAGAATGCCTTAGATACCCTAGGAACCCTTGCATGAGTCTTGAACCATTTCGTTTACTAGTTTACATTTTAAAAACCCTAGATTGAGTCATATATTTGCATGCATGCTATAAGTCATTACTTTAGGTCATACACTAGTTATAGATAACCTAGATAAGTTAAAATAAGTAAAACATAGGCTAGAAAACTTAGTTACTAGATAAAATATAAGTTACATGCATATTAGGACTAGTTTTGCAAAACTTTACATGCATAAGGGTATATATCGTAAATTCCTGAAATTATAAAGTCTAGGGACTGTTTTTTACCTTTCCTAGAAGTTATAAGTGTAAGGACTAGTTTTGCATAATAATAAAACCCTAGGATAGATATAAAAATAAGTATAAACTAAAAAGGACTAAAAACGTAAATATTACAAAGTTAGAGGTCTAAAATGGTAAATATAGAAAACTTAAGAGTCTTAGGTTAGTTACTTAAAATATATAAGTCTAGGGACTAGTTGTGTCAAGTATAGATAGTTATTAGTATAAGTAATATAAATTTAGGGTAGAAAACGTAAATATAAATACTATAAGGGTAAAAAGTGAAAATATCTTATAAGTATAAAACCTAAATAAATTTAGAAGCATAACACAATACTAGGGAGCTTCATGCGAGGAGTACTATGTGGATATTTCGTTTTGACGAGTTTGTTGGGTTTACGAATTAAAGTGCCCTGACTCCTCGAACGATTATTGCATATACTTCTGAGATATGATGGCCCGAACGGTGATATGATTATAACTAAACCCTAATAACAACATAACTCAATAATATGGAGCTTTGTGTAAGGAGTATTAACTTCTTAATTATGATGGCCCGAACGGTATTATGTTGATAACATAATACAATAGTAGGGAGCTTCATGTGAGGAGTCATATACTTCTGAATTACAATGGCCTGAACGGTGTTATGTTATATATAAAATATTAACAAACCTAAAAACAATAACTTGAGAAACATAAACATGATAACCAAAGCTTGACATACATACAAAACCAACAAAACACTAGGATACGTGAGTAAGGCGGTCTAGTTTCCGAGTCACTATTTGCATCACTTAGATTACTCTAAACCCAGGTGAGTTCATAGCCTCATACTTTTTAAATTCTGTGAGTTTTCGTAGCCTCACATCTTTTTAAACTTTCACTTTAAATTCTTTATAAACCCTATGAGGGGGATACATGCTAAATGCTTTACTTAAAACCGAATACAAGTCTTTTTCTTTGGTTGTTTGCATGAGTAAACTAACAGCCGCCACTACATAACCAAAATTCATGAACCTAATCGTTTGGGATATTTTACCCACGCGAACGCGAATATAGTTGATAGATCTATTGGAGTTTGACAACTCCCGTTGGTATTAACACCCCACTAGGTGGTACCAATAAGTACTATATTTGAATCCACTCAAGGTATAACTTTGGCAAGTTATCCTTCCATCCCCTCATGTTGGGTTTGCAGCACACATGACCCGGATCGTTAAGGTGTGATTCATGAGCTTAGTGCAACATACTAAACTTCTGATAATTGTGCATGCATCACAATTATCACAAAACTTGCATTTTCCCAGATGGGTGTAACAACTGAACCCAGGGAACTTGTATTCACTAACCCCTAAACCTATGATTCTCACTCAACACCTAGTGTTGACTTTTTAAGCATGTATTCTAGGTATATTACTTCTATGGATCCATGGTAGAAGGAGGTACTGAACTCGGAGGACTTTTCATGGTTATCATTCAAACACAACCAACATAACTCTTAGATTTTTGGGACCTCATCAAAAATAAAAGTATATCTTTTATAATTAAAACTCTGATAATTATGAATGATAATTAAATTTTCAAAACGTCTCTTTTCGAGTCGTTTTCTAATACTGTATCTGTTATTCTATGAAGTAATACCCCAAACACTTTATCCGCTGCGATCAGTGAAAAATGAGGGTATTACAGGGGGGGGGGGGGGTCAAATAAATGAGCAGTTTTGATGTCACATGTTCACAATACACCTGAATCATCTTATCATCCTTGATATACTTAGCCAAACCGTGTACATCAATGTCATTTCCTAAAGCTCTTAGTCCTATTTCTAAATCAGTCCCAGGAATCAAATAATAATAGTAAATAGGTTCTTCATCATTAACATAACCTAATTCCTCCATTACATCATTCAACTCATAGACTGAAAACTTATCCATATCAAATCCATCCACAAACGAAACTAAACCATTAGCATACCTCCTTTCGTCATAGTCTTTAAACTTTCCAACATGATGAATTTTCATTGAAAACATTGTAGGGTGTCCATCTGAAAAATGCAATAAGAAAAACACAATTACCACAATGTATTGAATGTATTGTCAACCAAAACACCATTAATTAACACAATAATCTGAAAAATCAAATACAAAATAAGTAAATGAAGTAGTTTTTTTTACCGTATGCTTTCAGAGGTGCATTTCCCTCATGCTTCTCTCGTACTCTCCAACCTTGAGACACCATTGATTTAAAAGAGATAAACAATTTTTTTGATTTTGATTCTAGGGTTACATATGATTGGGTTATTGTGAATGTTATTTGGGATTTGGGTTTTTTTTTTTGGGTAACTGTGAGTGAAATGGGAGGGAAATAATAGGTCAATGGGGTTGGGTAGGTTTTATATTAAATATAACCTGAAAAGACACAATTGCCCTCATAATTTTAGGAGTTAACGGTAGGGCTGTAAACGAACCGGACGAACACGAACGGAGCCTTATTCATGTTCGTTCATTTAGTTTTAACCGGACAAATAAACGAACACAAACATTTAAAATGGACGAATTTTCTTGTTCATGTTCGTTTATTAAGAAAATGATTTGTTTATGTTCGTTCATTAAAACACTAAACGGACATAAACGATCCAACATAAATGAACATAGACAAACAAACATAAACTTTATTAAATTATGCATCTAATATTGTTTTATAAATGTTGTTTTTTTTAAACAAACTAATTTTAAAAATTATAAAATTAAAAGTTATGATAAACGAACATAAATAAATAAATGAACGTTAACAAACGCATAAACGGACGTGAGTTTTGTTCGTTTAACTAAACGATCGTAAAATATTGTTCATGTTCGTTTATTTAATAAATAAACGAACATAAACAATCTTTTTACCGAACAGTTAATGAAATGTTCACTGAACGTTTAGTTCATTTACAACCCTAGTTAACGGTCAAACTAACGGGACATCCAAATTAAGGACTAAACGTGTGACAAGTTTCAAAAATAAGTATCTCTGGTGTAATTAAATCGACTTAGGGACTAAACTTGAAATTTAAGTAAATCACAGGGACCATCCGTGTAATTTTTTCAAATATATACAACTTTTGAAGAAAAGAATTGGGTTATCGGGTAAATAAGTGTTTGTTTTTCCTTTTTCGTGATGAGAGTTTCTTTAACTCAAATTTATGTGACATTATAAACATTGCAATTGTTTGTGAATTTTTTTTTCAAACAACCTCAAAATATTTATTTGTATAAAGTTTAAGTCCGAAATCACTTATGAGTTATTAGGAAAAACAAAAAGTAAAGTAAAAACTTAATTTATTTAAAGAAATCTTGAAAGTGAAAAAATTAAAAAAATATATATATGAAAAATATAAACTTTTATTATTATTTTCGTTTATAACCCATAAATATTAATTCATTCAATTTAAATAATATTTAATTAATGTTTTAATAACAGGGTCTCTAATGGACCCGGTTGCATCGGTTCAACCGGTTTGATTACCGGGTCAGCTTTCACAAATATTAAATTTATATATATTTAGAATGATACAAAAAAAAGTATATATATATATATCTCGAAAACAAGGTTGATTCGGGTCATCATTTGACATTTTTTTACCGGAACCGGCCGGATCGAATCGGATTTTAAGACACTATGTTTAATCTCTAAATGCTCAAACTTTTATTATTTGTCATTCATAACTCACAAACATTTTTTATCACTACAACTGTCTGCCGATAAAAAAATTCCATAGTTATGAAAATGTACTCATCTAGTTTATAAAAATAGTTAGTTTTATTTTTGGGTAAGTTTATAGAAAAAAACAAAGAAGAAAAAAAATGAAATGATAAATTAGTGAAGAACACGCGCCAAATGAAGAGTGGGGATATGAAAAGTCACGTGTCTTCTCTTCTCGCGATTCTTTCTGTTTCCATCCTTTTTATCTCGTCTCTCTATTCGAGACCACCCATGTGCATTCCTTTTTCCAATTACCCTTTGTTTTAATTCTTTATTACCAATTTGCCATTGCCATTTTCACTAAATTGAATGTGTATAAAAATGTTTGGAATCTTGTATCATATTTTTTCTTCGACTTAATGACGAATAGCCTCGCTAGGGACCGCTTGGCTTGTTAATGAGCAACCGGATTAAAAAGAATGTCATTTAAAAGTAAAGCTTATCCGATTATCCGAATAGTTCATGCAAGAATGTCATTTAAAAGTAAAGCTTATCCGATTATCCAAATACTTCGTGACCAAGAAAATAAGCTAGTCCAAACAGAGACGGACCTACGTGAATGTCGGGTGTGATATGAGCTACATTCGATTTTAGATCACGTAGTGCAAAAAGTTTTTAAAAACTATCGTCTTTCTGGTATGTGCAACACTCAAATTTTTATTTGCTACTGTCATTTTTACAATGTAACTTTAGTTAGCATATAACGATTCTTTTGTGCAACACCACTTTTAAAATCATGTGTCCATCCCTGAGTCGAAACACTGCTTAAATACCAATAATTTCAAAATTAGATTGTCGTTGCATTAACAATGATGTTTTGTGTTTGGATTAGATTTTTTTTCAAGTGTTTAGATCTAGTGTTGATAATGAGATTGATGGATTTTTGACACTCAACTTATCACAATAGTTAGAAAATCAGATTATCAAAATAGCTCTTAAGTAATTCGAAAGTTCAACAAACGTAGATTTTTTTTTTTTTTTTTTTTTTTTTTTTTTTTTTTTTTTTTAAGTTTTTTCTTTTATAAGTTCTTAAGAAACAAACATAAACAGTACTATTTGTCCATGCATGTTATATGATTAAACGTAAACCGGATCATCCTATTTAAAAAATGATAGACAACAATTATTCATTCCTATTATTGGCCCCGATGTTATAGTTACAATGAATATGATACTCATATATATCAAAACAAATATACTCGCAAATTGAGATGATATCTGCAGCCTAGCAAGTCGACATGATCTATCGACCTGTCCACGTTCATCCAATAACATGCATGCATGCATGCACTTTCACTATCAAACTATGGTGATTGGCTAACCTATTTCACTTTAAGTTTCTTCCATCCATTCCTCTGTCAAGTCCAAAAACTTCAAATCCAAAACTTCGAAGTACAATAAAATTTGGTCCTAAATTGTTTTCATTGATAAGACACATGCATGTTTTATAAAATTATGATTATTACACTGCATCATCAATAATAAAAGTTTACTTGTATCAAAAAGTTTTCTTATTAGCTAAAACAAACAATTATTTTAAAATATATAATCCTTCCGTCTCAAAATTATTGTCAGGAGACAAAAACTTCAAAGTTTAATAAATGGGGCTACTTTTATTTTGAACCACTTAAATAGAATATACCCTCACTAGATTTTCTAGTACGTTTTTACTTAAAAATGAAAGTGAACAATTATTTTGAGACATTCCGAAAAGAAAATGTGGACTATTATTATGAGACGGTTAAAACAAACAATTATTTTAAAACATATACTCACTCCGTCTCAAAATTATTATCAGGAGACAAAAATTTCAAAGTTTAATAAAAGTGGGACCACTTTTATTTTCAACCACTCAAATAGAATATACCCTCACTAGATTCTTTAATTTTTACTTAAAAATGAAAATGGACAGTTATTTTGAAACATTCTAAAAAGGAAATGTGAACTATTATTATGAGACGGAGGGAGTAGCAAAATGAAAAGGGAGGTGATTTGTACACCATTTTTATTTGTCATTCATCACTAAATTATGCATAGCGGTGTTGTATTATGTGCATTACTGATATAATTTAGTGGTGTATATGTAAAAAAATAATGTACAAATTATCTCTCGAATGAAAATAACAAACAATAAATGAGATGATATTGCAAAAAGGTTGTTTGAACACTCTATTCCAACTGGACCTTAAATTGACTAATTCAATCCATGTTGATTTTTACCCAAAAGGTGTAAAAGTAAAATGCCCTACTACACATATCACCCAAACATAAAATCACCTAGCAAATAAACCATATTTTACCATCAAAATTTTGACTTATTAAATACACAGACTTATTAGTAACATGCAAACAACTTTCGTAAATGTAAAGTTCAAAAAGTACAAAATGTTCAAACGGTACAAATTACTGTATTAAATATAGCAAATTGACCTTTTATTACTTCACTCAAAATGAAGTTGGATACATGAAAAGCCAGTTGTCACCTGAACATCAAAGGCCCCGATATTCGTACAATTTGTGTATCACCAAGGGTATTTTCGTCCACAAGACCGGTTCTTACGCTGTGGACCGTTACCACTTAGCTAAAAAACAACCAAATTCTGTCATCACTTCATTTATTCCACTATTCTTTGCAAACTCAATCCACCATCCATATACTAAAGAAAAAGTCACGATGGCAGCTTTTTTACAATCATTAATAAACACGTACGGGTATGTTTTACTACAGTATTTTACCAACTAGTGTAACATTCACCAATCTTTTTTTATGGCAAAATATATTGTATATAGCTGAATAAATAGCATAAAAGGTTATAAGAAGACCAAGTATAGTAACTTCAGAGTGGCTCTAAATTCTAACGGACCATTTGGCTTGAGTGAAATCGGTGCCACGGCACCCCCTTTCCTGTGCCAAACGAAATGTTAAAAGTTTGGCTTGCGCCAAATGAAGCATCTTTTGTTTTTGTTTAATTGAGTTTTTGTGTTTTAATTAGGTATGATGGGTTAAAATGCGGGTTTTGGATTTGAGTTACTAAAGAGTGTTTTTGTTGGTGTGTGAGTGAAACAGAAGTGAAGAGGAAAATGCTGATGTCACATTAAAGTGGCAGTTTGGCTCGAGCCACTGCACTTGATGGTCTAATTACGTCGACACTAACTTGAAACTACCGACCAAACTAATCCTATGTTTGCAACATCGACCTTAAAACATACAAGTAGTCCAACAAATACATAGAAAGTGAAAATCTAACTAACTAAGATATAAACCCAACATCCATATCCACAGAAACACATATCACTAAGGACAAACGAGTTACCAACTTCAAAGTCCAAACTACTACCCGACCTGTCACGAAAGCAGCCATACTTCAAAGTCTAAAAAACTACCCCATCGAATATGAACAACGAACTAATAACCCCACCGAAACAGACCAATGACACCACCCCCACCAAATTTGAACTACGACACACCACAACAACCACGACCGAAACCCACCACACCGAACTAAACTTCGACCCACTAACTTGATCAACGAAGTCACCATATCACGACCCTTTAAACCACTTTGTAGGAAAATCAAACTAAAACAAACATGAGATCTTTTGCTTTTTTTTTCTCCCTGAACGCTATTAAAAATGCATTATAACATGAAAGATACCATTCGTGCTACCTTTCTCCACAACTATTTTCGATGTTGCTACCAAACACAACCATAAACACACACTCACTAAAAGCACACACACTTAAAAACACAAAATGGATATGTTTAACGCGCAATCTTTTTGAAGCATTTAGTGTTAAAAATATATGGTTTGAGTCGTTTGATTGCTAATGGGCATGCAACATTTCGATTAAGCCAAATGGCATGAAAATGTAACTAATTTGTCACTTTTTGCTTTGTTGTGCAACCATCATTATTTTTTCCTACTATATACTTTTGAATTCCGTCTATTGTTTATCTTACGACCATTTTGCCTCCACCAATTATTTACAGGAATACAGGAGTGTTGATAAATGAAAAGGCTAAAATTGTCACAAAATACACTAATAAACGGAATTCAAAACTATAATGCATACGAAAAAAATAAAAATTACTACACAAGAAAACAAAAAATGGCAAAGTAAAATTTTCGAGCTATTTGCCCTTTTAATTATTGTTTAAACACTAGTACATTTAGGGTGCGTTTTGTATTCGATTATGAGAATGACACTATGACTATAAAAGTGATTAAATGTGTTTATTTAGAATGAGGGGCCCACAACTATGGTAATGAATACTAGAAATGCTCCATACTCCATATAACTCAAAAACGTAAGGTATAGATCTTTCATACCGAGGGGCCCACCACTACTATCAAAAAACATTACCATTGTGATTAATGGCGGTATACCAAACGCACCCTAAAAGTGCAACTTATCCGTTACAATAGAAACACACTGTTTTCTACTATTGAACATTTGTTAACGCTAGTTTTGCTAATTAGAGCACTAGGTGTAGATGGGGAGGCTTGCCTCCCCATTCGGGTCCCACCCCTGCCACATCACCAAACACCTCAGCTTCAACTATCCACAACAAACCCCCCCTCACCAAACAACAAACCTCAACTTCCTCATTAGGGCCCCACCTCTTACACATTTATTTTTTTATTCATTTCATTAAAAAAATTAAATTCTTTTCACAAATACTAAAAAATAACAAAACATACTAATTTTATTTCATCAAATAAAAAATTTACAATACGGAAAAAAAAATACGATACGAGAAAAAAAAAACACGCATACAACATGGAAAAGAAAATACGATACGAAAAAAAAACATACGATACTAATACGAAAATTAAACATTTTATGCGTCATCTTCGCGGTCGAGACTTTGGTATTTCTGAGTTATTCTTGCTTGTCTCTTGCGAATTACTTCGGCTCTAACCGGGTCAGTAACCGTGTTTGGATCGAGCATTATCATCTGCATATCCTGCCACTCCAACGCCGCAGCTTCTTTCTCGAATGCCTTTTCCTCCCTCTTCCTCCGCGCCTCGTAACAAGCCGTTTGAGCGTCTTTTGCTTGATTATACTTTTCGGATAATTGTCCCGAAAAAGTACTCATTTGACTCCCCCCGGAACTCGCCGCACTCGACGTTTCCGTCGACTTTTGTTTCTTTCCGGGTCGCCTGTTGTTTCTTTCGGGACGAGGTCGTTTGTCCGGCCCTAATATATCCTCAAGACATGTAATGTCTAGAGGTTCTTCAGCATCCCATTTCGGGTAGCGTTTCAGGATATCCCAAACGTGAACCAAAGTGAAACCCCTCTGTCCAAAACGTTGTGAGAAGTTCGTTTTGGCATTCTCGACATGATCATGATCATTTTCACCACTGCGACGCTCTAAATGTTTATAAATAGTGTTGAATTTTTGGCAGTTGGCATTGATCCTTGACCATTTACCGGATAGCATGTTTTTGGTTCGTGGGGCTTCAGTAGTCCGCTCGTTGAAAAGTGCATGAATTTCGTTCCAAAAGAATTCATTCTCTTTGTCATTTCCCAGATCTTCGTCTTGGGAAACTTCTATCCACGCTTCCGCAAGAATCGTTTCTTCTTATTTGGACCACAACTTTCGCGCACGCGTATGAGCAGCTTCTTCCAAGTCATCGTCATCGTCCGCGTCCAAATTTACGACGTTTTTTCCTCTTTGGGCTTTGGTTTTTTTTCCTCGGCCTTTGGGTGGTGATCTTGCCTTAGGTACTTTAAACGTACCTTGATTTGGTTGTGACGGTTGTGGTGGTTGTGATGGAGGAAAAGTGGATGGTTGATTCGGGTTATAAAATTGTGGCGACGAATTGAATTGTTGTTGACTTGCGAATCCTTGTTGAAACGCATATTGTTGGTTACGGTAAATGTCATTCGGATTTAATGGTTGCGAACCGTATGGCGGTGAAGGGTTTGGACTTTGAGACGAGGGACTAGGAGAGTTTGAGGCTCCCCCGTATTGACGTTGGTTTGACGTTAGGAGGTTCGTGAAATAACCTCCTTTGTTCGGGTTTTGAGACATTTATTTTTTGCATAGGAGAAGAGGTATAGAAATTTTTAGTTTAGATTGTTGAGTGTAGTGAAGAGAATGGAAGAAGAAGATTAATATTTATAGTGTTATGTAAAAGAGGGTAGGAAAAAAAAAAAAAAAAAAACCGTTGTTCTCAAACGGTAATGTTTCCCACTTTCCAATTGTTCTCAAACGTAAACCTGCAAAGTTGTCAGCCTTTTGGTTCGCCGTGGCCACGGGGAGGTGACCAACAACGAGCAACAACGAAGGCATTTGGTGTAGAGGTGAGCAACGACTCGCCGTTGAGCTTGCCAAATCAGACGACGAGGGAGAACAACGAGCCTACACCTAGTGCTCTTACAAACATAAACACACCATAAAACAAAGAAATAAATAATGACACACATAGATTTACTCACTCAAACACACACAAAAACACACTCAAACACACACTATCTCTCTATCTCACACACAATGCCAACATAAACAGACCAACCAATGGACACCACCCAACAGCCACCACACCGCACCACCACCACCACTGCAACTGACCTCTTCACTTGCTTCACCTCACGCCACCACCACACCACAAAAATGTCACCTTCCAACCCACCAACCTCCTTAACAGCCTCACTCAGCCGCAGGCTCAAAACCAACCGCAGCATCAAAGGCTCACCTGCACTCTTCTCCACCTCAAAGAAAAGATTTGATAACCCTGAACCATCTTCACCTAAAGTCACTTGCATTGGTCAAGTCAAGATCAAGTCCAAGAAAAAAGCTAGAAAAACCAAAAGGGTATTCGTTAAAAGCTCAAGCTTTTCTTCTAGTACTAATGAAAACCAGAAATGGGTTCATCTTCCTTTGACTATTTGTGAAGGTTTAAGGTCATTTGGTTCTGAGTTTAGTTGCTTGTTTCCATGTTTTTCTCCGCCGGAAAAGGAGTATTCCGGTGACCGGAGGACATCCGGGTCGTGTGCTGCGGTGTGTACTCGGTGGTTGGTGGTGGATGACTGTGGTAGAAGTGGTGGTGGTCGGCGGAGAGATATTGAGCTAGTGGTAAGTGATCATGATGAAGAGGTTGATGATGACGTCAGCATTAGTAGGGTTTCAAGGAGACATGTGTTTGATGATTTAAAGATTGTGAATAATATAGTTGAAGGTAATGAATGTTCTTCAAGGTTGAGTATTTGTGTTCCACCTAAGAATGCATTGTTGTTAATGAGATGTAGATCTGATCCTTTGAAAATGGAAGCTTTAGCTAATAGGTTATGGGATTCAACTATTTCTCAAAATGGTGATAGTGATGAAGATAATGAACAAGATGATGATGCATTAGTACAAAATGATCAATTTGAATATGTTCATGAGATTCAAGAAATGCATGAAATTCAAGAAATGGAACATAATAATGTTTTAGAGCTTTATCAAGAGGAGAAAAACTCTAGTAACATGAACATGGATCCTTATAAGGAGCAAATCTTGGAAACAAATAGTGAAAAAGATGATGAATGTACATTTTTCGGGTCATTATTTGATGAAAATGTAGACAAAGTTCAAGGGTTTGAAGAAATTTTAAACCAAGATCAAGAGTTTGAGGAAAATGTGGATCAAGAAAATAAGGAGTCAAACATGGAAAAAGTCAACGGTTGTGAAGGCATAAATGATGAAGAGTCAAAAGAGAGAGATACTTTGCCTGAATGTTTATTGTTAATGATGTGTGAACCTAAGTTATCAATGGAAGTGTCAAAGGAAACATGGGTGTCAAGTAAAGATTTTTTCCGGCGGAATTCTAGCCGGAAAAAGCCTCCTCAGGCGCCGGTTCCGGCTAAGTCAACGGGTGGACAAGATGAGTCAAAGGTGAGTGACACAAGTACTACAAAAGCCAATGTTCACAAGGGTATAAATTTCGATAATTTGACGGCGGCGCGGATTCAGCCGGGAAGGTCGTCGTGTTCGCTGCCCGTGGCGCCGTCAATGGCGGAGATGCTAGAGCATAAGCTAGTGAATGCGGTTGGGTACGAGCCGTTTGTGTTGACTAGATGCAAGTCCGAGCCTATGAGAACGGCTGCGGGTAAGCTTGCGCCGGATAATTGTTTTTGGAAGAATAGGAAGCTCGAGCCTCTGCGCCGAGCTTCTTTTGGAGTCAAGCTCGGCGCAACTGAGGTAGGGTCTTAAATTATTTTTTTACCGCAGTCAAAAGTAAAAAACAACAAAAAAGGAAAAAAGACATGGTTGTACTAGAAGCAGATTTTAGCACAAGGTAAGTAGTGGGTTGTACATTTTTAGAGAGTTTAAACTCATAATACATTTCTTTATTGGAAAAATCTGTACGAAATGTTTCATAAAGTTATTGTATCGTACAATCACTTATTGCAAATAGTAATTGGTTAGTACAAGTATGTTATGCATGTACATTTTTTATCTACACTGGGAATGTTACCTTTAGGCTAGGGAATTGGTCATTCTTGGTACTAGTTTTCTTAGAAATTGATGGTGTGCATTATTGTACTATATATATTTTGTACAATATTTTCAAGATACCTATGAAATCGAACTTATTAGGTTATTATTTACCATTGACTCATGATCCATTTGTATTATATCAAACATGGTTATTGTGATTAGAGATTCACTACCATGAACACACAAATTTTGAGTATACTTGTCGTTTCTCTAAGCATTTGGTTTTTAAGTACTATATCATCCGTTAGGTGCATACCATGTTGGCGCTTAGCGTATAACTCATAAAGGTGTTAAGCCTAAAGTAGCGGAGTGACACAATAAGTACTAAACCAATTTAAAACCCGATGAGAGTTATTAGTACCTAGCTCATAACTTGTGATGTGTTCACTTGAAATCTTTCTAGTTCTCATATTAGCTCATCATATGTACGGCACATGTGCATGTATCAGGAAGGAATAGGTCAGTGTGGTTTAAGATATTTGTAGCAACATAATTAGACAAAGCACAATGCAACAATGAGTTGACATAAAGAAGTTGGTGCAGAAAACAATGAGAAATTGCAAATTGGTAGGGATGTATCAAATGGTGGTAGGGTTCACCTGAAAAAAGGAGAATAGGAATGGACGAAAAGTATTTGAACCCACATAGAAAGCAAAAAAGTTCCGAGGAAACTTGCACGGTCATAATATCTTAGTAGCATGATCTTGAAAAGATATTTCACATAAAACCAAATAAGAAATGGCTCCTTGATTACAAGATTGTACCCACGAGGTCGGTCAAAATTTCCAAGAGATCGAAGGATATATATATCTCACATTTCTTGATAGCTACCTTCAGGCTCTACGTACTGATATTGTAAACGAGACTTCTCTGCACCTATGAGCTGATCAGGTTCTTTCCTTTGGTTAATGTGGTTCGTCTATAAACGAGGGAAAATTGAGAGAATTAGACGTGTCGGATAGCAGTGAATCTGTGTTGATGATATAGATCGAGTCGAGTTGGGCTTACTGGCAAAAACTTTCTTGTTAATGTTAGTCTAACTTA
Organism: Artemisia argyi; assembly: GCA_030686995.1. Classification (NCBI taxonomy): domain Eukaryota; kingdom Viridiplantae; phylum Streptophyta; class Magnoliopsida; order Asterales; family Asteraceae; genus Artemisia; species Artemisia argyi. The sequence continues at coordinate 212,858,921 of CM060702.1, forward strand.
ATAAAACTTTGTAAAGTATCATGTATATTTGAATATTTTTTTAGGCGTTTAGTGTGGGCTAGTTCATCAATTGTATGTTGGCCTATTTATAGTTAGGATTGCAGTAATGTCAATTGTCAAATACCATTTCTGAGTCTCACAGAATTGGTTTCAACGCTGTTGGAATGGAAGTCTTTATTGCCCTTAAAAAAAAATATTACTCGGTAATTTTTTTTAAGGGCGTTTTGAACTTTTAACCTCTTTTGAGGTCACCAATGAACTCACCGCCAGACCAAAAATAATGAGCAAAGCTTCGATAACAAACATGTCAAGCAATTTTTGAAAGCCCATAAAGTGAGAATATTAAGCGAGAATGTAATTAAAACTTTCACCTTCTATGTTAGATTTAAAGGTAAAAGCTTAAATAAAAAACGCTTTTAAAAAAGCAGGTCCAACCTGAGTATGTAAAACTGACTTTCTACTTAAAACTAATTACGAGAATAAACGTTATAGTGAGTGATTTTACGGAAATAAACCTTTTTTTTACATAGTTTTATAACCTCGCCCACACAATTATAACCTCACTTTTAATTCGCGGGTCACTTCAAAGTCCCCTTATAAGCATAAGCAAAAAAGCAAGTAAGTGATACGGAGTAGCATATTTGAATAAGATGTGAAGTGAAGAATCATTTTAAAGAGTCCACATCCTCTCTCCTAACCTAACCATATAAACATTACAAAAAGAGGCGCAAATATAATTCCATAGCTTTGATCAAGCGACATTATCATTTACCACCGGATTGAATACAACTTTTTCTTTTTCGATTAAGGTTCGGTTTCTCTCTTACTCTAACTTCATCACCTCCAATAGTCTTAAACAACTACCTAAACTGGCCCTCACTTCCACCACCTCGCCCTCACTCCCACCCCTCCCACCACCTCGCTCTCACTCCCACCACCTCGCCCACCACCTAGCCCTCACTTCTGTTGGAATATATGAATCATAACAATAATATAAACATATAAACATCAAAGAGTACGCAGCGAAATAAATCAAATACAAATAATAAATTAACCGAATATAAAAGATGCGTACCTTTGTGATTTCTAGCAAGAACAAGAAACCAATGGAACAAGAACTATAAACCCTAATTAGGGTTTAATGGTGGATCGACTAGGGTTAGTCAAATAGGGCAATCACCTTGTTAACAAAAGTATGTTAACACTTCGTTCTCGAACACACGTACTATTAGCGTTTCAATTAGAAAAGCTACGTTCTTAATTCACAAGCAAGCACTACTAATGAGCCTTTGTTGATCACGAGGGATCTTCAATAGCTCAAAGAAAAGAGATGAAAGAAAGTGAATTGGCTTGCTAATGAACCAAGGGATGAGAAGAATGAATCCATGAGGCCATGTATTTATACTATCTCAAACTTGGAGCAAAAGGCAATCCCATCCTATGTGGGATGTGGGAAAATCGGCCAACCGTATCCAAAAGGATATTCTGGAACCTTCTTGCCTTATAATTTCATCTCTAGTCCTTTAACTTTCGTCTAACGGTCGTTAGTTACCGTTAAGTGCTTATTTCGTGAATTTAATAATTATTCGTCACTAAAACAATAATTATTAATTAATTGAAACTCATACGTAAAGTGTGCAATCCCGAAGTCTCGAGTTCGAGTCCGGTCATGATATATTAATTTATTATCCGTTAAAACTAACAGCTCCCACTCGGATATAGATTAATGTAACAATGACAATGGTTAGTCTAGCATAACACGCCAATGTCCCCAGAACGATCTCGAGTATGGTTTCCTGGAAAAAACCACCTTTGATGATTCATCATCATACTTATCCTTTTGATTCTAATACTATGTTAATATGGATATGGATCGAAGTCATTCCATAATTAACTAGTGTTTCTCGTTATTTATGATCAAGCAAGATTACCAATTTATCTGAACGTATTCCAGATAGACCTTGGGCATGGCCATGCAAACATCTTGTTAATCCTACGAGCGGTCAAACAGTATTAAACTTCAAAACAAATTTGAAGGAACCAAATCCCGTATTGACTACAAGCATAACCCATGAACTTCGCATCACCTCTGAAAATAATCCTTATAACTACCAGTTACGGATAGCGTTAGATTATCTCACAGAAAATGAGCTACATCCACAATAGTTACCTGGTATCTCAAGTCTGAGGATAAATATTCATGATTTACTATAATGACAACATCCATAAGTACAATCATGTAATTGAGATTTTGTCTTATATTCAAATTTTCAATTATCGAATATCATGTGAAATTGGCATGTCTACGCATCAATATATTTAAATATATTATACCAAAACTCAGATTTGTCTTAGTTCAATGATACTCCCATATCATTAATTGACAATGGACTATTTAGAATAACTTAAAGTTATTCACGGATTAAACATGCAAATATAGGATACAATATTTATGAGTAGAAATAAACATAACAAAATACTTCATTTCATTCGAATAATTATTGCTTACAATATCCTTTATCCAAATACTAACCACAGATTTACATGAAACTACTAGCTAAACGAAGTCCAATGCCATTAGCATGTTGAGTAAGCTTTTCCTTAGATAAAGCCTTCGTAAATGGATCAGCTAGATTGTTATCTGTGTGAATTTTGAGTAAATTGATTTCACCTATATCGACTTGTTCTCGAACATAGTGATATCTTCTAGGAAAATGTTTGGCGCCCTTCATAACTCCAGGTTCATTGGCGAATGTAACTGCGGCAGAGTTGTCACAATACATATTAATAGGTAATTCAATTGACGGCATAATACCAAGCCCCGAAATGAATTTCCTAATCCAAACAGCTTCCATCGCAGCTTCCGATGCAGCAATATACTCAGCTTTTGTAACAGACATCGCAATTGTTGTCTGCTTCTTGCTCTTTCAGTCAACTGCTCCTCCATTAATAACAAAGACATAACCCGTCTGAGACTTCGTATCATCTTTATCAGTTTCAAAGTACGCATCACAGTAACCTGTAACATCAAGTTCTGCTTCTGGATTTCCCCCATACACTAGAAACATATCTTTAGTATTCCTTAAATAATTAAGAATGTTTTTAACAGCGTGCCAGTGCTTTCCACCTGGATTCTGTTGATAACGACTGGTCATATTTTGTGCAAACGCCACATCAGGTCTTGTGCATCTAACTGCATACATGATAGATCCTACTGCTGAAGCATATGGAACTTTCTTCATGAGTGCAACCTCTTCAGGTGTTGAGGCACATAGTTTGCTACGTAAGCCATGTTCTACTTGCATTGGCAAATATCATTTCTTGGAGTTTTGCATATTAAATCTCTTCAATACTTTATCAGTGTAAGCACTTTGACTTAATCCAATCAACCGCTTTGATCTATCTCTGTAGATCTTGATTCCAAGGATGAATGCTGCTTCTCCTAAATCCTTCATGGAAAAACATCTACCAAGATAAGCTTTAACTTCGTTTAAACTTGGTATATGATTTCCTAAGATTGATATGTCATCAACATATAGGATAAGGAAAGTAACATTACTCCCACTAGCTATCTGGTATACACATAGCTCATCAAGATTCTGACTAAATCCAAAACTTTTGATTTCTGCGTCAAATCTCTTATTCCTTTGACGTGATGCTTGCTTCAATCCATAAATGGATCTTTTAAGTTTGCATACACGGTTTGGAAATTCTGGATTTACAAACCCCTCAGGCTGCGCCATATAGATGTCTTCATTTAGGCGACCATTCAAGAAGGCGGTTTTGACATCCATTTGCCATATCTCATAGTCATAGTAGGCAGCTATAGCTAAAAGAATCCTAATAGCTCTAATGTCTGCTAAAGGAGAAAAGGTCTCCTCGTAGTCAACACCAAATGTTTGAGTATAGCCTTTAGCTACCAAACGAGCCTTATAGGTGTGTACAATGCCATCCATGTCTGTTTTCATTTTGTAGAGCCATTTACTTCCAACTACCTTAGCATTTGGAGTAGGTCTACTTCTTCCCAGACTTCATTGTCTTTCATGGACTGCATTTCCCCATTCATAGCACTCTGCCATTTCTCCTTATCAGGACCATTTATGGCAACCTTATAACTAGTAGGTTCATTAAGATCCCCTAGTATAGTTTCCTCACATTCTACGTTAAGACATAGACGTTTGGGTGCTGTCACAGTTCTTGAAGATCTGCGAATGGGTACCACTTCCACTTCAGGTGGAGAACCTAAACTTTCAGGTTCCACAGGAAGTGTGCCAGTGTTTTCAGAAGGTGATGTATCTTCATCTTCTAGATCATAAACTCTCCTACTGAATTCTTGAGATATGAGATTCTTTTCAAAGAAATCTCCATACCTAGACACAATGATTTTATTCTCTGGTGGAAAGTAAAAGTAGTAACCCATCGTTTCCTTTGGGTATCCTACGAAGATACACTTAACATATCTCTGTTGGAGTTTATCTGGTGAATCACGTTTAACAAACGCGTCACAACCCTAGACCTTTAAGTAAGAAAAGTTGGGAGCTTTTCCTGTCCATAATTCATATGGAGTCTTATCAACCTTCTTTGTTGGAACCATATTCAATACGCGAATAACAGTTTCAAGGGCATAATCCCAAAAGGATAAGGGTAGAGATGTAAGATTAAACATTGATTGTACCATGTCTAGCAAGTACGATTTCTCCTTTCAGATACACCATTTTGCTGTGAAGTATAAGGAGCCGTGAGATGCTGGACTATGCCACACTCAGCTAGATAATCTTTAAACTCTTAGCTTAAATATTCACCGCCTCTATCAGATCGAAGTGCCTTAATCTTCTTACCAAGTTGTAATTCTATTTTACCTTTTTAAATACTTCATGTTTATGTTTAAGTAAATAAACATAACCATAACGACTATAATCACCCGTGAAGGTTATGAAGTAGGTAGCACCACGTTTTGACACATGTCTAAGTGGACCACACACATCAGTGTGTATTAATCCAAGTAGATCTGTAGCCCTTTCCACTTGATGTGAAAAAGGTTTCTTTGTCATCTTCCCAGATATGCAGGATTCGCATTTATCAAATGAATCATCATTGATCTATTGCAAAAGCCCATCATGTTGTAGCTTTTCCATGCGATCCTTGCCTATATGAGCAAGACGACAGTGCCAAAGATAAGACGAATCCAAGTTAGACTTGATTCTCTTATTGCTAATGCTATATACAAAATTATTTCTATTGGACATGGAATTTTCCATATTAATTTCAAACACACCATTTATTGGAATTGCATTAAAGTAAAAAACATTATTTAAAGAAATAGAAATTCCATTATTACTAAATATGTGAACAAAACCATTATCCAATAATAAAGAAATTGAAATGACACCCCTAACAATAGAGGGTGCATAATGACAATTATTCAATACTAGTATCATTCCCGAAGGTAAAACTAAATCAAAAGTCCCTATGGCTTCAACTACTGCACGTACACCATTTCCTACGTACAAGTATCTTTCTCCATATGCCAGCTTCCTTGCTCCTCTAAGTCCCTGCGACGTATTACAGATGTGAGTACCACATCCTGTATCATATATCCAGGAATTATTCTTACGAGGAAAAGAAAATAACTCAATCATAAACTTACCTGAAGTGCTTGGGACGTTACCAGGCATTTTACCTTTGTTGAGGCGCAACTCCTCTAGTAACAATGGACAGTTCCGCTTCTAATGACTAGGAGTGTTGCAGTAGTGACAAGTAGCCAAATCTTTATTGAAATTTTCCTTCTTCTTAACAGGAGGAGGATTTTGCTTCTTAGGCTTCTGTTGGTGAGTCGCAACTTGTTTGCCTTTACCATTACCATTGCCTTTACCCTTGAAGTTCGCATTTTTCGGTTTGTTGGGTTTCTTCTTGGTGATCCTACCACCTTGTATCGCCATTACAGCTGGTGTAGGTGTTTTCTTATTCAGGCCTTTCTCATAATCAATAAGTATTGCATGAACTTCACTAACCGTCTTCCCCTTGCAATGCATATTATAGTTGCGCACAAACTCACTATATAGATCCTGATTAAGGGATCGCAAGATGAGATCAATGCACACGCTTTCCTGATATCCACAACCGAGTCGCTCCAATTGATCCATATAATGTTTCATGGACAATACGTGGGCACTCACGGATTTTCCTGCTTCATGCTTACAATTGTGCAGAGATTCTATTAAGTCATATAATTCTGCAGCAGGTGGTTTCTCAAACATTCGTATGAGTTCATTTATCATGTCCATGGGTCCATAGTTCTCAAACTGTTTCTGCAATTGAGTATCCATCCCAGCCAACATGAGACAAGCCACATCATTGTGCTTTTCATATTCAACATTGTATGCATCCTTCTGTGCTTGTGTTGCATCCTCAGCAGGTTTTTGAGGTAGAGGTTCACCAAGATAATCATATCTTTTGGCCATCCTTAAGGTGATTCTTAAGGATCGAAACCAATCATTGAAATTTTCACCAGTCAACTTGTCTCGATCAATCATTTGCTTGAACGCAGAACTCATGTTGCTCATATTAGTGTTTTCGGGTGTAGCCATTTCTACAGAAAAAATTCAAAAGTTAGTACTTTCGATAATAAAATTTCAAGAAAATTAAATACCCTTGGTTCATAATCATATAACCATTTAATTTTACAATGAAAAACTAGGATCCAAATTGACATAGGTTCATCACATCAGTTGATCTGCTAGTCATGATTATCTCTTCTGCAATGCCTGTAATGTATAATAATAACTTTTAAGCTTGTTATATATAGATAATTTATGTGCTCAGTATATAGTTAATTATGCACCTAAATTTTTGATTGCAGGTCACCGGGATACCATAAACCAAGTCTGTGCTGCTCCTCCCGCCTATGTTAAGACTTCGTTGCATAAACTGCATATTCTTACAATGACACCACTTTGAATTCAAATTTTCATACAATTATTTATATCTTTTTACAACTAAATATACAAATACAAGGACTTATAAAACTCAATCATAGAGCCAAAACTAACTAATGAGAATATTAATGATAAAAAAAGACCCAATAGTTGTCACAATATAACAAAGCCAAAGAAGTTTTCGTCATCCATATTGAGCCCAGCCGACTTAAACAATATAAATTTCGCATTGACTTGTGGTCTTCATACACATTTAACACATAGTAACTGACCACTGTCTTGATATTAGTCCTTTTGCAGATTAACCAAGTTTTGATTAGATTATTTGAAACTCGACTCAAACTCTATAGGGTTTGAATGACAAAAAGATTGAGCTTAAAGCCGAGTTCAAGTTTGTGGGAACTCAACTAGAATTGTTTTTAGTGTTTCAGTTGTGACGTGTTAGTGATTTTTTTGAACTGTCCATACTTGCATCAACTACACTGAACATGTAATCAAATCACCTTCGAGCTTAAGCTAATGTCATTGATGTGAGCTTTAGACTGGCATTTTTCTTGTCTTACTTGTATATTGGATATCTGGGCGAGATATATGGATTTTAATTCGTTCTATAATATTGAGAGCATGCTTGGTTTTTAGAGGGGAATAACAATGGGAAAGTCAAAAGGAATATAAAGGTCATCAAATTCATTACGCCCAAGTTAGTGGGTAATGACTCGTTACCCAAAAGTGGGTAATGGGTGATTGCATTATATAGTACCAAACATCATTATTCATTATGTTACACATCCCTTATGGGCCATACCCCTTAACCAAGCACATTCGTGTTCCATAAGTAGTGTTGTATCTTCACTGTGTATCTAAGCATTGTTAGGTGTAAGCATGTTGTACAGATTGGCCTAAACTCTAAATGTCTACCTGCTGATTGAAATATAAAGAAAATTAAAATGACCACTTGTATTTATTAAAGGAAAAATGACAGAATTTCTTTAGTTTATGAATGAGTCTAATGAGGCTGCTATAACTAAGCATATTAACCATAGCTAATCTAAACTCAACAGGACTGGTCAAGTTTAGAAAACAAATAAACTAATTCCATTTAGTTCAGATTCAAGCCTCTATATACTATCACATCTTATTATAACTCAAGTTAAGTTAAATGAACTTTGGGATCTTGGTCTTCAACTGGGAGTCAACTAATGGTCTTGGTATTGTAACTCAAAGCCTATCTTTAGCACTATAAACATTTGCAAGTTGTACAATGTCATATATAAACTATATAGTATATACTTTTAGTTTTTCCCCACTACGGCATCTTTAGATATCGTAATCGTTTAGCACATTACGATCCCTCGGCAAATCTTCTCACTTGGCAACTCCATAGTGAATAATTTGCCAACAATCGTCAATGACAAAGTCACACCAACTTTCAATAATTATTGCCCTTAAATAATGACTAGATCATAATCAAGCAATATATAACTCCTTCTCCCCCTCCTAAGCAGAACAAGCTCACTTCCAATTAAAGAAACAAAGTTGAAAAGAGCGAAAAGAATAATGGGGTGGACATTGAAGGAAGAAAACCTGGATTTAATCCTGGTACCCACAGGGGTGTTGATCATGTGTGTCTATCATCTCTATCTTCTCTACCGATACCATCACTGTCCTGAACTCACATCAATTGGCTACGAGAATGGAAACAAGGAGGAATGGGTTAGAGAAATGCTTAAGGTACATATAACTTCAGAAACTTGTATTCATAGCAAATATATGTTGTCTATACTCATAATGATCATTGACTTTGGTAGAATATATATCAAGCCGGCCTACTGCTCTTTTAATTAGCTGAAAATGGGACATGCCAAATGGGTTTAAAAGTTGACCGAAGTTTAGTTTTATTGTCCACTTAAACTATGTTTCAGATACTTATAAGGTTATAGTTGTAATCTTTTTCCTTAATCATGATTACTACATTTACATATATTATTTATGCATAAGTAAAAAGGAAGAAATATCAATGAATGTGATAATCATGATCACTAAAAGAATATTAATTATGCATTCATCATACTTAAAAGTGGCTTGTTCCAAGCCGAATCAGTTTTGATCTGTTACCGGCCTGTCCATGCTGCCAACTCTAGTTTTTGGTGTTCCTAAGCCAAACCATTTTTTTCTTGAATTGATTCAGCTTGAAGGGAAAGACAGAGGATTTGCTGTAAGTGTTCTTAGCGGACAGTTATCGGCCTCAAATTCCCTAAGTTCAATTTCATTAGTTTTGTGCTCACTTATTGGAGCCATGATAGGAAGGTCAACAGACGACTTGCTTGCAAGCAGTTTTATCTTTGGGGACACAAGCAAATCCACCAACTCGATCAAATACGTAGCCATTTTATCTTGTTTCATACTGGCTTTTGCTTGTTTCATACAAACTACAAGGCATTTAGTACATGCTAGTTTCCTTATAAGCATCCCCACCTACAAGCCCACCGGAAATCCCATCGACAAGCCCAACGCAAAGCCAAATGGCAAGCCTGTAGATCAACTTAAGTGCATCCAGCAGGCAGTGTTAAGAGGAAGCAATTTTTGGGCAGCTGGATTGCGTGCACTCTACTTTGCAATCACTTTGATCCTATGGATTTTCGGCCCGATTCCTATGCTTGTTGGTTCAGTAGCTACAGTGATGATTTTACATTTCCTAGATATACATAATGGAGATTATATTCCATTTGACCAAAACAAGAGTAGTGTTAATGGTCAGTTATTAGTGAATAAGACTGACCAGGATTCTACTCCTGAAGTGGTAGATAATAGTCGATACAATGGAACACTATGTGCTTAAAATCTACTTTCGAAATTGATTAATTTTGTAAAAGATTAAATCATTATCTGTTCTTTCTTATTTGTCTTAATACTTGTTGAACTGTATCAACTTCTTATCATCCGTTTCCAAAAAAAGAAATTTCATTCATTTTACGAGACACGCATACTCTTTCAACAACAATTATTTCCTACAATTATTAATCATTCTTTACGCTTAAATAAACAAACTCAGAGACAATTCAACTCAATTGTGAAAACAATACTAGTTAATTAGGAAAATATATGTTAAAAAAGACCCAATAATATAACAAAACCAAAGAAGTTCTCGCCAGCCACATTGAGTCCGACTTAAAACCCAAAATATATGTTTTGCATTGACAAGTAGTCTTCATACGCATTTAATTGACCATTGTCTAGCAATTAGTCTTTCACAGATTATCCAAGTTTTATTGGATATTTGAGCTCAAACTCGAGTGGAACTCAATGAAGTTTGATTAAAGACAAGAACGAGCTTGAAAGATAGAACAATGAGTTCAAGCCTATACGAACTCAGAGTTAAATTGTTTTTAGCATTCCAGCTGTGCCGTGTTAATGGATTTCTTGAAGAATTCAAACTTGCATCAAGACTACTAATCAGGTGATCAACTCACCTTTAAGCTTAAGTAACACCGTGGATGTTTTTGCCGTTCAAAAAAAAAAAAAGTAACACCATGGATGTCTGCTTGACCTTAACATTTTTTGGCCTACCTATTGGATAGATATGCAAGTTAATTGGTTTTCATTTTCTGTTTATAAAATAATACCAGCTCTTGATGTGCTTTTTTTTGTAAAGGTTATTCTTGTTTGCACATTAGATTTTGATACATATAACTACTTTTTTACCTCTCAAGTAAGTTGATAATACTTTTTGTGCATTAGAATATTGCGCAGTACAGGTGATTTCGAATTCATGTTCTGATCTGATACTTTTGTTCCATGAGTAGTAGAATATCTTCATTGTGTATCTAAGCATGTTCATAATTTTTTCCTATATTGAGTTCATATACAATCTCTTCTCAGCATTTGAAGATTGCACAATTCGGAAGTGTGGAGTACACGCTTGTATAAACTATTAACTTGATTTCAAGTACTATATTGGTAAAGGTTGTGAATATATATCAAGGAGTAAAAGCCTTGGATGTTTTCTATAGTGACAGAAATTATTCGTCACAATAGTGTTGCAATGGTTCAAAAGATATGGTTATCCGTGTTAGTGACAGAAACTGGTCGTCGCTAATTGATATATGTCTTCAATGGGCTGTAGTGACAGTTTTAACTGTCACAAGTTTGTTGCAGAAAATTATTGAAGAGTTGTAACCATTTATTAAAGGGGTGTGACTTTTCACCAAAAGTCACAATTTTTCAACAACCACCAATATGCTTATATATATGTAAACATGATTTGGTCTTCCAAATGAACATATATTCATATCAACAACACATACAAATTCTCCATGTTTTGCTCTCTTTCTTGTGCCTAGAATTTGAGTGTTAATTCTTGTCTTATCTCTATACAAATTTCGTGTAACCCAAGGCACAAATAGGGTCGAAATATTGTATCAGGAAAGTGAACTTTTACACGATTCAAGAATTTATCCGGTAACCTTTGATTATCATGACCCGATTTACTAACAGCTGCTGCATATTATAACATCTTGTTATATTTCGTGAATCGTGTTAATATCCATACGTTTACTCAAAATCATGGACGTAAGCGGAAAATTTAGAATGCCTTGGTTAGAAAAGACTGACTCCAACCTAGCCTAACTCTAACCTTGTGGTACTCAACCTTCTGTTAATCTTAAAAAAATATCAAAGCAAAACGGTTTATATTACCAGTCTAGCAAAAATGCAGAATGATATCTGCTAGTTATGAATATGACCCCCCTTATAACGAGTGGAGACCAAAGTCTCCCTACCAATCTTTGTAATTAATAACCATCATCAATAGGTACATTTTGAAGCCCCTACGTAAATTTCCTAGCACTGCGAAGCTTCGTAGTACAATAATATTCACCAAACCCTTCATTAATTATTAGTTTAATCATGCTATATATATAACTCCATTACCCTCTTCTAAATAGAGCACACTCATCATTCCCACCACCAAGAAAACACAGTTGAAAAGAGAAAAGAGAATAATAGGTTGGACGTTTAAGGAAGAAAACCTGGATTTAGTCCTGGTGCCATCTGCCATCTTGATCATGTCCATCTATCATTCTATCATGTCTTTCTGATCAATAGATACAAAAGCGATTTAAAACAATTCGAAACTAAAAACTACGGATCAAGAAATAGCAATTGAAGAAACAGCGGTTTAAAAAAGAGTTAAGGTCAAGGTTCTACTTTTTGTTATTCTTTTGGTGTTCATAGGATACAAACACCAAGCCGGTTTTGCAAAGAAAATGTGCAAGTTGGCGGATGTCACACACAACCAGTTTTGATCCGTTCCATGCCAAACCGAGACTGTAAAAAGGAAAATCAAGGGATCAAGGACCGGATCGGTATGTGTCGAGCCGGTTTGGTTGCTTTTCTCGAGCTAATTAGGTCCTCGGGTAAATATGCTCACCCTACTCACATCTCTGTTATGTAATAATTCTTGGCATCAATGGCACTCTCTTATGCCACTACTTTAAACTCACTTTGTTATCAAATTCAAGGACGCAGCTAGGGTGACTAGTCGGTGCTGAGCCACCCGTAATCAGTCTAGTTTATACATTATTCAATCAAATAGCTAGTTTCTTAATAACTTTTGCAATCAGGCCTCCTTAATCATATAGTTATGTTGATTAAAGTACAAAAACTAACAACTTAGTCAATCAAATGCAACACTAAAATGAGTTTACTTGTCAAACTATGCTCGTTGAATCATTGTTTGAAAAAAAATCATAGATTCAGATTATTATTGAATCTTTTCAACTAATTATTCAATGACAAAACATTTCAATTAGATGTACAAAGACAGCTATTTTTGACTGAATATTAAGATGAAAATCTCATATTACATGTATAAGGCGATTTTTTTTCTTCGATTAACTGCAAAAAAAAAAAAAAAAAAAAAAAAAAAAAAAAAAAAAAAAAAAAAAAAAATTCCAATGAAGACAAAAAGAAAATATGACGCATGAACATAATCCAGTAATAAACTGACCATTTTTTTTTTCAAATTTATGTTTTGGCTTCTTATGTGATTAGCAAAACTTTTATTGGATAATCTGGCATGAACTATACTCAACTTTATCAAGTTTGAGTTTATAAGAACTCTACTACTCGATTCCCTTACATTTTTTGAGCTTTACATACGTGTTTATATATTTGTGACAAGCACTGATAGATCTATTTTTTTTTTTCAGTATTAATATGCCCCTTTATCTTTCAAACCGAGCTTGCTCTAATGAGCACAATCATAATGGACATTTCATAGTTATATCGGGTAGTATTTTGGAATTATTAAAGCTCATATATTTCTAGTTCGAATTCAAATTTACATCAAGAAGCTACTAATAAAATGCAGGTCAACACAATGATATTTTCTGTTAATGAAAAGATGCAGCCTTTAAGGGGTCATGACATGCATGGCTAAACTTCCACATGGTTTGTGGATGGTTAAGGTATTTGATGGGAGAATCTCAACCTCGAGGGGTGTTAGCTATAAAATACACAGAGCTTAAGATGGAATAACGACCATAGTAAAGTCTCCTCTCATACCTAAACTATGTGGTCCAAATATTGCATGCATATTCACGTTCACATATAATCTCTACAGGTTTTTTGTAGCTAAATTTTTTGGATGAGAGATGACACTTTGTTGCATTGTTTCACATATTATCAACCACACAACATGCAAACTTCATTTTCTCATTAATTATGACTAAATCTTTCCTAGGTCATGTAAGCATCAAGAAATAAATTTTTATGTGCACTTGGCCACATCTAAGCAAGAAAATTATATATCTAAAGCTACCTGATAAATAAAAATAGGGATAATTCCAAAAATGTCCCGGTTGCCTAAGGCGTGAGACTATCTAGACGGAATCTTTCATGTTTGCTTTTCTAGACCAAGGCAACTAATACTTTTTGGGTAACTAAAATCTGCAAGTGACAAATGTCACTTTACAGATTACAATGTAGGGCAACTTGTGTGCTTTTGGGCAACTGGTATATTTTTTGGGCAACTGGCGGCCTTCATGTCGGACAAGTGGCGGCAGGTTGGCTAAATTCAAGTTGCCAAGGCAACTGGTCTAGAAAGGCAAACACAAAAGATTCCGTCTAGATAGTCTCACGCCTTGAGCAACCGGGGCATTTTTGAAATTATCCCATAAAAATAATATCTTTCATTGACTGCATTTAGGCACAAAGTTAAATACAAGATTGACCACTGCCTTACAAAAATTCACCTGTGGAGCTCTGACAAATCTAAGGCCCTCTTCTACTACTCCATCCTTCCCATAATGTAAGTCCATTTTAACTTTTTCAAAGTCTTTTTATTCTAACTTTGACCTTAATTATTATTTTTCATGGTATATAATACTTGATGCAAAATATATAAATGGACTTGTGTTTTAAATGCATTTTTATTGGTATATTTTTTATTAGTATTATGTAACACGATTAAAATTAATTAAGGTCAAAGTGGGAAAGAAAAAACTTTGAAAAATAAAAAACGGACTTATATTTTGAGATTGAGGGAGTATGTAATTGTTACGGAGTAGTATTTCTTTAGTACTTTCCAAGTAAACTAGTAAAGTAATCTAATGTTTTTTTGGTGCATATTATTTTATTTCTTAGGTAAGTTGGGTATTTTTCATTTCATTAACACAATGGTTCTGAGTAGTACTAATTTGATACCAATATGCTTAATTGTACGGTGCATTTTTGTTAACATTGTGCCTGTTTGTACACCGAACATAACTAGCATGGTGTCCGTACATTGCTGCGGCGGCTACCCTATGATTAAAATCAAGACACGAATAAAATAACATTGACGAGTTAATTAACATGAGAAAAATAAGAAGAAAATGATCCCGGTCCGGCTCGGTTCATCCGTTTTTACTGGTTCTGGCAGTCATCCCATGTTCGTTTTTGAATGACTTTTATTGGCTAGCCGAACCGGTGGTGAGTTCCCTCTGTCCTTGTCACTTCAAGGTGAGTTCTCTTTGACCTTAGAGCAATTTCTCCTACACCGTTCTTTCGAACAATCATGTTCCGGGTTACCAACGAATTGCCTCCCAAGATACAATGAAGCAATGTATGTAGCAATTATCCGAATTGGTGATAATCCGGATGAACTACCGAGTTATCAGAAATTCCAGACACTACAAATAATATTTCTATAACAATATTATTTATAGCAACTGGATTTTCTGAAAATGAAAGTTTTTATATATTTGTTTTTGGTTGTTGGATTGGATAAACTCGCTAGCCACATATCAGGTTCATCATACCCCTTCCAAACAAATATGAGTTGTAACCCCAGATCAGATCGAGTGTGTCCCATGTGATGCCCGGTGTACTAGCCTGAACATGTACGAGTCGTATGGGTAGGCCAAGGGTTACGACCCTTGGCATTTCTGAGATGGTGTTGTCCATCTCCTGATGACCGGTTCCCTAGACTGAACGGACACGGTGCTCGATCTGTTGACTGAATCGACACGATGGGTCGTGATGATACAGTGGCCGAATCGGATCCCTTGTCTAAACCGAACAAGCATGATGGTTAATGAAACCCTACAAGTGACCCGACTAATGAAGCCGAAAAAGGTTTCGCCCATTGGCCACAAGCGTATGCGATGGGTGCTTCACACCCTATGTGCCCTCCATACTTCCATTATTCAATGGTAGTAATCAAAGGTTAGAAATCCAACTTAAACAATATTACATTTGCTATATGCTTCTATGTGAGATCAAAAAACCCTCTTCCAATTCCTAAGACTCAACACGAATCGACTTATGTTTTCTTTTTGAAAATAATTATCCAACAACTGCCTCCAATCTTTGTCAGATTAAACCTATAAATCTGAAAGTCATCAAAGAGGTATGTAACTTAACTTAACCCATGAGATATCATCTTCTCTACTTCCATACTTACACTAACATAACCCGTCCTCTGTCCAACAGAGGGTCTTTTATTTCAGGTTATCTTGTACTCGACATCATCACCATCACACCTAATTTGATCAATCACCATTGACGGTCTGGTATGTGCAAATTATTGTACGATCAGTGGCGCCATCTATGGGATCTGCAACAATAAGTCCCCTTTTTTTGACTCAAATAACTATTCTTCCTAAATAACCATCGGTTTCAACCGCAATTCCCGACATCCTTGTTATCACATGGAAGAACTTTTGAAATCTCCATTTTTATCTCCAATCACACGATTTTTCTCCAACCACAAACTTTACGTTTACCATTTCAACAACCTCTGTTAGGTTTAAACATAGTAACCTCTGTTATGTATGGTCGGTTTTAGGGAGAAGGTTTAAACTCATTAGCCTTCGTAAGAACCTCTATTTGTGTTCCTTTTACGAAGAAGGGTTGAAATCAGTAGCCTCTGCTGCAATCTTTGTAATCTATGTTGGCAACCTCTAACGTAACCTTTGTTAAGGTTTGTTCTAAGAAAAGGGTCGAAATCAACAACCTATGTTTTGATCTCCGTAGCAACCTCCATTGCCACCTTCGTGAGTGTTCATTTCATGAATTAAACCACATAATTAGTCATTTAAGTAGGGTTGGAACCTTCCTTAGCAAAATGTTTTAACACATGGTGGGCAGTAGAGACCGTATAATAACTACAGAGGATACCCTTTGAGAATCTAGTTTGTTTTTGGCATCATCACCATCACCCCTAATTCTGTCTATCACATTTATGGCCTGGTATGTGCAAATTATTGTACAATCATTAGTTTTACTCAAACTCATGGACGTAACTAACATATTTAGAATGCTATGGTCAGTGTTCTAAAAGGCGCGTTAAGGAGCCGCAAAGGCGCGAGGCGTGGCCTCGCCGCCACGAAATGGACCATGGCGGCTGATCTAGGCGTGACGTAAAAAGGCGTGAAATAAGGCGAGAAAAGGCGCGCCTTTTTGTAAGGCCTGACGCCACTTTTTGAAGCAGTTTTTTTTTTTTTTTTTTTTTTTTTTTTTTTTTTTTTTTTTTTATTGAACTAGTATTTGGAATTTGGGCAATTTGGTATATGGGTCTGGTAATTATATAGTAAATAGTAGTTTAAATGTCTAATATAGTACAAGTAATATGATCTAAAATTAAAAATACACAAATCTATAAAAATTTTTTTGCCGCTTTAGTGACGCCTTAAGAAACGTAAAGGCTCCGCCATGGTGCGTAAGGCTTGAGGCGCGGCCATGCTGCCACGCCACACCTCACGCCTTTTATAACCTTGGCCATGGTTAAAAAAGACTTACTCCAACCTAGCTTAGGTTATGTTTGTTTTTCTTAGAAACCTCTTAATAGTCTCTTAATCTAACTCAGTCAGATGCAGTAAGAGATTTGAACTAAAAAGTGTGTTTTTTTCTCTGTCATTAAGAGGTCGTAAGAAGCGGTTAATATTTGGAGTGTTTGTTTTTCTTTGCTCATTAAGAGCCGGTAAGTGGCTTAAAATTATTCTTATTGAACTAGATGTTGAAGGGGTGTCTTAACACCACTTAATGCCTTAATTTTTTTTCTTTTTTCTTCATTATGTATTTTTTGTTCTTGTTTTGACATTTCGATTCGTGTAGAAAGTACCTTTAAAGAAAATCATTGCATATTTTTTTTGTTAAAAATAAAATGTACAAAATGATAAAGTTCGGTGACAATTCGTATTAAAACGTTATAACACAATCCAAGCATATTTTGACGGGTTGAGAATGTCAACCCAAACATGACCTCCTTATTAAATGAGTTACCCATGTCGACCACCCATGTAACCAAAACCACAATTCGTTTTATTGTTCTGTCGATGTCAAGTCGTGCTTTGTGATGAGTTTTTTTTTTTTTTTTTTTTTTTTTTTTTTTTTTTTTTTTTTTAATCTAATAAAGTCTGACAAACTAATTAAAAAAACTAACACTTTATATGAGTCAGATTCATATTTTTTGGCCTCTTATTCACATTAAGATGGAATCAAATTTAGACGTCTTAGCCAAAGATTCAGATTCAGCTGTGCGAATCAGATTTGAGCCTCTAAATTAACAAACAACACCTTAACTCAAACCTTGTGATACTCAACCTTCTGTTATATCGGAAAAAAATATCAAAGCAAAACGGTTTATGTTAACAGCCTAGCTAAAATGCAGAATGATATTTGCTAGTTATGAATATGACCCCATGGAGTGGAGACAGTCTCCCCACCAATCTTTGTAATTAATAACCATCGTAGGTACATTTTGAAGCCCTTAGGTAAATTTCCTAGCACTGCGAAGCTTCGTAGTACAATAATATTCACC
The DNA here is from genome assembly GCA_030686995.1 of Artemisia argyi. Lineage (NCBI taxonomy): Eukaryota > Viridiplantae > Streptophyta > Magnoliopsida > Asterales > Asteraceae > Artemisia > Artemisia argyi. The sequence goes on from CM060702.1 coordinate 212,877,158, forward strand.
AATTAAAACCTTCAGTAATTATCAGTTAAATCATGCTATATATATAACTCCATTACCACCTCCTAAATAGAGCACACTCACTCCCACCACCAAGAAAGCACAGTTGAAAAGAAAAAAGAGAAAAGAGAATAATGGGTTGGACGTTTAAGGAAGAATACCTGGATTTAGTCCTAGTGCCATCTGCCATCTTGATCATGTCCATCTATCATGTCATTCTGATCATTAAATACAGAAGAGAGTCAGAACAATTCGAACCAAAAAATAGTGAATCAAAAAATAGCAGTTTAAGAAACAGCGATTCAAAAAAGAGCAATCGAATAACCACATCAATCGGCTATGAGAATCATAACAAGAAGGCTTGGGCAGCCAACATTCTTGAGGTATAACTTGAAAACACTCGTATTCTTTATGAATTTTGAGAGTTTTATATTCGGATGTGACAAAATAAAATCTAAAAAGAGGACAGGTCACACGGTTGTATAATTTAAAAGTTGCAAAGTATATGGATATATACAACATTCTAAATTGCTTTTTCTTGTATTGATGCAGATTGAAGTTAAAGACAGAGGCTTTGCTGTGACGGTTCTTAACGGTCAAATATCGGCTGCAGCTACCCTGACTTCAATTTCTCTAACTTTATGCGCACTTATTGGAGTTTTACTCGGAAAAGCTACAGAAAACTTGCTTACAAGCAGTTTTATCATTGGGAGCACAAGTAAATTCATAACCTCCATCAAATACGTAGCCATTTTAACTTTCTTCATACTGGCTTTTGCTTGTTTTGTACAAACTACAAGGCATTTTGCACATGCTAGTTTTCTTATTAGTGCCCGCACCGTTACCGCGGATCATGTTGACAAAGAGCTTAAAAGGGAAGTTCTTGAGTGCATCCAATTGGAAGTGTTAAGAGGAAGCAATTTCTTTGCAGTCGGATTGCGAGCACACTACTTTGCAACCAATTTGCTTTTATTGATTTTTGGTCCGATTCCTATGTTTGTTGGTTCACTAGTTTTAGTGATCATTATGTACAATCTAGATATGAACGAAAAAATACCTATCAACTATGGAACAGGTATAAATAATCAACTCGACAGTGAGCCATAGAGACATGGAAGAAACACCCTCAAATTCAGTTCAGAAATCGGGATTCTGGAGGAAGATTACATATTATACTTCTGTCGATGTTTTAGCTCGTTTGTAATTTTAATATCTACTTTTAATTTCTAAAAGACACTTTCCATCATAACCATGTATCAGTTTATCTTGGAAGGCATAACCATGTAATAATGAATATCACATATTGTTCTTTTTGTAACATAAGATAATGCTGGAAATTTGAGAGTTCCTCGATTGCAAACTGCATAGTTCTATTTATTCTTCCTCTTTTGGTGTTCGTAGGATACAAACACCAAACTGGTTCTGCAAAAAAAATGTGCAAGTTGACGGATGTCACACACAACCAGTTTTGACCCGTTCCAGGCCAAACCAAAACCGTAAAATGGAAAATCAAGGGACCAAGGACCGGACCAGTATGTGTTGGGCCGGTCCTTGGTTCAATATGCTCACCACTCCCGTCTATGTTATGTAAGATTTCTTTGCATCAATTGCACCCTCTTATGCCACTACTTTAAACTCAATTTGTTATCAGATTATTATTGAATCTTTTTAACTAACTATACACTGACAAAACACATTTTTCAGTTAGTATACAAATACAGCTATATTAGATTGAATATCAAAGACGAATATCTCAGATTATACATCATAGACGGAAAATATTAGTAGTATTAGTTAACTGCTTAACAAACTTTGTATTATAAAAAAACCGAAACGATATGATGTCACAAGTCACAAGTATATATGACGAAACCCAATTAAGAAACTCCCGCAACCAAAATAAGTTATGCCTCTTATGTGATTAGCCGAAATTTTATTCGGTTATCTCTGGCTTGAACCAAAATGAGTGGAGTTTGAGTTTATAAGAACTCTACTCGATTCCCTTTCTTTTTTTGAGCTTTACATGCATGTGTGTTAATATTTCATGCAAAGCACCGATAGACCTTAATTATTTTACCAAACTTAGTTTTTTTAGTATTAACATCTTTTTTTAGTATCAACATCTTTTAGCTTTCAAACAGATCTTGCTTTAATGAGGATTATTATAATGGATTCATAGTTATATTGGTGGTATTTTGGAATTATTAAAGCTCAAATCTTTCTAGGCTGAATTCAAGTTTACATCAAGAAGCTACTAATAAGATGCAGGTTAACATAACTTTGTATTAATAAAGAAACAACCTTTACGGTGGCGCATGGCATGAATCTCGCATCCGAAATTATAAGGGCTAAACGGCGACATGGTTCACGGATGGTTTAGTTATTTGATGGGCAAATCAACCTTGAGGGGTACGTGTAGCTATAAAATTGAAAGGAGCTTGAGTTGGAACTAGTTAAGAGTCTCATCTCATACTTAACCTATGCGTGGTCCAAATGCATGCATTAATGCATACCAACATTCACATATAATCTCTACACGTTTATTGTTCTAGATATTCGAAAAGTGCTTTAATGACGAATAATGATCTATATTTTCGTCACTAATTGGATCATTTAGTGACGAAGTCACTAGTTGTCATCATTGTTTTGTCACAATTAACACTTCTCGTCTTTTATAACAAAACACCATATTTCAAATACAATTAATAATTCTTTTTCCCCCATTTATCCAATCACTTCTTCTTTTCCCCTCGAAACCAAAACACCTTATTTCACCTTGTTTAATTTTAATCCATCCATTACACTTCAATAACAAATTCATTCTCATTTGTGTAAATAAATTTATATAAAATTGTATTATAAATAAGAGCAAAATACACCGTTCGATCCTGAACTTGGCCAAAAACATCAAGGTGGGACACACCTTGGTCTTTTGGTTGTTTGCAGACTTTTTCAAGGTTTTTTTTTTTTTTTTTTTTTTTTTTTTTTTTTTTTTTTAATCAATAAGGTTCGTTATCCTGCTTTATTTTGGACCAAAACACATTTTACTTTTTCGCAAGAGGGCATAATAGACATTTTCACTTTTGTTAATTATTTTGGTGGTATAACCTTAGAGACGAACGGTGTATTTACTTTAAAATTAACACAATCACCTCACTCACCCATACTACCATCACTACCACCACCAACACCACCATCATCTCGGTCACCTCCCCGCCATCCGTAAAAATATCTAATGTATCTAAGCATTAAACGGTGTATTCTAATTTTTTTTTTCATAAGTAGTGATCTTTCACTATGTATCTAAGCATTGTTAGAGCACTTGGTATGGTAACGAGAAGCCCTTGTTAAACCTTAACCATGCCCGCATTAAAGGCTCGTTACCATACCATGTGTTGTGGTTAAAGCCTCGTTAACGAGGAAGGTTAGCAGGTTAATGAGAGGTTAAAGGTGTACCGTGAAAAAAAAAAATCACTTACCCCCTACTAATGGTAATATATCCGTTGTTTAAAAAAAATCAATATAGCCCCCTAGTTCCAACGTTCATATAATAGCTACATGGTAAAAAAAAAAAAAAAAAAAAAAAAAAAAATCATTTTCAAAACCATGTCACTACCACTATAAATACCAAACTAACACAAAATTTTTTTTCACACTTTCACAACTCAATTTAATCTATTATATACTTCCATTTTCTTTAAAAAAACAACGAAAACTCTTTCACGAATCTCCTCAGTGGTTGGAATAACCCAAACATGGGTTCATCTTCAAACCCGAACGCGGGTTCATCACAAAACATCCCTTTGGATAACCCAATTGGCTTGTCGAGCCAAGAACTTTTCCTACAACATCAACAAATGCTATATTGGGAACAAAACCAACATGCCGCACTAAACACCAATTTCCAAAATCTACAATTCACTAAACAATCACAACATTCATAAACCGAAACACATGAAATTCCCGAAACACCTACGTCTCCACTAAAGCCCAAAAGTCGTGGTAAACGTAAGGCAAAAAAATCCAAAGAACCAATCGAAAATGTTGACGATGATGAGAGGGAAAATCCCGAATCAGGAGTTTCACGTTGGCATTATACCGAGGAGAGACTTCTTGCAAAGTGTTATGTGGCCGCTAGCGAGGATTCACAAGTCGGCCGTTCACAAGCGCGCGACACGTTTTGGCAACATGTACAAAATGAGTTCAACAAATTCAATTATCAAACACGCAACAGAGATATGATACAAGGCAAGTGGAAAATGTTGAACCATGATTGCACAAAGTTCAATGCGTGCTACAAATGTGCGCAACGGGACATAAAAAGTGAGGAAGGTGACATGGATATTCTTAACCGGGCGAAAGAAATGTATCGTGACGAGCACAAAACGACGCTGTTTAATAACGAGGAGGCTTGGGCAGTTTTACGTACTCATAAAAAATGGGACTCGCCAGATCCGGTTGATTTAACCGGCGATGTCCCAAGCCAAACAAACGAGGCTTTGTTTGATCATGATGAACAACCACGCCCCATGGGAAAAAAGCGGACTTCGAAGAAACAAAAATCCGAGACAACGACAAGCACCGGGGGCACGACAAGCACCGGAGGATCTTCTTTTTCGTCAATGTAATTCGGGGAGTTTATGCAACAAGAGTTTCGTTTGAAACATGAAGATGCGGCCAAGGCGTATTAGGCGGCCGCAGGAAAAGAAGAAATACTAATGAGGTTGAAGGAGTTTGAATTTTTGTTGCTCGACACTATCAACAAGGATCCAAACTATGTGGCATTGATCAATATAGAAAGGACCGAATCATTGAAAAATACGGGTTGCCAAAGTGTCAAGGATGAATAATTGTGTTGTGTTGTAACGCTTTTTTATTTTTTTAATTTCGTAGTTTTTTTTCCCTCGTATTGTAATGTGTTTTAATTAATGTCATTTTTTTATTTTTTTTAAATGAAGTGTTAGTTTTAATTTAGGGGTTGCATTTGAAAATATTTTGGTTAAAGTTTGGTTAAAATTTAGTTATTATAATGAGGTTTTTTGGTTAAATTTTAGTGCCTGATGTGACGCTGACGTGGCACCTGATTAAACTCTAACTTTAGGTTACCATAACCTTCGCTCTTAGAGCCTTCGGTAAGGTAACACACTTTGGTGTATTAAGCCTTAACTCACCAACTTAACACACTGTGTTACCTTACCACCACTGAAAGTCAAGAGGTGTGTTAACTCGCTTGGGCAAGCGGTTAACGCACGTTAACATTGTATAAAAAAAAAAAAAAAAATACAATCAAGCCCAACGGCTAGTTTTTTTTTTTAAAAAAAAAAAAAAAAAAAAAACTTTCATTTCCACCCCCTATATTATTTGACCGTTTGTAAACGGCTAGTAGTGTAAAAAAAAAAAAAAAAAAAAAAAAAAAAAAATTCAAACCCATTTTATTACAACTATAAATACCCCTTCACCCGCACAATATTTTTTCACACTTTCACAACTATTTTCATCTACAATACCCTTCTATTAGCAAAAAAAAAAAAAAAAATGTCGGGTGGCAACAACAACTCGTTTACGAATCTTCTCGGTGGTGGGTGGAATCACCCATACGCGGGTTCTTCATCAAATCCAAACGACGGTTCGGCACCACCGATGTGGGGTAACCCACAAGATTCCCAGTATTGGACCGAAAGTCAACAAAGCAACTTAAATTACAATTTCCAAAATCTTTAATTCTCCCAAAACTCACAACATTCCCAAACGGAAACATTCTAGAAACACCAACCTCTCCTCAAAAACCAAAAAGCTGTGGAAAACGTAAGGCAAAAAAATCCAAAGACCCCGTTGAAGACGAGGATGCAGGTGCTGGAAAAAAGGGGGTGGAACGTTGGACGCCAAATGAGGAAAAGTTGCTTGCCGAGTGTTGGACTGCGTGTTCAGAGGATTCGCTGTTGGGGATTTCACAAACCAAGGAAACGTTATGGCAACGTATAAGAGGCGAGTTCAATAGATTAAGTCCAAAAGAACGCAACAAACATATGCTACAATCAAAGTGGAAAACGTTGAACCGTGATTGTACTAAGTTCAACGCTTTTTACAAAAAGGCGCAACGCGAGATAAAGAGTGGGGAAAATGAGGTGGATGTCATAACACGTGCTCACCAACTCTATCGTCAAGAAAGCCCGTTGTTCGCCAATGAAGACGCTTGGACGGTGTTGCGCAAACATCAAAAATGGGACGCACCGGAAGCGATTGATTTAACCGGCGACGTCGCAAGCCAAACAAACGAGTATTTGTTTGGTCATGACGAAGAACCACAACCCATTGGCAAAAAAAGGGCCGCCAAGAAACAAAAATCCAAGGCCACGACAAGCACCGGAGCCACGGCTAGTACCGGTGGGTCCATTTCTTCGTTAGCTTTTGCGGATATGTTGCGCGCCGAGTTAAGGTCGAAACGTGAAGAGGCGAGTAAGGCGTATCAGGCGACAGCCGAAAATCAAGCCGCACAACAAAGGATGAAAGAGCTAGAATTTTTGATGCTCGACACCACCGGCAAAGATCCACATTGGGTGGCATTCGTTAATGCAGAAAAGGATCGAATCGCCATGAAACTTGGGTTGCCTCCGCGTCAATTATGAATAATTGTGTGATGTAGTGTTTTATTGATTTCGTTTTTTTTAGTATCTGTGGACGTATGGTCCGGACAGGACCCTACATGGGCCAGGCCCGGCAGACATCGGCCCACTCTATGCCTAAACCCTAATCCATGCCTTATAAATATAGGGCTGGGGTTCCATTCACAGACAGAACACAACAGGTTATCCTAAACCTAATTCTCATATATGCTATTACGCATCGACACTAACTTGACCGTCGGAGGTGGATCCCGGGGCTACGGCCTCGGGTCCACTCCTAACGGGTTCTCTTTGTTGACAGGTCTACTCAGGGCTCGAGAAGACGACTAACGGCCCAAGGAGAGTCGTCGAATCCAGTCCGCGCCAGATTATGCATCAACAAGTGGCGCCATCCGTGGGACACGATTACGACAAGTTTCGTGTTCTCACATCACCGAAAAGCAACCATCGAGTTCAAAGGCCGGTATTCTTTCTTTATTTTTCTGCTAGTACACGATACGAGCAAAATCAATATACAAACCTGTGTATAGAAAGTCAAACGTACAGTTTAAAAAAGAATTTTTATTCTTGTTCGCATTGGTGCAATATTCTAAAAGAAAGTCAACATTCGATAAACAATATAATGTTTATATATTAGGCATCGCATGGTTTTGATTTCATCAATATAACCAGAAATTATAATAAATAAAGTCTAATCGGTGATAACATATCTTGAATGCAAATATTGTTTTTCTGGTGACATACGTGTCGTGATTCTTCGATCTATATTTTTTTTAAAATCTTTTACAAAGATAATCCTGATATTTTTGTGTATATCTTTTAAATTGGTAAAAGGATATGTTACCTTTTAAATATTCAAAAGATTTTATGTAAATCTTTTAAACTTGGTAAACATGATTTTACCTAAAGTTGCAATAAATCCGCACGATCGGACCTATTTTATTTTTTAGCCGCGCAGTCACGATAAATCTACCCGTGTTAGGCCATGTGTTCGGATATCTTCGCAATGGACATTCGCCATGAGCGCACGAACAAAAACCACGATGCTAGTCAATCGCCATGAGCGCACGAGACAAAAGCCGTGGACATGTTATGTTCATCTGCGATCATCCACAAACGTTAGAGCCTATGCGGTCACGATATATCCATCTGCGCCTGTGCGTGCGAAACTATTAGTCGCGGTCACGGTACTTCCATCCGTGCCATTGTTTTTATTAAAAAAAAAAAAAAAATCAATCAATCGCTATGCGCGCACTGTTTTTATTATTAGCTATGTGCTATTTCTTTTATATAGTTTGTAAAACCGCACGATAGGTGTAATTCGCACTAATACTTCTTTTATGTGTTAATTATATATGCTATGTGCTATACTTTTGCTATGCGCTAATCTTTTACCTTATTAGGTTTTATAAGTCGCGATTCGCGGCATATACTTCTAATATTTGCATTGAGTATTTTTCAGAATTTGAATAACTAAGTTTAATACTCCTACACGAGTAGCACCATCAAACTTGGGGGGCTACCAGGGTATATAATACCACTGTTTCCGTACAAGTCACGCAGGCATATTTGGAAGCAGATCGTACGTAAGAGGTACTGCAGGCCCGGTACAAAGACGAATTTAAATATTCGCACCATCTTACCGCAGGGGAGACGTTCTCTGTCGGTTGTAAAGACGAATGTAATGTTCGCGCACAGCGCGCATAGCGCGCACCTTTGTCGCGAACAACGCACATACTTGTCGCGCACAGCGCGCACCTCTGCCACAGGAGCACGTCTTCTGTCGCACTATGTTGCATTGCTACTGGTACAAAAGGTACGCCCTTATCTAGGATGCAGCATAGGGATCCACCTATCCACCTTCACCATTGTGAGACAATCACAATCGCAATCCCAGTGCGCATTGTCGCATGTGGGCTGCGCAGTATGGTCCGTCCCATGCGCACACATGGGTCATGCTGTCATGGTTGATTGGGCCTACGCGGCCATGAACAGAACTTAAGTTTAGCATAACATAGCCACGCATTATGTCATACTAAACTTGGGGGGCTTGTGGACGTATGGTCCGGACTGGACCCTACATGGGCCAAGCCCGGCAGACATCGGCCCACTCTATGCCTAAACCCTAATCCATGCCTTATAAATATAGGGCTGGGGTTCCATTCACAGACAGAACACAACAGGTTATCCTAAACCTAATTCTCATATATGCTATTACGCATCGACACTAACCTGACCGTCGGAGGTGGATCCCGGGGCTACGGCCTCGGGTCCACTCCTAATGGGTTCTCTTTGTTGACAGGTCTACTCAGGGCTCGAGAAGACGACTAACGGCCCAAGGAGAGTCGTCGAATCCAGTCCGCGCCAGATTATGCATCAACAGTATCGTTATTTTTTTTTTAATTTCGTAATGTAATGTAATGTTGTGTTTTAATTAATGTTATGTTTTAAATAAATGAAGTGTTTGTTAAAATTTGGGGTTGAAATTGAAAATTTTTGCGGTGGAGGTGAGTTAAGGTGAGTTACCCTACCGGGGTGGAAAGTCAAGAGTTAAGGTTAAAAGGGAAAAACTGACGTGGCGCTGAGGTGGCAGTGTGTTAAGACTTAACACACCACCACCTTACCGCGTGCTCTTAGGTATAAGCTTGTTGTACATATTGGCCTAAACTCTCGTAAAAATATCTAGCTACCTACTAGTCAAAACATTAAGGAAATTATAAGGCTACCCACAGTAAGGGGATTCAATCCCTTTACTTTTCCCTACCACGTCAGCTTTCTCTCTCCAACGATCTGTAGGCGATTCAGTGCCCCAGTAAGGGAGACCTAGTTCAGTTTTTTTTTTTTTTTTTTTTTTTTTTTTTTTTTTTTTTTTTTTTTTTCCTGCTGCATGCAAGCACTCCTTATCAGCCAAATACGTGTTGTACATGCAAAGCTCAAATAAGTGTTGTACATTAATCCATCAAATACGTGTTGTACCAAAGCCCAATCTCCCAATACAAACATTTAGTGCATCCATTATTCAAGCAACTTTTTCCCAGGAACTACACTAAATATTAAGGAATGTTTACCAATACAAACAACAACAATTTGTATAAACTTGGAGCAAAAAGTAAAAAAAAAAAAAAAAAAAAAAAAAAAAACAAGACAGTCGATCGCATGCACGACCGTTTGGTGTTTTTGTTGCTGCTCGACCGAGTCTCCACAGCAAAGGGATCAACTGGGAATCGATCACCCAAGTCGATCGGCATGCCTTACTGCATGCAGCCTAATGACCACTTGTATTTATTAAAGACTGAAAAATTACAGCATTTCTTTAGTTTATAAAATATAAACAATTCAGGATTCATTGATCAATCTAATGACTCATTTTTTTTTTCTCCACAAAAATTGGTTGAATATCCAATTTTTTTTCCGCGCTTTTGAAAAGTGTGTAAAATTTTATTATGTAAAAAAAAATTCACACTTTTAAGTGTGAAAAAATCTAAGAAATATTACACTTATAGGTGTGGACTTAAATTCTCCACAATTATTCAAAGAGTGAAGGTCCAAATTCTCCACACTTCCTCAAAGTGTGGAGAAATCTTAAAATTCTTCACAATAAAAAGTGTGAACTTTTTTTTTATAGAGTTGAGACCCATGAAAAACCCATACATGCCATAGAACCTATCAACCAATCATAGCCACTCATTTATATTTTTTACCTTTTTTTTCAAAACAACATATCTTGCAAACGGTAAATCTTCAAGCTACAAAAAAAAAAATACCACCGCGACGAGAATTAAATGATCTTTCTATAGATATGCATTGTTATATACTTTCGACGAACTTTCTTTTTAATTTCCGCTTAGAAAGAATCATATATGATTCGTAAAAATCATATATGATTCGTAAAAAATCATATATGATTCGTAAATCATATATGATTTGTTAAAATCGAATCATATATGATTTTTCTGGTTGAAAAAAAAAAGTTCATCGAAAAAAAAGTTCGTCGAAAGTATATAACAATGCATGTCTATAGAAAGATGATTTAAATCTCGTCGCGATGTTATTTTTTTGAAGCTTGACGATTTATGGTTTGCGAAATATTTAAGTTTTAAAAAAAGGGTGGAAGTTTATTTTTTATTTTGATAAAAAAATTAGTGTCTAAGATTGCTTGATGGGTTATATGGTAAAAGTTGTATATATAAAGAACTTTTGGCTTTTTTGATACAACTATGAATGTGAAAAGTCTATTGTTTTACAATTTTTTTCACATTTATTAATGTAACCAAGTTTTACATTAAACTAATAAAATTTTACACAATTTTAAAAAGTGTAAAAATAAAAGTGTGGATAATGAACTATTTTTCTTTAGTGACCATAGCTAATCTAAACTCAACAGGACTGGTCAAGTTTAGAAAACAAATTAACTAATTTCGTTCGGTTCAGATTCAAAAACTTCTAAATATTATCACATCTTATTATAACTCAACTCAAGTTTAGTTAAATGAACTTTTGGATCTTGGTATTCAGCTGGGAGTCAACTAATGGTCTTGGTAGTGTTACTCGATCAAAGCCTATATTTAGCACTATAAACATTTGCATGTTGTACAATGTCATATATAAACTATATGGTATATACTTTAATTTTCCCCACTACGGTATCTTCAGATATTGTAATCATTTAGTATACGGATAATTCTTAATATGGCCCAGTTGCTTAATTGATTTGGTTTTTTTTCTCAAAATTCAAAATTTCTTAATTTAGACCAGGACAACTTGTAGTTTTTGGAGACAAGTGTCACTTTTCGGATTATTTTTTAGGCAACTTGTGTATTTTTGAGATAACTTGTGCATTTTTTAAGCATCTGACGGACACTTGTCATTATATGGGTTGAGGTGCCCAATTGCCTGATCTAAATTAAGAAACTACGAATTCCGAAACAAAAAAGCAAATCAATTGAGAAATTGAGGCATGTTACGTATTATCCCTTTTAGTATATTACGACCTCTCTGCAAATCTTCTCACTTGGCGATACCGTAGTTAGTAAGGCAAAAGTTCTTTATAGATCCAACTTTTAGCATAGAACCCATCAAGCAATCTTAGTCACTCATTTTTTTTTATCAAAATAAAAAAATAAACTTCCACCCTTTTATTAAAACTTAAATATCTCGCAAACCGTAAATCGTCAAGATACAAAAAATACCACCGCGACGAGAATTAAATTATCTTTATATAGACATGTGTTAGGTACCCATATTGATTTCACACAAGCAAGAATGAGATAGATATAAGGATGGGATGATTATAAGAATGAGAAAAAAGTAAAAGCAAGAGTTTCCTTATGATATTCAAATAACCAACCAAGTTTACATGAGACCTAAGCTTACTATTTATAGGGAAGGAGCTAGGGCAACACACCTTCTCCTTCCACTCATCATTTCGTGTGGGCTTAGAAGCCCATGGACTTCATTACTTAAGCTTAGTAAACTTAATACATAATAAAATGAAAGTAAATAATAACTAAGCAACATAACGTTTATAAAAAATGACCGAGACTTGATAAATACTAAAACTTCGTTCCCAACAATCTCCCTCTAAGGGTCGGTCATCACGGTTGCTTGACGTCTTTGTCATTTCTTCATCTTTGACTTTTACAGCTTTAGACGTCTTTCAAAAATCATGAGATAAAATCATTCATCGTTCTTTGTTCTTTGTTCATTGTTGTTGTGATAGTGATCAAGTTATGAAGTTGTCTGCCTTTCGTCACTTCTGCGTCTGTGGTGGTAGTCCGCCTTTCCAACATGCTCATACATCTTTGAACTTTGACTTATACATGCACGTAGTTCCCTTTCTTACACTTTGACCTTTAGTCTTTATACTGTGTAGATTCTTCTTTTAGGCGTAGAATCTTTCATTGAACTTTGTGTTGCTTTGATCTTTGAGAGAGCTTTTGATGACTTCAAGATGCATGTATGAGCATGTGGAATCCGTCGCCATGGAGATGATGTGTACCTGCAGGTAAACAGTTAGCAATAAAACATCCGGTACTTACAGATAAGGAATTAGAGATCGTCAACAGTATAGTGTGAAGACTCCTTCTAACCCTTATCAAGGCCGTTCCCATGTCAGATACCCCCGAAGGAGCTTACGAGACCTACTAAGTAGCTTAATGACTGGGTGATTCGCTGGGGATCACTCCACGACTGTAGACCGCTACGAAACTACCGCAAACACTAAGCGTAACCCGTGAAGGGTTACCGAAGTGACCTGCTGTCAGGGCTGTTTGATATTGACCCTGGCAGGAATTTCTGTTCAATCATTGAGAAATACATTTGTAATTCTCTCACAGACGTTCTCGGCAGATTGCTAAGATCTGCGAAGGACTCGATAATTTACAGCTGATGTCCATTGATGTAGAACACCAGTTGTAGAAATACTAAGTGTTCCTAAGAGATCTTTGATGTATCTCATGGCTCTAGACTCGAAAAAGTGCACACTTAGGTTTCCTATGCGGAGACTAGGGAGAGGTCTCCTGTTTCAATATCAACCATCTCTAAGAGATATGTCGATAGATTACACAGGTTCCCCGTGAGAATGAAACAAGCTCTTTTAAGAGAACTTGAGTGCCTAGAAGGTTAAGTGCAATGCGTCACTGGGTCCATGAAGACTTTATCTTCAATACCGGCGTCGCCTTAGCAACAACCAGTAGCATACGAATTGAACCCGGTGTCTGCCCTAAGTTTGAACATATGGAGGGCTATTTCTTTTCACCCTTTTCTTTACTTTTCTTTTTAATTCTTCAACTCCTTCTTTCTCCTTTCATTCTTTACTCCTTTTTTCGTATCATACCTAAGGACTTCTAGTTCTAACTATTGGTGATGTCCTTGGGTAGATCCCTCCGGCTTAGGCAGATCATATGACGGTTTTTCCTAACCTTAGTCACCTTATAACTCCATGACTATCCTATAATTGCCATTGAAACCATTGAAAATCTCTCAAAGTGTTTATGATTATCAAACATTTTGTTTAACACTTTGAGAGTTTTGTGTTTTCTTATGAAGGGCTCCCCCTTCACATGTGCTCATATGTATTTAATAAATTTGCACATGCGGGAGGAGCAAGCACTTTTTGAATTGATCCACTTTCAGTGAACAAGACCGATTCGAGATACGCTTACATCACTAGTTATACTAGCTTTAAGTTATTACCCGGCCTGGTCAAGTCCACAGAAAGTTTCTCGAAATGGTACATTTCTACTAAGACAAATCCTTTTCGAGACATGCTTACGTGGCTAGTTACAGAGTTTCATTGTCAGCTTTTAGGTGACAACTAGCTCTAATAACTAACTTGATGTTATAACCCGTCGAGGATAAGTCTTTTCGATCATTAACTATTATGTTTCGTCAATTCTTGGGTCAATCCTGAGTCTAGCTCGCATGAGATTTGACTTTAAGCAACTTTGAACTTTCATATTTTAATCACATTCACTTTTTCTCCCCCTCAAAAATAGCATATAAGATGATATTTTTGACGATCTTTTGATTAAAATATGCCTTTTGAGTCTTATGGGGAGAATTCAACAAGAACTTTTGATTTCAAGAACGATGATTTTGTTTCAAGTGCTCCCCCTCAACAAGTGAATTCTTATTGAGGTGAAATACTTGTCTTTTTGAGCAGAGTTATGAAAATCAGAAAATGTTTGATTAACTCTACTCAAAAGTAAGAAGCCTTCGCTCCTTATATCAGGATTGAGGCACTGAAGCACACCTTAGGGTCCTTTCATTACAAGTATGGGTTGTACACATTTATATGCACACAAACCATTATGGTTACAAATCAATCAAATGAAATAGTTGTAATTGAAATGTTAATACCCTTGTATACCAGCTTATGATTCATCGATGATCGGAGCATCAAAGTCTGTGAACTGAGGATCTGGTCTATTGAATAGTCTGATGGGAAATGATGGTCTGACACCGATGTAACTCTCCAATCGTTTGATCTGCTCTCGACGAAATAACCTTTCTTCTATTTTCATGACAAAGTTTCGAACTTGTCTTCTGGAACTGGATTTCCACCTAGCAGTTTCACCTTTAGATATCTTTCTCCTATCATCATTCAACCTTTTGACTAACCCATCGCGAACAGTTTTGAGCGTAGTATCACAGAACTTGTGTAACTCATCGAGCCTCATAAAACTTAGTTGCTTTTTGTTGTTGAGGTAGGTGAAACCAAATGACGGTTTTTGGATGAGTGTATACTGCGACATCTGATCTATTCCAACAAATGAGAATTGTGGCTTAGTCAAATTGATCTTCTGTTGGTAACTTTCGACTCCAAGCTGAAGGTCTTTCACTCTTTCTTGAACTAGCAGTCGTCTGATGAAGAGAAGTAATGATGAAATGAAGTTGTATTGTGTGTCAGTGTTGAAACCACGCATTCTTCCTTGAACCTTTTCTAGATACATGTCTTCAATGTCATTTAGATAAAGGTCGGGAAAGTCTGCTTCTGAGAACTTGTACTTCTTTTCATCTTGTCTTTTGACGACAATCTCGTTCATGAAAGTGTAGTTGAACTTTTTCGACTCCTGAATTTCCAAAATAGCAATGATTCTTGATTTATGCTTCACGTTCTCTATTGACTTGATTTCTAGCCTGTGAGTGTAACCGAGTCGACGAAGTTCAGGCCAGTGCTGAATCCCGTGTAAAGCATCTCTGTCGTAGGCGAAAATGGAGTTGCTAAATACCGGAGTTAACTCTTCGATTGCAGGAACATCGTACCTTGTGGCTGGCACTGAAATAGTCAATGATGAGGCCTATTTTTGTTTGGAATTCTCTTGTGTGAGTTGGAGGTTACGAAGATCTTTGTTGAAGAAGAAGCGGTAAGGTATCTTCGGTTTTTCTGGAAATCCTTGCAAAGATAATGGTTTAGTCCAATCGGTGAAGAAAGGCTTGTCGGGTTTTCTTGAATGGATGTCGAAATTTGCTTCAGGTTTTAGCCAGTCAAACTCTCCTAACATTGCACTGGCTATATTCTGCATGTGAAATTCGAGTTCCATCTTGTTTCCAGATCTAGACTTAAGGAATTCATGTGCATCCCGATTGATTCTTCTTAACTCAGCCTTTGTAAGTTTGTCAATCTGAAGTTCTGCCATGATACTCTGAGTGTATTGCAGTGTATTGCTCGGAAGTGGTTCTTCATCTTCGAGAGGAGGTTGAGCCTTGACCAAATCACTCAACCAGTCATCTTGAGGTGTGTCGTCATTGTCGATCCATGAGTGACGTCTTCTTTTCTTAGACTTCTTAGACTTGGATGTAGTATCCTTGTCTTGAGCTTTGGAGGTTGATGATGGTCCAGGTTTAGAATCGGGGATTGGAGATGCACGATAGTCGGTATCGGGTTGTCCTTGATAGTCATCAACAGGTTGCATGAAGGTTTCTTCCTGGTCTGTAGGACCTAGACCAGAAGCTGAAGTATGTTGCTGATTTCCAGGAGGAGTTGAATCTTTTTGTGGTTGTTGTGAAGATGATGGACCGGTTGCAGACTTATGTTTCTTTCCTTTCGAGTTCGGGTCCGAGTCTTCATCCTTCCTTGACCTTTTCAAAGATCCAGCAGCTTCTTTGCAAGACTCTTTTGACAAGTTAGCTGCAATGGCGTCGACAAGTGTTGTTTCTTCTGGTCTCAATGTGGTTTTGTAGGCAACTTTGTCGTAGAGCTGTGCAAGCAGGTCTTCGACCGATGATTCAAAAATGGTTGGAGTTGATGTTGAAGCTTTTGCAGGTTAAAGAGTAAATGGAGTTGTTGACAGCATTTTCCTTACGACACTTCTAATCCTGTGCTCCAAGTTATCCTTAATTGGTTCAACAAGACTTGCCACTTGAGGAGTGACGATATCAACAAGATTCTCTGTAAGGTTGTTAGGAATACAAATATTCCTGTAAAAGTCTCGGTCACCTGATTATTGTAATAGCATTAAGTTAGCTCGTAGTTAGTTTATATATTAGTTAATTAGTTTTAGTTTAAGTAACACCGTGGAAGAAGGACGGGTCTTTACCCACTGTATGCCTGATCCACAGCCCGGGTGTGGGCGTTTGTAGAAAACTATAAATACCCCTCTCCACATGTGGAGAGGGTTGGTGCTTTTCATTCATTCAATCTAACATTCTACTTTTTCTCTCAACTCTCTCTCTCTAGAAACACCCAACTCTTTCTCTCTCTAATCTCTTCTACTATTATTCTTCTTCTTCCATAATTCTATCACAAAACCATGCATGCTATGATTACTGATATCATACAATTGGTATCAAGAGCCAAGGTTTCATCTTTGGGGCTTGGAATACTCGGATTTTAGTGTGGTTTTTGTGGCTTCTAGTTTGGTTCGAATGGTATTCATGGAATGCATCTTGTTCTAGTTTTGTTTGTTGTTAAAGGGGTTTGATGTTTGTTCTTTTATGTTTAGGAGTGGTTTTATATCCTAGCTTGGTGCCCAGATTTGTTATTTCATCACTTTGTGTAGGCATATTCGAATTTTTTTGTGGCCTATTCTTGATTGCGATTATCTCATTTGCGATTTCCTTCTGAATTTAACTTTCAAAATTGCGTTTTTTTTTATTGTGGTCCACTGGACAATGTGTTGGCATCTACTGAAAAGGGTGTAAAGACAAATGAATTCGAAAGTGACAGTTTTAGATGTAACTCTTTGTGTTTATCTGGTTTTGGCTAGTTGCGTTTAACTTGTGGTTGCGTTTAAAAATTTGTTGCGATTAAATACTGGCTGCGGTTATCTCACAATTGCGATTACTTTTTTTAAGTATTGCGATTACTCTTTTAAGCGTGCTCTATCTTAACTAAACGCTGCCCAAGTTTCATCAGTTGTGATTAGTACAAGAACATCACCCACTTTACTTCATTCATCTTAACAAACATCAGGTTTTATAACATCAACCTTTAACCAACATCACAAATCCAAATCCTCACCGCAACAACAATTCAACTTGTGTGCTATCCCTTTTGTTGGTTCAGTTTATGAGATCTATACAACAATCAAAAGTAACAAAAATGAAATAAAAGTAAGAATCAATGATCTCAGCTTATCTCTTTTAGTCTTAACCGCTTCATATGAACATCAGAATCTTAAGAGATAATTCATCATAGATCGAATTTTTTTTAAGCATACACTTCGTTTATTTTATGAAACAAACGACAGGGAAGATAACAAGATTGGTGTTTCCAAAATTTTTTTTCCTTTATTCGTTCATAATTATTAAACATCAATCAACGGTAACAAAATCAGAAACGATAAAAAAAAAAAAAAAAAAAAAAAAAAAAAAAAAAAAAAAAGGATCTCAGGTGTTCGTTCAATTTGTGTGACTATCTTCAAATGATTGTTGTTTGAACGACTCAACCATCATTGATCTTTTAAGACGCATAGGCCTCAATTTAATTTCGGAAAACTTTTAAGAAGTCATCAAGACAATCGTGTCTCATAATTTCTTATTTTCCTTCAAAACACAACAAATATCAAACGATACCTACCTGGAGTTTCTTTTCCTCTTCGTTGGCTTACTTTGGCAAGTTAATACAAAGAAGGTGCTTGTATTTGATTCATCTAAACAAAAACAAGGGACGAATTGTATTTGTTATTTGTGATTGATTCGGTTTGACCAGTTTACAAAAGGGTACAAGGATTGTTCTTGTGGTGTTGGTGATTCGGATTCTCAAAGAAACAAAGGGACGGATCTGTGTTTAATCTCTTTGATTGCTGCGTAGCTGTAGTTAGAAGAGACTGTGACTGCGCTTATTTGTGTGTTAGTGTAACTAAATTTTAGGGTTGTGAGTCAAAGTAGTGTTTTATACCGGATTGTAGGGTTAATTACTTAATCAGTTTGGGCTTTAATTTGCCTGGGTTGGACGTTTGCCTTGGTGTTGGGCTCACTACTTCTGTCCGGTAACTGGTACTCACAAGGGACGAATTTTGTGGTTGCAACTTAGTGATAATCAACAAAAGGTGCAATACGGATAATCAACAAGGAACAAATTATTTGTTGAATATAGGGGGAAAATTTTGGTTTTTCTAAGTTGTTGTATTGATTGATCAAAAGTTTAGATCGCGATTTGTAGTTGAGCTTCAAGAATTCAAGAGTGAGAACAATTTTGGGTTGCGATATTGTCAGGTTTATTAGATATTACTATGGTATTTATTTGGATTCACTCAAACTCACTTCAACCAAACCATATCAATCCTTCTGTGCTTCACGGTTTCTTCTTGATTTTGTAAAATCCCGCGAAAGAATCTATTTTCTCGGTTTAAATCATAGAATTGTAAAATCCCGTGCTAGTTTGCATCATGTCTACTACTTCAGACTCCGTCAGATCTGAAAGAGAACTTCACCAGCCACTTAAGTTGCTTGATAACGCAGAAAGAAGCTACACAGAATGCTTTCGACAACTTCATTCACATCTCTCGGTACTTTTAGAGGGAAATGGATTCAAGATGGGATTCGAACGCGCATTTGTAACACTCTTTGGTCAAGATGTTCAGACTTTCACATGCACAATGATTCTTAACTTAGATCAACTACAACAACAACTTGACAAAGGAGAATTTTCCAAAATGGGATCCATGGCTGCCCTTTGTGTGATCAACAAACAACTCCAAGTGTTCTTTGATTCAGAATTCACTCTGGAGTATGACCATTATAGTGAGATGACGAAAAAGTGCTTTGCTGATCATACGGGTATTGAGGTTGACACGTTCAGAGACACACTTGTCCAGCTTATGGATAAAGTGAAAAGATTCATTAACGAAAAGGCACAACATATACCTGCATATGATGACAAGGTGAAGGTATGTAGGGTACAATCATGTGATGGTGTTGGTGACTCGGGTATAGCATCGGATGTTGGGTCAGGTGTCACGATATGCAAAGAATCAGTGACTGATAAGCTTGACACACCCTGCGACTCAGTGACTAGAGATACTCCAGACATGGGCACTGTATTGAAACCAGTAAAAGGGCAAGTGTCATGTGCTGAGGTACCCCTAACTGAACATCATAATGTGCTTTCTGATGAACGACTGCATACTGATCAAGTTATGCCCAGTTATGAAACATATTTGTTGAAAAAGACTGATAGCAATACCATTTCTGATTTAACAAATATGAATCATAAAGGGGGAGAAAGTGATCAGGATGCTGAACGTGATGACGAGTCAAGTTCTTTGTTTACAGCTAAGTCTTTTAAATCAAATGATATGGTTGATAAAGAAACGTTTAATGAACTTTCAAAGAGATTCCTACAACTTGAAAAACATTGTATTTCACTTGAAATCGCAATGCAACAAAAGGAAGAAAGTTTTCAAACTAACCAACCATGTAAAGATCCGGAACTTCCTAATTTCCGCGAATTCTTTTTGATTAATGATTTGAAAGCTCAGCTAGAAACCAAGGACTTGACAATCAACAACCTGAAAAAACGTATTACTGAGTTATGTGATATGTGTAATGAAGTTAAAACTAAACATGACTGCAATGTTATTGAATTGGAACATAATGTGGCTAAATTACGTGATGATAATGAGTCTTTGAAAATTTATTGCAAAGAACTGTGTGATTCAATCAAAGAAACAAATACTAAAACTGTTGAGCAAACAACGTCTTTGATTGCAAAAATTGATGAACTCAAAGCTCAAGTTCAGGAAAAGGGTTTCACAATAACAGCATTAAAGAACGAGCTAAGAAAAGCAATAGGGAATAGTGTGCATACTAAGTTTGCAAATCCATCAATCTTGGGGAAACCAGTTTTTCAATCAAATAGAAACCAATCAGTTGTTAGACAATTGACTGCGTTTAGATCTGAACGACCAAAACTTTCAAAAACACGGTTTGCCTCCCAAGTTGATGCGGAACAAGTTTTGAAAAAACCAGTCACTACACATTATTGGCCAAGGATTATTGATTCTAGTTCTTCTAAGCCTCAACAAGTAGTTACTCCTACACCCAACTTCTCTAGGATTAGTTCGAACATAGTGTCGAAACCTTGCACTAAGGCTCAAAACACTTATGTTATAAATGACCTGCACAAGAACTATGATCTAGAAAAGGCTAGGAAAAGGGCACTACTTCATAAGGATGGAATCTTAGGTTCTCAACCTTGTATGATCCCTCGTAGGATATTGAGGTACAATGCTAAGGTTCAACCTGCTAAGTCTAGGAATTACAGTAAGTCATCTACAATGCATAAGAAGCAAAACAAACCTAAAACTTCTCCTAGGTGGACACAAACTGCTAAATCTTTGGAGACTAGGAATATCGTTAAGCCTTCCACTATGCATAAGAAGCTTAGTAATCCTAGACCTTGCTATAAGTGGATTCCAACTGGTAGAATTTTTAAGGACGTTGGACTTAAGTGGATACCTACCGGAAAGGTGCTTACTGATGGCAATGCCATGGTTGACCATGAAACCCCCAAGGGTTTGGATACTGTTGTCACTAACCCATATATGTGCAATCAAGTTTGTGATGTTAGTGCAGGTAGTCCTTACTCAGTTGCAGGTACATCAACCATTCACTATATGAGAAAACTCAAAGTCTGGAGACCTAAAGCAATCACTTCCCCAGCTTCAGGAGTTCTAGAATGTCGATGCTGATGTATGTGCATTATGACGTCTGTTCACTTCAGTTCAGGCCTCGTTCTTCAAAGACTATGACGTCTGAATACATCAGTTCAGGCCTCATTCTTCATTATATGACGTTTGAACAATTCAGTTCAAGCCTCGGTTCTCAATTTCATCATTATGGCGTCTGCTGACAACACTTCAGGCCCCGTTCATCAAAGAAAAGAAAAGTGTACGCTTGAGTGCGCTTTATCTTCTGAAGTTGTGAAATGTTCTTGCTTCTGACCATTCTCATCAACAAACTTCATATTTGTTCCATGCTTGTTCAGTTTTCAAGTGGATTACTTTCATCGGATTGTATTTGTTATTATCCACTCGATCAAAAATGGCATCGTCAGATGCAATTTTTGAGGGGGAGAAGTGTGAACAGTGGATCAACCTCATATGCAATTTTTAAGGGGGAGAAGTGTGAATAAACTACATGTATTTCTATTCACTTGTTCAATCAAAAATCGCATCCTCATATGCAATATTTGAGGGGGAGAAGTGTGAATAAAATACATGTTGATTGATGCGTGAAATGACTCTCCTCTCCTCCAACACCTAATGTTCCACTAAGTAAGGATGACTAAAAGTGACTACAGAGTTGATTGGGTATCACGTATTTGAGATTGAAGTTGACTCTCACAAAGGTGTGATCTTAGTTTATCTTGAAGTCGGGGTTGGATGGATGAATGACTTTCAACGATAACTTGCTCGTGCTTGAGATTTAAGATGAAGACTTGGTTTATCTAGTTACCAGCAGTCGAGGTGGATGGTTGAAGACCTGGTTAACTATCACTTTAAGGAGTTATGTTGTAGTACTCAGTGTCACACGCCGTTGTCGTTGTGGATAATCGCAAGAGGTGGTAATGTCTCATGCTTTGGTTGGGTAGTGAGTACTTAGAGATTTGCTCGGAGCATAAATTCTCTACACCGTTCTTCCAACATTAGTGCAAGCTTAAGACACAAGAGCGGGGAACTCTACTTCAGTTTCAAGTGTGGTATATCGGGTTCTCTCCATACGTGGTCATTTACTATTAGCCAGTGGAAGTGAAAAGTGGTTTAATTAGGGATTGATCTACAGAGAATTGTTGAAGAGAATTGTTATCGACATCTACTCATGGGGTAGTGATTTGTATGTTGCTTCCAGTTGATATGTTTATGTACACATAGTTATGATGATTCCGAGTGATCGTCATCATCATGGAGGGAGAAGAATGTGTACATCGGGGTTTTTAACGAAGAACTGGAAGCATTCTATGTGAGTTGAAAATGTCGAAATAATGTTCCCCAAACAAACCCGTGAAGAAGCTACAGTTTATCAGTCTATGATCCACTTTACGTTGTGGATGACATGTTAAGAGACTGAAGACATTTTGGGTAGAAATGAGAGATACTTCTTCAACATGCATCAATGTTATTTCAAACGGGTTGTCAGTTTGGGAGGGAGCAAGTACACTTATGGGCTTACTAATTGGGAGGGAGGATTAACCCTATTAGTGAGCGTTTCTATAGCAGTTGATTCTCACTAGATACATTTTAGCTTATTTGGTTCTTCTCAATATTTCAAGTAGATGTGCGTAAAAGTTGTTGCTGATTCTGATGTATCAAAACCAGCAAATGGGAAGGAGACATACATCCGAATGTATAACGAGTACACGTGATGAACATAATACTTCTTCTTAATTGAAGTTATCCCGGGAAGACATATGTCATAACCGTAGAGAAACTCAGTGTCTTAACTCGCAGCGTTTGGTGTATTATTCCAACTACGTTGGGGAAGTGGTCTTCTGATACTTGTGGTATGTATTACTTCAGTTTTCAGTGGGAAGGAATATGAGAAGAACAATTGGAGAGTGAGATGATATTGCTTATCGACATCTTCATATGAGTTGATATGATTTATGGTAAAGTGCTTCTGGTTAATGCTTCATGTACACAATGTTATGCTGATTCCGATGAGATCGCAACCATCAGGGGAGAGATTTGTGTACATCAAGGATGCGCAACAGGTTCACGTGATCGGGCTTAGTCATATATTCCGGAGGTGATATCCGCGGAGATGATCAGTGCTTCAACCTGTTACTTTGGTGTCATCGTTTCTTCTTGTGTTGGATACATGCGTACAAGATGGATTGAGTTGGTATGTGTAAGATAACTGGAAAGCATTGAGTGAAATGAAGATGTTGATATCTTATTCCCCTAATAGACAATTGCTCCAAACCTCAAAGTAATGTGTACATTGGGGATGTATAACAGGGTCATGTGATCGGGCTTCATCTTACATTCCGGGATTGATTACCGCAGAGATGATCCGTGGTTCACCTTGTTACTTCGGTGTTTTCGTTTTCGTCGGGGTTTTCGAGCTTCATACAATGAGACTTTTTGCATCACTTCAATTACTTGGGGGAAGTGGTCTCATGTAAGTGATTGTCGGTTTGGGGGGAAGCTACCAAAGCTTCACAATGAGGAGGCAATAAAAACTTTCAGAAATTTGGTGGGTGTCTAGCGATTAACTCAGTTGTGAGATTCTAGTGATTTGTTAACTACTTGTGTTTGGTGAATTGTTGTGACTTAAGTCGTTTCCATTAGTCTGATTGTAATTTGACGTTGTGAGTTAATCTTTACGACTTGACTTATTACGATCGGATCTATTGTAACTTGACTTGTCGCGACTTGACGCTTAATGCTAATTGTTACTTATCCAAGATCTCTCTCTAAGTCTAACTCGCATATTAGATCTTTCGGTTTCTTTTGTTGACTTTAGTAAAATCCCGGGAGAGAATCGATCTCTCGGTTTAAGTCACAAGAGTTGTAAAATCCCGTTTAAGATTATATCATGGCATCTACGGATTCAAACAATTATTCAGGAGCCTCGAAAGCTTTGATGGTGAAAGTTTAAGAGATGTTGACTACATACTTCTACAACGAGCTGAACGGTAATCTCATTTTGGTGCTCATGTCAACATCTCCCTAAACTGTTTGGTATCCTTTGTACATATCTTATACAAATACGTAAATAGAAAAATATAAAACCTATAAAAACCATAAAAATCTGAAAAATCATAAAAAAATCCAAAAATATTCTTCTCACGACATGTCTCTTGTGTAATCAATATTATGTACGTTTCTAGAAATTTCATTTAATAATGACACGGAATCATACATATGCTTGAGCAAGAGTTTTTCGGTTTCAAATAAAGTTTTTTTTCTAAAACATGTCGTTTCTCAAAACATTCTTAAAATTATGGCTTGCACTCATTTCAGGCTGTAACCCGCGCTTAAACTTATGGCTTGTAGTCATTTCAGGCTACAACCCGGTCTTCAAAAATTATGGCTTGCTATTACTTTAGATAGCAACCCGTTTTTCAAAATTAAGGAAAACACGTCGCCAAAAAGACGGTTGTTCCTAACAAAGGGTGTCGTTCATCCGAGCGTGAATTACTTTATATTCATGCACCCTCGATCTAATGTACGCTTCAGTGCATTATTTCTTGATAAAGAAGATAAATCTTCTTTTTATCGCCAAATACTTTCCCTTCTATGATTTTTCCGGAAAGTGTTTGTGCAAAACTTGGTGGTACCATGAAATTTTGAATGAAAATCGAATTGAACTCAAAAGTTTGATAAAATTTTCACTCAATCAATGACGTTAATAGTTTATGAAAATATTTATGCTTTAACATCCGTCATTGATTGATGGGGAGAGTGATTTCTCAAAATTTTATGTATTATCAAAACTCCCCACACTTCGTACATAAAACCTTGCAACAAAATGATTTGTGATGTGTTATGTGTCAGAATGAGTACACTTTCAAAGAGTTTTCGTTTAAACTTCAAATCTTTTGTAAACTCTTCAAATCTGACACATAACAACCTCCCTCACAGATTGAGGGGGAGCAAGAAAAAGGTTCCGTTTTATCAGACAGTATTAAAAAATTAACCGCATTTCTCTCCCAAACGTTTTCTAACTTATTTAAATCAATTGAGATCAAAAATCTCTAAAGATTTGAAATTTTTGATCGGGGGAGAGAATGTGATTTAAATATGAAATCTGATAAACAAAAGTGATCTTTTGGACTCAATAAATGTGCTCCCACATATGTGCTAAACTCTTTCGAATATCGATGCACATATTGAGGGGGAGCAAAAGGCGTTTGTGGAAGTTATACCAAAGACCGACCATTTATCTTTATGCATGGAGTTATAAGGTTGGTTAAGGTTAGGTATAAGTTCCCATGATCCACCAGAACCGGACGGATCTTCCCAGGGACAATCCATAGATAGATTAGAAGTCCTTAGGAATGATTGAAAAAAGGAGTAAAGTGAGAAAGGGAAGAGTGCGGACTGAGATAGAGCTAGGACTGGAACAAACCCAACAAGGTTCTAGTGGTGAAGTCTCGGTAAGCACTGAAGGGGTTGAAGAATGAAAAAGAAATGAAATGAGAAAGGGTGAAAAGAAATAGCCCTCCAAATATTCAACCTTAGGGCAGAAACCGGGTTCAATTCATAATCTACTAGTGGTTACTAAAGTAACACTAGTATTGAAGACAAGACGTCATGGACCCAGTGACGTACTGCACTAAACTTCCCAACCACTCAAGTTCTCTTAAAAGAGCTTGTTTCATTCTCACGGGGAACCCTGTGCAATGTATCGACCGATCATTGCGAGCTATGTTGATACCTAAAATAGGAGACGCCTCCCCAGTCTCCAGGAGCGGATCAAAACGCACTATTAAGTCTAGAGCCATGAGATCATCCATAAATCTTGATAGGACACATTCCAAATATGCTTATTGTTTCACACAATGTGGAAAATAAGATAAAATATTTAGAGTCCTACGCATTATCCTTATGGTATTGCCAGAACATCCGAGTGATATGTAAATATTCACAATGAAGATGGAAATCCTTCTAGAGCGAACATCACTCAAGCTCTTGGTAGGTGACATGTGAGATCCATCTTGGATCGATGATCAAGTGACAACTGGAAAGCAACAATGGTGCGATTCAACATTGAATCAAACTTGTTCCAGGATATGGATTGACGGATACTTTTGCTAAAACCTTTCAATGTGCTCACAAACTAATTTCTCGAGCACATTGATTGTGTAAAATCTTTCAAACAAAAGTATTTTTGATGAAAATGTGATTCTGAGTTTAAAACACTCGTCGTGTCACAAAATTTTTTTTATTATATGACACGCGAGTGATGTCTATAAATCAATTTTTCATCAATCCGTGAATATCAATTCACCGATTCACTCTATCGTGTTGTCTGCTTCGAGACGTTCCGGTATGAGAACATGCTTAGTATGGAGATTCCAAAGTGGATTCTTTGGAAAATTCATTATTACAAGCTGGAAATTCCTGTCAAGGAGAGACTTCTTTAAAATAGACTCTACCTGATCACAGGTCGGTTTTCACAAAATCGGAGGGTAGTCTGTCCTCGCAGAACGAATGACAAAGCCATGTTCGTTCTCTATCTTTATTGCTAACTGTTTTATTTCAGGGACACATATAAAGATGGCGTTGATGGCTCCAGTTTCCAGCTGAATCGGGTCAATCCACACCTCATGCTCACACATCCTCCACACTATCAATGAAGATGAGAGACTTGCTACAACAAATGCTGAGAGACTACCAACAACGTTTCCGCAACTCTGATGAAAAAGTCTCCTGATCTACAACTCTAATGCAATGTCTCCAGATACAGAAGGGTGTGAGCATGATGGTCCTTAGTCACTACATCACATGAAGGCAATACAACTATGGATGAGCTTGGAGATTTACTTTGGCTGATGATCTCAAAGAAGCTCAAAGATCATATATCACAAAGGAATTCAAATCACAAGTTCGCTTGCTTGAAGTACAAAGTGTGAAGAAAAGTGAAGAATCAGATCCTACGAGCTACAGAGACTAAAGAATGCTTAAAGACCAAAGAGCTTAATTTCAAAGGTGACCTCGCTTAGGGGGAGATTGTTAGGAATACAAATATTCCTGTAAAAGTCTCGGTCACCTGATTATTGTAATAGCATTAAGTTAGCTCATAGTTAGTTTATATATTAGTTAATTAGTTTTAGTTTAAGTAACACCGTGGAAGAAGGACGGGTCTTTACCCACTGTATGCCTGATCCACAGCCCGGGTGAGGGCGTTTGTAGAAAACTATAAATACCCCTCTCCACATGTGGAGAGGGTTGGTGCTTTTCATTCATTCAATCTAACATTCTACTTTTTCTCTCAACTCTCTCTCTCTAGAAACACCCAACTCTTTCTCTCTCTAATCTCTTCTACTATTATTCTTCTTCTTCCATAATTCTATCACAAAACCATGCATGCTATGATTATTGATATCATACAAAGGTAATTGAAGGTAAAAGTCCTGATGATTCCTTCCAAGTCTGCTTTCATGAATTTATCAATTTCCTGTTTTGCCTCCTGAAAGTCTTCAACTTGTTTAGCAAGATTAGTAACCAAGGTTGTGAGACTTTTAACTTGCTCCTGAAGATCAACTGGTTTTGTGGGTTCATTGATTGATTGTTGTTTAGATGCGGTTTCAGATGGTGAAGGAGATGAATGTTCTGGTGATCTGAAGAAGACTCGTTGTGGGAGTTCGAAGAAGAAGCTGGAGGAGTCAGATCCTTTGGAGGAGATTCTTTAGGAAGTGGAGGTTTTTCTGAAGATGTCTTCTCTGAGTGTGAAGGTGATTGAAGAAATATGTTGGTGTTGAATGCTTGTTCATTGGCTTATTTTTCTTCACTTTCTTTTCTTCTACGTTCCTCTTCTTCCTGTGCTAGATACTCCGTAGTGGTGAAAGGATCAAATCCCTGATCAGTGGCAATGTTCTCCTGTTCATCAACATTCTCCTCAATGTTTGCAGCTTCCGTCATAGTGGTGTTACCTTCTGCATCTTTATCTTCTACTTTGTCATCGGGTTGAACAACTGGTTCGAAAGTGGTAGACACAATGGGAGGAACAATGCTGCCAGTAGTGCCTTCATGTTCAGGTTGATCAACAGGTGGTTATGAAGGTTGTGGATGAAGGCGGCTGAGGAGTGATGCTTCCCGCTGATCTTTGAAGAATTTCTTCTCTTCGGCCCGTGTGTCGACAACAATACTTTTCAATTTTATTTTATCGACCAATTGTTCAACTATTGGCTCGTCTTCTTCATCATCATTGATTCCAACATTTGATTCATTGATGGTAATCCCTCACCTTTTTCTTTTATCCGCTTCAAAAGTTTTCAAGCTTTGTTGTTTGGAAATTTCCATTTCTGGAAATTCTTCTTCAGTTACTCTTTCTCTTCGTTCAAAGTCTTCTTCTTCATCAGTTTCTGTGTCAAATTCAGAATCACTTTCTGAGGGTGGCGGTGTAGGTTCATCATGAAGCATGAGCTGTGGTGTAACCTTCTTTCTTGGTTTAGGTGCAGGCTTCGGTTTAGGTGTAGGTTTTGATTTAGGAGTAGGTTTTGGTTTGGGAGTAGGCTTGGGTTTTGATTGTAGTGAAGCTGTAGTGCTACTCGTACTCCCTGATTTCCTACTTCTTGTACTCCGAGTCTGCATGGTAGTCTCTTCCTTAATTCCTTGATAAGCTTTATCATAGAATTCATAGCTTGAGATTTTCCTGATATTGTCATCAAGAAAATAATCGGGAATCCTCTTTCCTTGTTGCTTTGTTAAGGACGTGGTCCTTTTGACAAAATCAATGGTGAAGTCGTCCTCGAAGAGGTTCTTAGGCTCATTTGGATCTTCCATTCTTTTGATGAATTCAGGTTTATCTTTACAAAAATGCTCAATGATTAGCTTTGTGAACCTTACGAACGGGATCATAGTCTTTTCACGATCGGTTTGAATGTTGTAGACTAGATCACTCATTATGGGAATTGCAAAGTCAATCGGTAGCATACTGACCATTCCCCAAAACACTTGTAAATGCTCAAGTCTGGGATGTTCGTGACCACTTTTCCTTCCTGATATTGAGCGTACGACCAACATATAGAAGGTTCTCCAAGGCTGAAGCATGTTCTTTGCATTGAATCTAGAACGCTCAAGCAAAGGTAAGTCATCTTGAACATCGTATCCTAGATCAATGAAATAATCCAGGAGATCCAATTCAGGCAACATTGGAACAAATTCATTCTCAGGTTGAGGTAGAAGGAAAATTGTACGAAGGACTTCGAGATCTACAGTATAGACTTGTCGATCCAGCATGACAGTGAAAGACTCATCATCCAAGTTAACCTTTGCTGTAAGCCAGAACTGATGAAGGTAGAATACTGGAACTGAAGTTGATTTGTCGAGCAGATGCTTGCATGGATGAGCAAGGAGAATATCTTTGATGATCTTACACGAGTTCTCAGGAATTCTCAATTTGTCGAAGTCAACTCGAGGATTGTTTTTGCCGATGGTGATGCAGTAATCAGCAGGAATGATGTCGTTCAGTGTGAGCAATGGAAGATTTTGTTCCGGGACATTCTCGTTGTGTTCAGCCATGGTATTCTGAAAAAAGTATCATCATAAACCAAACATCTAGAATTGTTAATTGTTAGCACAATCACAAGTTTGATTACAGATAAACACCTAGAACATGTAAGCACGGATGGTACAATTATCATATGTGAAGAGACATGTGGTGTAAACTTAGATAGAATTGATCTAATTGAATCATGAACTCAAGCATAAAGCACTAGACATTCACATGAGCACAAGTATTATCCAAGTAACATGATTACAACACACATTACATCAAATCATAATAATCAATCACTAATACATGTTTTCGAAAATACAAGGATTTAGAAACTTTGCATTATGGACACTTTTCGCAATCATAAAAAATCCTAGTTTTCGAAAATATCTTAAGTGTGATCTCGAAAAACAGAAACAATGGAAAAGTTTCGAAATGCCAATTGTGAGTGTTTTCGAAACAATCCACAAAATGTGTTCTCGATAAATAATTTATCGAAAATACAAATTTGCAAAAAATTTCGCAAACACTAAAATTGAGTATTCTCGAAAGTTTTGTGTCCTCGAAAAAATGAGCAGTGATGAAATTTCTTCGCAAACACATTAAACAAGTGTTCTCGAAAGGATTCCAAAGTGTATTCTCGAAAAAATTGTATTTTCGAAAAAATACAAGACTTTGAAAAATTTTCGCAAACACTTGTGAAGTGTATTCTCGAACGAATTCCACTAACTCAGGTGTTTTCGAAAATGTGTTCTCGAAAGATTTCTTATACAAGAATTTCGAAATTGTGTCAACATACGTTTCTCTTGCAATATTGTGTTTCTAAAGAGTGTAGCCTGTAAAAGTGTGAGATAAACAAGCAGTCAATACCTAGAAGTGACACAAACTTGCAAATTTCGAAACTGAGTATAAATCATATATCGAGAATCATAAAAAATGATATAACATGTTATATTTCAGTTACACACGTTAACATGCTACCATTGGAACATGAACATCACACATAATTGACCATAAGAACATTACACAAGAAAATCCCATTATGAACAAAACCCTAGATATCGAGATAAATGCATAAATGGATTTAGGCACAATCAAAGTGATACAAATTGTCACTTGCACTTATAACATCATATCCCACCAAGAATAACAATAAAACATACCACGAATCAACAAAACCCAAATCGTACATAAACCCTACTTTTCGAAAATCATTCAAACATGTTTAATATAATGATAAACTGCTATAGGAACGTTTAGAACATGATTTTGAACAAAATCCCTATGAAAAATCACACAAGCAAACACGTTATGATAGTTTTCGAAATTTAGAAACCCTAGAATTTCAAGTCACGATTTCTTGAAATATAACCATTAGAATTTCGATTAAACGAAAACCATTACTTGCATTTGCCTTTAGATCATATAGGAACTTACGGATTGAATATTAGAAGCACGGATTTTCCTTTTGAATTCTAGCCGTAGATATCAATTAGGGTGTTTGTTTGTTTCAAAATTTCTGAAATATGGGGTGTTAGTATGTTTATATATTTAGAACTTTTAAGGTTTTGACACATTTGATCCCTTAACATTTAAATTTGCATCACAAGTCCTTTAGTTTGATACAAGTGAATGACCAAAGGCAATTGTTTTAGATATACTCCCTATGAGACGTTTAACGGGATGAGACGAAGGAAAGGTCATGAATCTTCCATTATTTCTGAAACAACACATCTTTTGAATATATGCAAGTATACCGGTTTAAATAAAATGGTAAATTTTGAGCGTTTCTCCCCCTCAACACTTGTAAAGGATATAGAAATGACAAAGTGTTGACAGGAAGCGATACACTTGCGTTTTTTTTTTTTTTTTTTTTTTTTTTTTAAGAAAAGATAGGAAATTCTTTTTGTATTTTTGATGGTTTTATAATTTTGTATTTTGTTTTCAAAAAATTATATACAAAGATAGTTTTGATGTTTGACTGTCACTTGTGTTTTAAAAACTTTTCCAGATCCTCTGGAGTCAAGCATCGCATACCAATTTGGTGAACTAAATTAGCAAACCTTGTTGGAGGTAATGCTTTGGTAAGTAAGTCCGTCAGTTGATACTCAGTTCCCACAAAATATAGTTCAACTGTACCCTTTTCGACATGCTCCTTGATGAAATGATATCCAAGATCAATATGTTTGGATTTGCAGTGATGGACTGTGTTGCAGGATATTGCAATGTCACTTTTGGAGTCGCAGTAAATTGGAATCTTATTGAATAGGTAGCCATAGTCTTTAAGTTGTGATCGCATCCAAATGACTTGAGCACAACAAGCAGACATAGCTACGTATTCAGATTCTGTTGATGACAGTGAAGTGCAGTCCTACTTCTTTGATTGCCAAGATACAAGCTTATCTCCAAGAAACTGTAATCCACCTGATGTACTTTTTCGCGTGTCTAAACATCCTGTATGGTCAGCATCTGAAAAAGCTATTAGTTCAAAACCAGAATTCTTCGGATACTAGATTCCCAAATGGATGGTTCTCTTTATGTATCGAAGGATTCTTTTTGCCTCATTGAGGTGTTTTTCAGTTGGTTTAGACTGATAACGCGAACACATATAGACAACAAATACAATATCAGGTCTGCTAGATGTGAGATACATGAGGGACCCAATAATACTTCGGTATTTGGTAGGGTCAACAGGAGTCCCATGTATATCAGCATCTAGTTTATTGGAATTAGCCATAGGTGTATTCATTGTGTCACAACTTTGCATTCCATGTTTCTTTAAAATCTCAAGAGCGTATTTAGACTGATTTAGAAAAATTCCACGGAGTGATTGATGAACTTGTAGTCCTAGAAAGAACGAAAGTTCACCCATCATGGACATTTCAAAATTATCTTTCATTAATTTTGCAAAATCAATTGAGTAACGTTGGTTAGTTGATGCAAAAATAATGTCATCGACATAAATTTGAACAATTAATAAGTCCGCCCCGTATGTTTTTGTAAACAGTGTTGGGTCCACCGAGCCTAAAGTAAAGTTATTAGCCAACAAGAATGTAGATAACTTGTCATACCAAGCCCTTGGGGCTTGCTTGAGACTGTAGAAAGACTTCTTTAGCTTGTAGACATGATTAGGACGGTCTGGATCAACAAAGCCTTCAGGTTGACTGACATAAACCACTTCACGGAGTTGACCATTCAGAAATGCCGTTTTCGCGTCCATTTGATAAACAACCATATTCCGGTGAGCAGCTTATGCTAGAAAAATCCGTACAGCTTCAAGTCTAACTACAGGAGCAAATGATTCTTCAAAATCGATTCCTTCTTCTTGAGAGTATCCATTTGCTACCAAGCGTGATTTGTTACGTATGACAGTTCCTTCTGCATCCAGTTTGTTTTTCCAGATCCATTTCAAGCCAATGACAATGACTCCTTCAGGTTTTTCAACCATTTCCCAGACTTCCAATTTTCAAATTCCTCTTGCATAGATTCAATCCAGTTGTCGTAAGTCATAGCTTCTTTGACGTTCTTTGGCACGGTTTCACATACCGTGAGTGCGTATATGCAAGTTTCACCGTCTGTGTGAAGTCGTTGTCTTGTCATAATTGGTGCATCTGGATGGCCAATAATTTGAACTAAGGGGTGATCTCTAGTCCATTTGTGTGTCGAAGGGTGAAGTTGATAAGTATCTCGCAAGTGAGCAGGATCCAAATTGCGTGTAGACGACTCAGCAATGTCAGGGACATGTGGAGCCGTTGCAAATGGGTTAAAGAACGGTTCTGGGTCATGCTCTGCGGTTTGAGGAACTGATATAGGTATGGAGTCTCCAGCTGATTGTTGTGAGTTGGACCCGGTTTGTTCTGTAGTTGTTGGGGATACAATTGGAGGACCGTCTCTTCCAACAGTTGTTGTTGTTTGTTGAGGTGAATCAGGTACTTGATGGTGATCAAGATGTGTAGTGGAATTTGGTGAGACTTCAGATGGAAGTTATCAATCGTATCATCAAACAATGGAGCAAACAAGGTTTCCACTTCTTTACGGGAGAGTGACAATTGTTCAGCCGAAGATTCCGGAAAGTTTAGACGGTTGGATGCGGGTCCTAAGCTGTTTTTCTCAGAAGCCATCTGAGTGAGTTCATCGAAATTAACATGAATAGTCTCTTGAATTTCTCTTGTATGACAATTCCATATCCGAAAGCCCTTTGAATTTTCAAAGTATCCAACAAATATTCCAATGTCAGCCTTTGCTTTAAGTTTACCTAGATCATCATGATCATTAACTGGATAACATAAAGCTCCAAATACATGAAAGTAATTGATGTTTGGTTTCCTTTTGTGAACAATCTGATAAGGAGTTTTGTGATGGGCTTTTGCGATCATACAACGGTTTTGAGTGTAACATGCAGTTGAAACAGCTTCCGCCCATAAGTAATCTGGTAATTGAGCATTGATTAACATCGTTTTTGCAGCTTCCACTAACGTTCTGTTGCGTCTTTCGACTACTCCATTCTGTTCAGGTGTTCTTGGAATGGATGTTTGATGTTCAATTCCCACTTTCTCAAAATACGACCTCAGAGTCTGATTCTTAAATTCTGTGCCATTGTCAGTTCTAACAATTCTGACCGTGTTACGCAACTGAACTTGTATTTTTGTGAGAAATGTAATGATCATTTGAGGAGCTTGATCTTTACTTCGAAGAAAATAAACCCAAGTCCAATGGGAGTAATCATCAACAATTACTAAAATGTAGCGTTTACCGTTGATACTTTGAACATGCATCGGACCACACAAATCCATATGAAGCAGGTGTAAAACATGATTAGTACTGTGTTCAGTTTTAGAAGGAAAATTAGCACGGGTACTTTTGCCTTGTTCACAGGCTGGACATAAGTGATCTTTGGCATAACGGAATCTTGGAAAGCCATCAACCAATTTGTGACGAGCGAGTTCAGTCATCGTTTTGAAATTCAAGTGAGAAAGACGTTTGTGCCATAACCATGATTTAGTCGTTTCAGCTTTGTATAGAAGACAAATCTGAGATGAAGCAATCATGTCAGACATTGAGATTGTGTAGAGGTTAGTGCCACGCTTGCCTGACATTAGATCATTTCCATGTAGATCACGAACAAAACAAGTTTTCTCTCAAAATGCTACTTCTAAGTCCCCATCACAAAATTGACCGACTGAAAAGAGGTTGTGACCCAAGCCTTTAACATAGTAGACTCTGCTAATTTCAATATTCCCATTCACGTAGTCACCGTAACCCATGATTAAAGCGTCTTGATCATTCCCGAATATGACAGTTCCGATAAACTTTGAAACAAAGTTGACTAACAGTTTGAGATTGCCTGTCATGTGTCGGGTGCAACCGCTATCAACAATCTAGAGAACAATCTGAACCACCTGCATCATACAAGAAGACGACAAGGATGGAACATTGGTAAGGGTGGAACCCGAAGAAATGGTGGGTTCCTGTTGGTTAGAAGCACAAGTATTCAACAGTTTAGGAATCCATTTAAAATTTGGTTTATATTGTAACCAACGTTGCCAGTTCCAACTAGTTTTTGCTTTCTTTTTGGTAAATTCACTAGTTTTTTGCTTGTTCCTAGAATTGCTGTTTTCTTCTATGGAGGTAACTATAATATCATTCAAAACATTAGTTGGCGGTTTTCCTAATGTAGACTTAGAGGCAGTAGTGGGCCTAGAAGGAATGCCAGACCTACGTTTCTTGTGACGATTTAAGAGAGAATTAGCTACACATTTTGTATGCTCACCAGATAACACACTTTGACGACAAAACACACAAGATGCATTAATATTCAAAACATTCAAAGGTTCATTATTCGTTACATTTTGATTTTGATTACAATTTGCTAGATTAGAATCTAAATCAGATGCAACATGAGTTTTATTCAAATTCCTAAGGTGAGCTTCTACTTCTCGTACTTCTAGTGTTCCTCTTTTACGTTGCCAGATCCTAGTCTTTTTAATGCTTTTTGTATTGGGTCTGCTAACGCTTTTAGGGGAAACTAGTCCTGTTGAAGTGGAATAGCTAACATTAGAGCTCTGAGCATTATTACCCTTGTCTGTTTTGTCTATTTTAAACATTCCTGGTGCTATAACTGTGGTGTCAACAAATTTTCCATTTTGAAGTAGCTTAATTTTCTCTTTCAAATCAATGATGATGTGATTTTTATCCTGAATATCAGACTCAAGTAAACCATTGCAATAATGACAACTTTTTGAAGCATTTTGACTTTGAAGTTTCAATTCCGTTTCAAGACTTTGAGCTTGACACCATTCAAGCCGTTGTTTGAGTTGACAATTTTCTTTTGAAAGTTTGTTTTGCACATCATCACTGTTTTTTCTCAACGTATCATATTTATGTTTTAATGTCTCAATTTCCTTGTTCAGCAAAACATTATCAGCACAGTGATCTTCCACAAACATAGAAGTACCAGATTTATAAAGATCATTCATGATAATAGACAAAATATCAGCTTCGAGAACTTTTTCGAAAAGTCGATCAGAATCTGTTTTCAAGAATCTGTTTTTTTCGTTGTTGAACCAAAATTTCATTTTCATTTAAAGTGAAAACGTTTATCATTGATTTAACTTCTTTTTGGAGTTCCTGTTCCCAACGAGTAACACAATGACGCAAATGTTGAACTAAAGGCAGAAATTGTTTTTGAAAAATTTCTCTCTTTTCGCGTTCGTAAGCTGATTGAAAAGTAGCAATTTTTATTTCCGGGTTATGTTCAATTACGCCTTCCAAATTTTCGATGCCTTTCATGAAAGTTTTAAAATATTCTAAGACTCGACAACGTGTTAGTGAAGGTGTCACAATACCAGAAGATGGTAATGGTCCGTTTACTTGTGCCACAGGTTTGACAGGAGCCCCATTGGAAGATGAGACATACGACTCAGTTACATACCATGATTTCTCAGGTATTTCTTTTGATGGAACAAAAGATTTTGAAATATGAGGAACTTTTGAATAATCATATGGTTTGCAATATTCAATTTGACTCATTTTTGATCGACTCTTTTCTTCAAGTTCTTCTTCTTCCTCAGTATTATATACAACAACACACACAATATTATTATCAAGCAATTGGTCCATACTATAAAGCTTAGGAATTGTTTTGAACGCAGTGTGAAGAAAAGTTGATCTATAATCGCCAATGGCAAAACCTTTATCGGGTCTTGGTTTTAAAGTAAATTTTTGAATCGTTGTAACAGATTCTCCATGTTTGTAAACGATATTTTGAAATTCTTTTATTTGATGTTCGAGAGTGAGATTTTCTTCGATTAAAGAATTTTATTTTTCTCGTTTTCGCACTTTGTGTTCATAAAATTCCTGTTTGCAATTTGACAGCTCTGTTTGTGTTTTTGAAAGTTCCATTTGAAGTTGTGCAACTTGTTGTTTGAGTTCATTTTTATCATTTTCCACTTTGGAAACCAATTTGCCATTTGACT
This sequence comes from Artemisia argyi, assembly GCA_030686995.1. Classification (NCBI taxonomy): domain Eukaryota; kingdom Viridiplantae; phylum Streptophyta; class Magnoliopsida; order Asterales; family Asteraceae; genus Artemisia; species Artemisia argyi. The sequence goes on from CM060702.1 coordinate 212,914,365, forward strand.
CAATTAACTCATGCATTTTGTTTTGAAGATTTTGTTCTTTGATGTAAGATTCCTGAAATGACTTTTCAAAACACTTTTCACGTTTAACTTCATTTTGAAAATGTGAAAGTTGTATTTTATAACACTCAATGTCCTTTTTCAAAACTGCATTTGTTTCTTTCAAAGCTTTATTTTGCTCATTCTTTTCTGAGTTATTAAAATTTGAGCTTCAAGTTGTTTGGCCATCAAAATATGGTCAGGATCTGGATCAGATGAAGGTTCATGTTGTTCAATATGATAATGGTTGTCATTCTCAATAGGATCTTCAAATGAAACAACTGTGTCGTCATCAAATATGACAACTATGTTTATTTGTTCATCCTCTTGACAAGATAAAAATGATTCTGAAGGAACAACTTGCGCCTTATTTGATTCAGGAGCAGATGGTGATGCAATTTCTTGTATTAAGCACGTGTTTAGGTCATGTATCTAAGACAAGCCATCAGTGTCATACACTGGGCCTGAAGCATTCAACCGGAGTTCCTTCATGTTTGCCATAAACATCACAGCTGCATTGGCTTCAAGATCTTCCATATCGTCATCATTGTAAGCATTGACGATGAAACTATTCTCTTGTTCAGTGAAAGTTCCTTCCTTTTCATCTTTGAGAGCCATAAGTAATGCCTACTTGTGAAACTTACTGCCCCGAGTTCTCGGTTTTGGACATGATGTTGTAATATGACCTTTTCCGTTACAATTGTAGCACCACACTGCATTCCCAGATTCTGTATTTCCTATTTCAGCATTGTCATTTCTTCTCTGAGGAGCACCTGAGTTGTTTCTGAATCCCCCATTGTTGTTAAACCTTGGTCCAAAGCCAAAATTTCTTGAATACCCTCCTGAACCTGATCGTCCAAAGTTACGGTTCTGAATCTCAACCAGACCATCTTGAATGGTAGCTTGATTCCTTTAATTTGATGAAGAACGAAGACAGTTGTTAGTCTTGTTAGAGAATTTGCTGAAAGCACGAGCAATGAGAGCAAGTCCCTGATTCAACGTATTAACATCCTCATCATCATCTTCTGTGTAATTAGAGTAGTACATGGTATCATGGTTGTCATATGTAGCAAGTTGAGTAGAGGCCTGTTGCGAGGATGATTCATATGGGACCATTTGGTGTAAGGTTGCAGGTTGTGGATAACTAAAGTAATTCTGTTCCTGAACATAAGCATGATTAGACATTGGAGATGGTGCAACATGAGATTGAGCAACGAGTGCTAATGGATTTGAAGTTGGTGGTGGTGTATAGCCTCCTCGTGCAGCTCTATCTTTTTCAACTTCAGATTCATGGTGCTTGAGATAGTCATACAACAAACCATATGGAGCATTATGGAGATTCTTTGCTTGTCTCACAAATGTCACGTACTTTTGCCAATCATAACCCAGACTACTGACAAACTTCGTATTGACTGCGATCCTTGGAAGGTGTACTTCATGTCTCTCTAAGTCATTGACGACATTGGTGAAACGATGATAGTAAGATTCAAGTGACTCCCCTGGTTCGATCATGAAGTTAGTGTATTCCATGTAAAGTTTAGATTCCATGTCTTCTTTGTTCAGTTGATTGCCTTCCATTAGTAGATGAACATGTTCCCACATTGCTTTAGCAGTTTTCTGAGCATCAACACTTCTGAATATTGGATTTGGATTCCCTGAAGTATGTAAGCCATAGCATACTCATCTGCTTCACGATGAAGGTGTTGTTCAGTAGTGAGTGCAGACTCAGGAACTGGTACAGTAGTTGGAGCTACTGGAGGATCAGCAGCTGGGTCACCTCCAACTAAGTTTATAGGCCACTGAAACGGTCCTTCAAGGATAACTTGTTTCATGTACTTACCATTGAGTTTCTTGAGTTCAATAAACCTTAAGAATCGACTTGCCCACTGAACATAATTACCAGGTGTAAGCATTGGTGGTGTGTCAATTGATCCTGCCTCATGTCTGGATTGTTGAGTTGAGATTACTTCACACATCCTATCAAACCAGTGAGTCTGTTTGGATGGAAGTTGGCTTTGTTGTTGTGGCATTGGATATGATTGTTGTAGTAGAACCATCTGATGTTGTTGCATGAAAAGATGTTGTTGTGAGTAAGCCGGTTGTTGATGATACTGTAGTGGTTGTTGATACTGTTGCTGTTGCTGATGAAATTGATGATGATACTGCTGATTCTGATGTTGCTGAGGATTATTAAAGTTGTAGTACGGTGGTTGAGACATAATGAACACTTGTGTGGTAATGGATCTTGTAGAAGGTATATGTTGAGCCAATTCTCGAAAAGAAGCACTAATCCAAAATTTTCAACTTCTCGAAACTGAGTCAGTAAGCAATGATTGCGAAACTTTGTCAATTCTAGAAAGAACAGTGATTGCGAAACTTTGTGTTCTCAACGATTGAATTCTGAGTGTTTTCGAAACTTTAAAGTTCTGGATTCTCGAAACTTTTGAATTCTGAGTATTTTCGAAACTTTGATGTTTGCGAAAAAATGTGTTCTCGAAAGAATTTCAATTTTTCGAAAATTCAATTTCACAAAGAAATTTCGAAATTAAGCCAAAAGTCGAAGTATTTTCTTTCTTATACAAGAGAGAAAATACCGAGTATCCAACTGTGAACACGAAAGGAGCCGCGACTAGTAATCTCGAAAGTATGACAAGGAGTGATCTCGAAACTAAGTACTTAGTGATTTCGAAAATAGGTAGTTTGATGTTTTAGTGAAAAGCAATCCAAAAACACGTTTTTAATCCAAGATTTTTGTACAACTATCCTTAAAATAATGATATCTCAAAGAAAGTTGCAAACTTGAACCACTTTTCAAAAATTTTAGAAATTGCGAAAAATAGTACAAAAATACAAATCATAATATTTGAAAGAAAGTTTGACACTTTTTTGTTTGTTATGATTTGTAGCACAAGTTTGTAAGCAAAGATGTGATAAAAACCAAGAAACAAACAAGAAAGTACAAAATTTTTCACAAAAAATCGAGTAGAAAAGAGGTTTTGGATCGAATTCAACTTAAAAAACAAGAACTACACATTCTTATCGCGAATGATACCACTTGTTAGGTACCCATATTGATTTCATACAAGCAAGAATAAGATAGATATAAGGATGGGATGATTATGAGAATGAGAGAAAAGTAAAAGCAAGAGTTTCCTTATGATATTCAAATAACCAACAAAGTTTACATGAGACCTAAGCTCACTATTTATAGGGAAGGAGCTAGGGCAACACACCCTCTCCTTCCACTCATCATTTCGTGTGGGCTTAGAAGCTCATGGACTTCATTACTTAAGCCTAGTAAACTTAATTCTCGTCGCGATAGTATTTTTTTTGTAGCTTGATGATTTACAGTTTGCAAGATATTTAGTTTTAAAAAAAGTGGAAAATAAAAATAGGTGGTTATTATTGGTTCATTGGTTCTATGACAAATATTAGATCTATATTGATCTCATTGAGTAATATTCCAACAAAGCCCAATGACAAAGTCACACCAACTTTCAATTGCCCTTAAATAATAACTAGATAATAAATTCATAAGGGGGTGGAAATGGTGCCTAATGATGCCTAAAAAATAATTGTAATTAGCCAATTATGTTAAGCCAACTAATTTCATGCCTTTGGATGCCTAAGTCCATATGTTTAGTGGCAATGTTATGCCGATCGATGCCTAAACATTATTTTTTTTATTATTTTATTTTACTCATAACTATATTTAACAATTAAATTAAAAACTTCAAATTTCATTAATAATTTTAAAAAAAAAAAGTTACATGATAGATAGGGAAAAAAAATAAAACAATTTTGAAAAATTGCAAGGCCATTCATATTTGGCTGCGACTTCACTTTTTTTTGCAATCATAATGTCGCGCATTGTTGGGTCTAGTATTGTATCATGGGGGTCGTTGAAGAACTTCATTGCTCGAAAAAAATTCTTTTCTTGAACCCCTTCTAGTTGTGCCGCCATTAACTTTTCTGTCAACTCTTCCTTCGCACGTTTCTTCTCAACATTCTCATCCATTATTTGTGACTTCTTTGCCACATAATCTGCTAACGATTTAATACTCTTCTTTGTCGACTCGTTTTTGGCCTTTTTCCCTTTTTTCTTCCGTGTAGGAGTTGTGTCGTCATTTAGATCCGGAATAATAGTCTCAACATTGTCATTGCTAGATTCCGACAACTTTCTTCGTTTCTCCGTATTAGACGAAGATGTTTGACTAACGGTTGGTTGTTCCAACCATTTATCCGATTTCCTAACTTCCTCCCACGCCTCAATATGACTAAAATTCTTGCCTTTCGTTTTCTTTTTATAATCGGCCAATGCATTTCTCATCACGTTAAGATCGTCACACCCACTATCACGACATCGGTTCTACAATAATAAGAAATATAATATAAATTTACACTACTAATTAAAATAAACAAGTATAAATTTAAACAAATAATAAATATAAATAAAAAAATTATAAAAAGAATATAATTTAAAACTTACTTGTTGGATGTATAGACCGTTAAAAGTATTCAATTCGGTATTCATATTTTTCCATTTTGTGTTCAACCCATGGAATGTTCGTAAAGTATCCGGCACATTTTGCTTGAAGTGCTCTAGAATTCTTCCCCAAAAGCTATCGGACTTTTGTTGATTCCCGACCTTTGGGCATATTGAGACATGAACCCAAGCTTTTGCCAAAAATACTTCTTCGTCGGTCGTCCAATTCTTTTTTCCCACTTTACCGGATTTTTTATTTCTTGAATGTCATCATCATTTTGTTCTTCACCTAAAACAAAGCAAAAAATATACAGTCTCAATTTAAAAAAAATATATAACGATCTAAAAATTAAATTTAACGATTTAAAAAATTTATACATAACTCTTTAAAAAAAAGTATAACGATTTAAAAAAAAAAACTATAAAGATTTAAAAAAAATATATATATAACAATTTAAAAAAAAGTATAAGTATATATATATATATATATATATATATATATATATATATATATATATATATATATATATATATATATATATATATATATATATATATATATATATATATATATATATATATGGGAATTGGGTTTCGGGAATAACTTCATCTTCATAATCGTATAACGGTAATTCTCTTTCAACACTTTGTTCACGTCTTGGTGGACCGTCTCGAAAGCCATTAAAAGGGTTGAACTCGCTTGTCATTGCTATATTATAGTGACTTGGATTCAACGGTGGATGTGCCGGATAGTAGACTTGTGGTGGAGGTTGAGGATAGTAAGGTTGTGGTGGAGGTCGGGGATAGTAGGATTCTTGACCACGTGGTTGTGCTTAAACATTCGGCCGGACTGTTCTCGACCACGACCATGACTTCGACCTTTTGATGTTGAACCTTGTTGGGATTTACTTGGATCCATGTTCTTGATTTTTAAAGTGAATTGGTGATTTGAAGAAAAGATGTGATTGTGAATATGTGATTTGAAGAAAAGATGGTAAAGTGAATTGTTGATTTAAAGGGGGGATTTTTTTTTTTTTTTTTTTTTTTTTTTTTTTTTTTTTTTTGAAATGTAACAAACCAAACGGTAACAAACCATGCAACGGTCAAAAATAGTTAATGCAAATGTTCACACTGAATCTGTAATTGATACCGTTTGGTTTGCCGAATTTGCGATGCCGACTAAATGGCAATGTGTTGCCGATTGAAACCGAGCCCATGCCGACCACGATGCCACCCCCTAATCAAGCAATATACAACTCACTCCCATTCCTAACCAGAACACGCTCACTTATAACATTAAAAAAACATTTTTTTTTTATTATTTATTTATTTTTTATTATTTTTTTAATGTAAGAAACAAAGTCGAATAGAGCATATTGGATGAGGAGAGTTATTTTACATATCAAACTTTTCTTACATACCAATGGATTTATCCTCATCATCAATTTAAAAATAAATCAATGATTAAGATTAAAAGAATTTTAATATTTCACTCATTTTTTATAATTTGAATATCTCTTAAACCGTTAATCGTTAAGCGAAAATAATTACACCATCGCGACGAGCATTTAATTATCTTTCTATAGACGGGCACTTTAATATACTTTCGACAAAAAAAACTTTTTCGTTTTTTTAAGTTTTCTTTCGTGACCGAATAAATCACATGTGATATGTAATATCACATGTGATATTAGTGTAATATCACATGTGATATATAATATCACATGTGATTTTTTCGGCCACGAAAAAAAACGTGAAAAAGAAATTGTCGAAAATATATCAAAGTGCCTATTTATAAAAAGATAATTAAATGCTCGTCGTAACGGTAAATTTTTTTCACTTAACGATTAACGGTTTGAATGATATTAATATTTAAAAAAAAAATGATAAAAGTGGGTTTTTTAAATTGTTGTTATTAATTTCATCTATTAGATCAAACTAGCCGGGTACCCGCGCGATGCGGCGGGTACCCTGTAATTAAAATTTTAGCGAACAATATTTTTCAGCTACATGCGTTTTATAACAATAACTTTACAAATAGAGAGATTTTTAAGTAAAAACAAACTATTTCATAAAAAAATAGTAGGATGCACATGAAATATAAAAAATATAAAAATAAAAAAAATATAAAAACAGTACACAATAATATTGTGAAAATAGGAGGTCAAAATTGTTACGAGTGAAAAACTACATATTTAATCATTAGCCCACTATGATGGGACTTTTTTTTCTCAGCAACAATAGCAAATTGTAAACAAAGTCAGGTGCGCAAAAAAACTCGTTTTTTGCCAATGTCTCTCATCTGTTGTTTGTCTCCTTCTACTATCATCAATCTGCCGCCACGATCAACAAACCCTGATTTTATCAGCCCAAATATAATTCGTGGCCCAAACTTGATTCAACCCAAAATAATCAAAGCTTCGGCCCGACTTTGTTTTGCTTAGCTCATACACAATCCAACACAATAATTCCAAAAACTTAGCCCTTTTAAAAAAAATTATATATATATATACTAAACCCCAAGAGGTTACTGTAGCAACCACTGTAGTTGCTACAGTGGACGCTACAGTAAACTTTTTTTTTTTTTTTTTTTTTTTTTTTTTTTTAAACGGTCGTTAGTTATTTAACGGCTGTTAACTAACGACCGTTATCTTTAAACAGCCCCGTAAGCAGATGTACAATCTATTGGAAACAACTGCAGGAAGGAGATTTTTGAGTTAATGACAAATAAACGATTGTAGAAAAAGATGGAAGATGAGATGTATTATGAAATAGTAAAACAATTATAGTTGTTTTTATGTTCTTTGCCTAGATGTAATATGTATTAAACGATTTATGTGTTTTGTGCTACGAGAATAAAAAATTCTTTGTTTATGAATTCCCTAAAATATTTCATAAGGAGTCCAATTGATTGTATTTGTTAATTGTGCTTAACTAGTTGTATGCATTAGTGATAGGGAATTAAATATGGATGGGAATTATATGGAGGGTTGCACATTATGTCTAAATGATTGTAATATTGGGTGTAAGGGTGTTTTTAATGCTATTAATGTATAATTCTAAGGATTTTGGCCTGAATTTCGATTCATGCTTGTTTTTGTTGTACACAATGCTTTGCTTGTTGTAATTATGAAAATTCCTCGCTTTAAAGTGTTGTAAACCTTGCATCCTTTTTTGTACATCTTAACTTTTATGGAGAGAGAGAGAGTCATTCCTCCATTATAAGTAGTATAGATAAAGATGGAGGGGTAGATTAGTCCCTTGGTATGTAAAAAAAAAAAAAAAAATGGTTCTCAAATGATCTTAAATCAAAGAATAATGGGGTGGACATTAAAAGAAGAAAACCTGGATATAATCCTGGTGCCCACAGGGGTGTTCATCATGTGCGTCTATCATCTCTTCTTCTCTACCGATACCATTACTGTCCTGAATTCACATCAATTGGCTACGAGAATGGAAACAAGGAGGAATGGGTTAGAGAAATGCTTAAGGTACATATAACTTCAGACACTTGTATTCATAGCAAATGTGTGTTCTTTGTCTATACTCGTAATGATCATTGACTTTGGTAGAATTTATATCAAGCCGGCCTAATGCTCTTTTAGCTGAAAGTGGGACATGCCAAATGGGTTTAAACATTGACCAAAATATAGTTTTATTGCGGGATTTTAGGGATAATAGATGAAGAAGTTACTAAAATTTGCCTAAATGTTTACCTAAGTTACTAAAGTTTTAAACATTACAAAGAGGTTACTCAAGTAAACGGGTTTATTATGAGCTACTCAAGGATTAAAATGTAACACCCCCAAAATTTATTACAGCGGAAGACTCAACAAGCTTTCGGGGTGCTACGGGGATTGGTATCAAACACAAGACAATATAGAACGAGATAAAGTAAACATAATAAAAACACAACCAAAACGGGGTTTTAAGGTTTACATTTATCCCAACATCATTCAGAGTCAGGCCCAAATTAAAATAACAGTAGGTCCAAATTTAGTTATCAGAGTTTAGAAAAATAGATCCATAACCGGTGCCATTGCCAAGCCTCCAATCCAAGCATCCATAGAGCATCACTTAATTTCCTGAGAAAACGTGCTAAAAGTCAGCTTTCGCTGGTGAGATCATAGGTTTAAGTTCATCTAACAATATAGTGGACATATACGCAAAACGCTTGCTAGCTAGACTAATGATTCGCTAAAAGCCTGCGGATACCCTCCGCTCCAACATAACACACGGATACCCTCCGTACTAACATAGATATTCGGGTAACCCCCGCAATACCAAAAATACTCGGATAACCTCCGAAGCATTAATAACCTATAGGTGCACACTATAGTATCTAAATAAGTCAACCTTGAATAGTACACACGAAACTATGTGACTAAAGCTGACAATCCACCAATAACCAAATAAGCCAACCTTGAATAGTACACACAAAATATGTGACTAAAGCTGACAATTCACCAATAATCAAATAAGCCAACCTTTAATAGTACACACAAAATATGTAACTAAAGCTGACAATAGATCCTAGTCCATACGCATAGCAAGTTTAGAAAGAATATAAAAGCGATAATAGTCCACGTAAATAATTTGCACGTTTCTCACCCCAAGTATTGAAAACATAGTTCAAGATTAAAAAGTGGGGCTATGACTCACCTCAAGTCCAGAAATCAGCAATAAGAAATCGATAGAGGTAAGACGTATAATAACTCAAAAGACGGCAACTACGGACTCGGCACGACCTAACAATATCAACTCGTTCAGAAATCATTTCCTCAATTTCAAGATATTCCCAAACCCGGACGAGAATCCGTTTATTTCCGAAAATCCATTTCGTATTAGTTTGGTGTATTTGCGTTTGGTATCCATACGGGTGGTGGGTCGACACAAGACAAACCAAAAAGATCACACAAAGGATAATAAAATAAACTATGGATCTAATATTAGCCCAATATATCATTTAAATAAATCATCGAAGCTTATCAAATCCGTCGATTTGGTAATCCCCCATATTTATTTACTTAATATACCATTCTAAGATTATACCCGAATCCTAGGTTCCACATTGCACATAAAGTACTATAGGGTATATATCAAAGTTTAATAACTTCACTAACTATACCGTTAAGCTTACCAAATTCGTCAATTTGGTAATCTCACGAGATACTTAGTAACTTATTATTCCCGTACACATACCACAACCTATGGGCGTCGTAGGATACGATGCCCATTAATATACTCAATTTAAATAACTAAATAGCTCTTATTTAACCCGTCGATTAAATAAGTTACGTAGTTATCGAAAGTGAATGTATTAATCGTCATATATCCGTGACAACACGAAAATCACAAATAATAACTTACCTGGACTCGAGTGACAACGATTCCGCATAACTCGATAAGTTTACTCGTCATATATATAAAATAACATTTTATTTAATATTTAATAATTTGTCGAGAGTTCCTCGTTTTATATCCATTTCCTTATATTAATAATAATATGTTCAATAATATTACGCCACTTTCGTAGCCTAATATATATCTAATTGTATTATTTATAATACGACTCGTGATTATTATTATTATTCATATACGCGTCTATATAATTATATATCCGTTATTCACGTCTATATATTCATATAAACATTATATTATCAATAATTATTATTACGAGTTTTATTATTTACGTTTTAATTGTAATAGTTATCGAGTCACACGAAATGGTCACATGTCCGAGTCATGACTCTCGGCTCATTGTCCAAGTCCAATGTAATAAACAAATGTTATAAAACAATATATCTCCGTCCAATCACTCCCAATCCACGTGCTACAACAATAGGGTCCGACTACGGCACCCGACTAACCTATCTCCGTCAATCTAAGTGACCGTCTCACAATCGGTCCCCACATCATTTTCGTCAACACAACTCCAAACTACCAAAATTTATTTAATTGCCGAGACCATGAGGTTTCGACCTTACCATTACCTTTGGTCCACTACGCAAGGACCATAACAAATAGCAATAGCAACAATTTAATAACAACAAGAATAGCAGTAAGAACAACAAGTATCCATGTTGAGGTGATGACCAAACCACTTGGTCTCGGGTCACCCTCTAGTCAGCTACAACAAAACCGAGAGACAACCCCAAGACCCGGGTAGTCTTAGCATGGCTCTAACGAGCTACAACAACCAAACGGACCCCCCCCCCCCTTGGGTCGTCGGTGTCACAACAACAACAAAAAATCAGTAGCATAATATCAAGAGATCAAATTGCTATTAACCCTTGGTCCTTACCTTCACAATACCATGATAAAACTCGTATACAAGCTGAGCCGTGAGCCCAGGCTCACGGTTAAACGGACCGACCACAAACCAAACCCACGAATGGATACCAAACCAGTTTTCATCATCAAAAATTTCTTTTCTCACTACTATCTTACAAAACCCCTTAAATTTTATTATCAAAATTTTATCCCAATCGTTATTTAATCCAAGAAAACAAAACTAAACCGAGTTGACTCGGTTGAGTCAACTCACGCGTGAAAACACGTGTCCCTTACCGTATCTACAATCAAAACCACAAACGAAGGTATTGGTGGATCTAAACTCGGCGGTGAATCACGAAAAAGAAGGTGTGGGGTTTTGTTATTCGGCGCGTGTGATGGCTCAAAAGAAAGATCGTGAGGAGGGGATGAAGATGGTGGTGGTGGTGTAAGCATGGGAGTGGCGGTGATGTAGCAGCAGGGGCGGCGGCTGTGGATGCTAGGGTTAGCAAAAAGAGAGAGAGATGAGATGATGAATATGAGGTGGGTGAGGGTGTGTTGTGTGGTTTCCCAGGGCACAAGGACGATTTTGTAGTTATACTCTTTTAAAAGAAAAATTCTTTTCTTCTTCTTTTATAAACAATAATAATAGTAATGATAATAATAATTAGTATGGGAAAGGTGGCTAGGAGTAAAACACACGGACCAAATCCCGTAACTTTTAAAATATTCCTACTCCCTCGAACCAAGCTCGTTCCCATTATTTAAACTTTCACGATACGTTCAATAATTAAATATATATATATATAGTCGAATCTGTAGACTCAAGACATAAAATTTTAGTTAGGTTATTCTAGTGCCGGAGTCAACGTAGTGCCAAATGAGAATTTCAAATTAAATCTCATCACATCGATAATCCAAATTGATTCCATAAAATTTTTAGATATAATCAACCAAAATATTGGTTTTTCAAGTTCGTTACGAATAAAATTCCAAATATAATTTTATAAACGAACTTTAATGTAATGCGGGTTTTCAAAATAACTCCCTAATTTGCCAGTTGTCACATAAAAATGTTACACCATTGTCCCTGCGGGGGTGGGCAACTGGCTGAAAGCCGGTTTCATTGCCATGTCACTAAATATAACCGTTTGGGGTTTTGTTTTTTTGGAATATTTAAAGGTAAAGTACGAGGTAAAGTACCCCCACCCCACTTTATATCATCTTCCCCAAAATTAATTAGGGTTTCAAAAACCTATCTCCACCTAAATCCGGTTCTCCAAAACCCACTAACAAAATGTCGATTCCTTGTGGCTGTGGTGAACTAGCAAGGTGTCGTACATGTTGGACACAAAACAACCCACAAGAAACTGCAACTACTTTAGATGGGTTGATGGCCCATTACCAAATAGTTGGTGTCAAGCAACCATGTTTCAGCAACATGCTAATTTGGTCAATGCAGAAGCTCAAATTGCTCAACTTTACAATCAAAACTCTAGAATTTGATTGTGTTCATTGTTGTGATGTTTATTCTTAGGTTTCTTTAGGCGATGATGTAAGGTTAGATTGTTGGGTTGTAATTTGGTTATGGGTTATTTTGGTAAGGTTGTGTCTGTTAGTAATGTAGTATGACAAGGGGTTCTTATTAAATTATCTTTTGTATCAGTTTTAATGTAACTGTTTTAATGATGTAATGAAATGAATTAGCTTAATGTAAGTGTTTTAATGATGTAATGAAATGAATTAGCTTACATATGATTGGAAAAATATACCAAATGATGTAATATACAATGTGATAAAGACCGAAAGATTACAATATACATACTGCAAATAACATAATGCATTAAAAGGTTACCAAGTGTTTACATATGGCAAATTTACAAAACAACCTCACAAGTGGCTAGCCATACAAAATAGTGGCAGTTATACTGCATATCAAATCAGTAATACCAAAATTTACTTACCAGTGGCTAGCCATATTTACTCAAACTATCAAGGCTACTCTATTGAAATCATCCGGAGTTAACCCTGGTCCAGGTGATGGTTGCCTGTTGAACTTCAGTTGCTTTATCCTCTCTAATTATCTCCTTATGAACACTGGTGGTGGCTCTTGAACTTCTTCCACAAAGGATCACCATTTGCTCCTCCATTATGTTCATTAGTGGTGGCATTTAGTTCAAACACAGAATGTGAGGCATATATGTGCAAGACATGGTCATTATTAACACCACATTGGACACAAGCATCAAAGTCACAATCATATTTTGTGCATTTCAATCCTAAGTGAAAATCTAAGCCAGACGCCAAATAAAAAAAAGACTTCATAGAACCAGTACATTCAGTTTGCAAAAGTTTTAAAAAACCAGGTAAATCTAATGAAACAAGATCAACATTAGGTATTTCAGTAAGTATTTCATAATCATATGAAAGAGGATTTCTTACAAACACACCACCCCGATGATACTTTATCAAAAAAGAGGAAATTGGAGATTCCAATTCCATCTGAGGCAATATCAAACGAAAAAGAATGTTAATTTTATAAAAACCCTAAATTTACAAAACCCTAATTATTTGTTAACATTAAACAATGATTGGAAAACTTAGAGAAACAATAATTAAAGACCAAAACTAACCTTTTTTGGGGGGAGATGAAAACCCTAAGCACACTTGATTACATAAATTGGATATTGTTATTTTTTAGAGATATAATAATCGAAAAGGGGGAAAAGGTTTTTTTTGGTTGGATAAAATGAAACGGGGAAAGTGATTTTGGGGGACCATCAATATAAGTGAAACCCTAAGTTGCTGTTAAAAAAAAGCCACGTGGGAAATATAATGGGTATCAAAGGGTTAAAACATTTTCAGTGACTTATGTAACCGATGACAAAACTTGAATAACCTCTTTGTAACGTTATTGCCCACTTAAACAAATTTTCAGATACTTTTACGATTATAGTTGTAATCTTGTTCCTTAATCATGATTAACAAATTTACATATATTATTTATGCATAAGTAAGTAAAAAGGAAGAAATATCAATGAATGTGATAATTCTGATCACAAAAAGAATATTAATTATGCATTCATCATACTTAAAAGTGGCTTGTTCCAAGCCAAATCAGTTTTGGTCTATCACCGGCCTGTCTATGCTGCTAACTCTAGTTTTTGGTGTTCCTAAGCTAAACCATTTTTTTTTCTTGAATTGATTCAGCTTGAAGGGAAAGACAGGATTTGCTATAAGTGTTCTTAGTAGCCAGTTATCAGCCTCAAATAACCTAAGTTCAATTTCATTAGTTTTGTGCTCACTTATTGGAGCCATAATAGGAAAGTCAACATATGACTTGCTTGCAAGCAGTTTTATCTTTGGGGACACAAGCAAATCCACCAACTCGAAAAAATACATAGCCATTTTATCTTGTTACATACTGGCTTTTGCTTGTATCATACAAACTACAAGGCATTTAGTAAATGCTAGTTTCCTTATAAGCATCACCCACCAGAAATCCCATCGACAAGCCCACCGCAAAGCCAAATGGCATGCCCGTAGATCAACTTGAGTGCATCCAAAAGGCAATGTTAAGAGGAAGCAATTTTTGGGCAGCTGGATTGCGTGCACTCTACTTTGCAACCACTTTGATCCTATGGATTTTCGGCCCGATTCCTATGCTTGTTGGTTCAATAGCTACAGTGATGATTTTATATTTCCTAGATTTACAGGATTTTACTCCTGTGGTGGTTAATAATGGTCAATACAATGAAACACTGTGGTGGTAATGTCGAGTTTGATCGTAAAGAAACAGTGGCAACCATGATTTCTGATGGTTCATGGACGTAGCCTCATTCTTGGTTTGGTTTGTTTCCCATTTTTAATCAGGTAAGTGTCCCTACATTGCATCATGATCAGATTGATATGTTACAATGGAAGCTTCATGATGGCACTTTATCATCTTTTTCTATCTGAAATGCATGGAATTCTGTCCGTGTTCGTGGCAATGAAGTTGAGTGGTTCAAGTTAGTTTGGTCGTCTTATTGTATCCCAAGACATGCTATCCACATGTGGTTAGTTATGAGGAAACGGTTATTGACACAATATCGAATGAGGCAATGGGATGTCGGTAGTAATATTGACCTAAACCTGCTTCGGTGTCCGCTATGCAAAGTGCAACCTGATTCTCATGATCACATTTCCTTCGAGTGTGCTTATCCGTCGCAAGTTTGGATCAAAGTATTGAACAAGGCTAAAGTAAGCTTTGTTTCGTCTAAATGGAGTGACATTGTTGATTGATTACTCCCCATTGCTCATAGGAATAACGTTACTATTATTATTGGTCGTTTAATCATAGCCGGTTCTTCGTATTTCGTATGGCAAGAGCGCAAAAACAGAGTTCATGGAAAAGGTGAAAGAAATCCGGAGCAGTTATCTAAGATTGTGAGGCTAAAGATTGCATCAATTAGGTTCAAGAAAAAGCCTTGTGTTGACAAATGTATATGAGGTGGAAGATTTCGAGTATTATATCAGATGGTGGCTGATTTGTTAGTATCTAGAGGTCCTTGTGTGTATTGTTTATCATGCATAGGTCCTCTTGGTCGTGGTTCGGTTTTGGTTGTTATGTTTTGTGTATGTGCAAAGCATATATAGTGTCTTGTTAGGTTTTTCTTAGGGTGGCTCATTACCATCCTCCCATGTACCTAACAACATTATCATCTTTTATATATTCACCAGGTATAAACCCTTTAAAAAAAAAAAAAAAAGAATTACATTTTAGCTTATTATTAGTTCTATTTTATGTATACACGTAGTAAAATGATAAAATATGTTTTATGTTACAAAATAAATTTTACACATATATGCTATAAGATAAACAAGAACAATGATAAAATATGTTTTATGTTACAAAATAAATTTTACACATATATGCTATAAGATAAACAAGAAACAAAATAGTAAGACCAAAATTTTTTGTCACGAAACTACATATTACGTTCAACATTTTTTTCCATTAACAATGATTATCCCAACTTAATACACTTATAAATTTCTTATGTTTGTAAGGGATACTTTTTGACCCTTGGATTACTCACAAGGATTACCACTTTGTCAATATTTTATATAATAAAAGAATTATATCATTTCGGAGTGATTTTGTAAATCCTTTCTTATTGAAAAAAAAATTAGACCAATAAGAGAGCTCGATTTTGCCACATAAACAAAATCAAACGACGTGATTAGTTAATTGAAAGTCAAAATTGAATTCAATTTGTTCAAAATGGTAGAAAAACGTGAAGCTAGAAAAATACACAAAAAAAACATAGGGTGTCAAAAGTGTAAGAAAAAAACTTACAAAAAGCAGGAATAAAACTAAAAACTTCAAGGACCTCAATGTAAAAAATACCAAACCTATCTTCTACCCATCAGAAGACCCGACCTCCCCCAATCGTGTGCACCAGAAAATCCAAAAAAAAAAAAAAAAAAAAAAACTAACTATTACGACCCGAAAACCCGACCACCACCAATCGTAAACACATATGGTGATCTAAAAACCCGTTTTATGTTTTCTTAAATGGCGGTCATAATGGGAAAAAGGTCATTTTTGGTCAATCAAAGGTATTTTTCCAATTTATATCAGCAAGTTGGATAATAGATTTAGGGTTTGTATTTTTTTAGGTAATTGAGATGTGGGTTTATGTTTTTGTGGTTTTTTGAAGGTAATTGGTTTGCGGGTTTATGTTTTTGTTGTTTCATTGATGATTTAGGTGTGTTAGATGGTATCGTTCAACAATTAGTAGATTATGAGACCAAATTAATTAGGCACACATACCAAACTAAAAGTATGAACATGTTGAAATTGGAGTAAGTGCAGTTTGAGACTCAAAATGTGCTTACTGTGATTTTAGATATATACATGTATCCACATATTCTTTTAACACCCTCTTTTATGTATCTAAATTTATTACAGGTGATGGATGATCAAGATGATAGTTGAAAAGTCTACTACTATGCAAGAAATTTTGAAGAACGAATCGGAATTAGCCAAAAGGATAGCAGAGGTTAAATAACCTTTTGGAGATTCAGTGGTTTATATGTTGGATTTTGGTTCTTACATTACATGACTGAAACCCAGGTATAAACTTACGACTTTGTGCTCTATAAGTTTCAAGTTTTTGTTGTTGTTTTCCTAAGAAGTCAGCCCTTCTTAACTTTCTAACAAAGGTTGGTGAATCGGTTGATCAGGGCAAAAATGAAACACCACCAGTTGTCACTATATTATTATGAACGAGATATAACACAAGAGAGCGCAAAAGAAACTTGAAAAGTAAGGGGTGTAGAGTATGTATCTGCACAACAAAATTCTCTTGTGAGTATGGTTTCAAAAATAAAGAAGAATTAAGTTATCACTTCATACTATATATCAAACACAGACTGTAATTGAAGGGGCGTAAATGTATTTGCCAATAAATAAAGCTTAAACATCAGCTTAAGACTGAGAATTTTTACTTAATACAAAAAGAATGGATACAGACTTTGCATACAAATGTTTTACACTTTTACTTAAAGAATGAATGATACCGACTTTCATAGTATCCCATCCCAAGACGAAAAGCACTAGATAGATTCAAAACCTTGGAACCAAAGTGACTACTTTTTTTTTCATTAATTGACTTTTATGGTGGTTTGTTTTATTGACCAAGCTCACCACTTTCAGCTAATTGCTTCCCATATTCAATTATGCTCCAAAAATATGATCATTAAACATTATCATATGTTTACCCAAGTTAGCAGTTGTATGTCCGAGGCAGCAGCTTCATATCAGATACAACTGCAAGTACATCTTCCACCTGCAATGCATAAGTGCTTTACCTGTATTAAGTTGCACTGATTCTAGCCTTGGAAAACGGGAAAACCTGCAGATAGTTAATTTCGTTTTGAAATTCTTCCTAAGAAGAATATACTACGATTAGTATGGTAAAATTGACATATCGGGAGGGTTGGGTACATGTCAAAATGGGTTTGGGTTCAAAACAGATAACTTTTTGGTGCGGGTAGAAACATGCAGGTTGACCCTAACCACTTCATAGTACAAACCTGTAAGTTTTTTAGGCAAATGATTAGTGTGTAAAATATATTCATAAAAAGTATATTCTAAATAACATATTTTACCATCATAGTAATTAATGATATACGATATCATGAACTACTACTTATTGAAAATAAGAAGATCATGACCTGATTACCGAAGTTTGGGTTATCTAAACACTTAAAACTGCTTAATGCTTATATTCTTAATAGAAAGTAATTAAGGAGGAATAAATAAGAAATCCCAAACACTGTTAGAGAGGAAATTAGTATTTCGTTATTTAAATTTGAAGATACGATTGACTGAAACATAAACAAGTGTACCAGACAATAGGTCAAAGATTTTAAATGTTACATGTTGGATCTAATCTTTTATTTTGGTAACCATCTTATGTAGTTGTCTGATGATACTATTTTGTTCGTTATGTTTGTAATTCAGTAAAAGTTTGATGTCGCAAAGCAAAAATAATGACCAACAAATACGCGTATAAGACAGACCAACACCAACTGTATCTCAAACATCCATTGATGCCTCCAGTAGTTGTTGGAACTTTACTTCTCTTATAAATACCATGTAAATAGTAATGACATATGTGTGTAGTTCATTATGTGATTTTAATGTGTGACTTATTGTTTCAACAGAGGAACCAGATGAAATGAACTTCAACACATAAGATTATCATTGCATCCTGGCTTCCAAAAAGAAGAAAGGCGAGAATATGTATTAGTTTGTTTGTTTGTTTGTTTTTTTTTTTTTTTTTTTGATTTTGTTTGTTTGTTTTTTTTGTTTTTTTTTTAGTAGTTTGTCATTTTGTGAAGTTAAAATATAGGTTTCGTTGCAAGGAAAAAGTTGGCACAGTCCAAGCTTAAAAAGCATTCTCAATGATTAAAGGGGTATTAGACTACTCAAAATTCAAGGATGCGGATATAGTCACTGAGGTATCTTCTCTGATAACAAATTACTCATTCTTCACTTAGATTCCCATGTAACTTATAACATTGGTGCATATAATTGTTTACTTGGCTACATTTGATAATAGGTAGTCATTTGAAAGTTCAATTCAAATAAGATATATTTAGTGAGATCACGAAGGTGTGTCTGGCTCATTTCATTTTGGCAATCATCACCTCCACCATTGACCTGAATTTGGTAGGGGGAGAAACTAAGGTCTCAAGCCCGAGATGTGGCCTTGTGGGCGCTCTTTTTTTCAGGTTAACACATATCTTCACGGAAGTTAATGGAAGGAAGTATGCAAAGATGACAGGTTATAATTCATAATTCTAAACATTTATCTTTCAGGTAAATGGTCAAAATGAACAACTTTCGTGCAAGCCGAAATGGGTCGGGTTGCTAAACACTTGATTCCAAATATATTGTTTTATACTACGTATTAAAATACTGTGGCAGTGAAGAGATAAGATTTGTTTCATAGTGTAAATATTACTAGAAAAGTATTGTAATCTTTTAATACAACTATTTACAGCGCATTGAAATACACTTTGGTCATGACCTATTTCTTAGCTATAGTCTTCTAGACACGACCTAAATAGCATTCTGGAATGTTAATAGTCCTGATCTATTGGAGATTGTTCAAACAGAAAAGACTTCTGCACAAGCGATTCCTGATCTAATGACAGTTCAATATTTAAACAAATAGGTTCCTGTCGTTGCGGGAAATTGCATAGGGTTTGTTGTACGTGGGTTTGAACGTTCTGGATTATTACGTGTATCATCAAAAAGTTATTCACTAAATTAGACTAAATCCCGTGTGTGCATGGAGATGCAAAACTATTTAGACTTATGTTAAAAGTTAAAACCATGTTAGTGCGACTTATGTTCAAATCCCATTGATGAGACTTATGCCAAAGCCTAGAATATGGGCTATAGAGATCGCAGTTGAGCATCTCTCCAATAGTTCCAGCCAAAGAGTTGTCGCGTTCAGGAATGAGTCATCTGCACTACAAAACTTTTGCCAATACTCTTGAACTAAATTTAAGATATATGGACGTTTAAAAAACATAATATACTTTAAAATAACAATATGCACTTCAAAACTTTTGCTAATACTCTTAAGACTTTGGATCAAATGAGAACAAATCTTAAAATGAGAAGGATGAGAAATAACTATAACCACATATTAGAGATACATGAACTTGAATTAGATGCATCCCTAATCTTTTAGATGCACCCTAGTATATTTTCTAGCTAAAAATTAGATGTATATACATATATTAGATGCATTTTTGCAAGTTAGGTAAATCTTATGTATTTTTCGTCCTCTGCGTGTCAAATTTGTTTCAAGTACTACTTTGTATCGTTTTCATTTCAAAATCACTCTCGAAACTAATTAGGATGCATATAAATGAATAAAGATGCGTCTAATTCAAGTCGACGCATCTCAAATATATGGTTATAATTATTTCTCATCCTTCTCGTTATAAGTTTTCTTCTCACTAGATCCCTACCCATACTCTTAAACTAAATTTAAAATATATGTACATTTAAAAAACATAATATATTTAAAAATAAAAATTGCAAAATTAATACTTAACTAAAATTTTATGCCTAAGCCCCCGTGCGTGCACGGGCATTAAAACTAGTATGAATGGGCAAGATGAATCAAAACAAAAACAAATCTATCCCTTCCTTCTCTTTACACTTACAAGTTACAACAACACACTAAAAAGAACCAAACAAATCCCTCTTTCTCCTCTAAATCTCTGATTCAACATATATCCCATAAAGAATTTAACAAGAAAAACTTTGATATAGGGAGTATATCATGGGAATTCCGAATTCCTTTGAATATAACAATAACAAAAGCTTCGATCATAACAAAAACCCAAACGTAGCTTGTTTTCATTTCATTCCATCATAAACAATCAAAAAACACATGCTAGTACCACCACCAAAAGTGACCGAAATAGACACATTGTGTGCGGCGACTGATGAACCACACAGTATGTGTGGTGTGTTTTCGTTGGATCTCGAAGTCATATACGCAAATCTATGATTTCTTCGGGTTTTTGTTGAATATATTAATCTATGTTTGTTTTGTTATATCTAAGAGTATTACTTTTAGATCTAAATGCCTTTATAGTTTGTGTATGTTGATTTTTTTGATTATATAAAGCATATACTGAATTTGTTTTGTATCTTTTTGAACATGCACAGGTTGGACAAATGCTCACATTACCTAGATGGATGGATTATAAAGAACAGGAAAGGATTTTGGATCTTGTAATGCTAGAAAGAAATATATAATGCCTGTTGTGCTCAAAATATAAAATAGATAGGTAGAAACTGGTTGGTTGTATTTGAGTATATCTGTATGTTTATATGTGTTTCAATAGAATGTATGTTGGTTTTTAGATTATGGCTCCATGTTTTTTTTGCAATAATCGCATTTTCAATATTCGATTAATAAATTTAATAGGTTTTATTGTTTCATTTTTAATGTTTAGTTTATAATTTTATATTTATATGAAATATTAAATTGGTTGGAATTAAATAAAACTTTGCCACAGGTTTCACACTAATTTTTAGTGTGGAAATTGTTAGAAATCTGAGGCAAAAAAAAAAAAAAAAAGAAAAAAAAAAAACACGGATATGTGTGAAAAATGGCTACTAGAAACTGTGAGAAATTTAGTGAGAAATCTGTGAGAGAAATTGTAGTGTGAAAATTAGTGGCAAAAGAACCATGGATATATGTGAAAAATGGCTATTAAACTGTGGGAAATTCGTGAAAAATCTGTGGGAAATTAAACCCACGGATTATCCACGGTAATATTTGTGGGAAAATAGCCAACGCCTATGTGAATTCTCGTGGGAAAATATTTACCCACAGGGTTTTTGCACACTGAACGAATCCGTGTGAAATCTGTTGATAACAGCCGTTTCACACTGATTTTCTCACGGATTTGGTAGTGGGTAAAACCAATTTTTATAGTAGTGGATTATTTTTTGTAAAAGATTAAATCAATATCTGTTCTTTCTTATTTGTCTTAATATTTGTTGAACTGTATCAGCTTCTTATCATCCGTTTCCCAAATAGAAATTTCATTCATTTTACGAGACACACACTCTTTCAACGACAATTATTTCCAACAATTATTAATGATTCTTTACACAAAATATACAAATACAGACAATTCAACTCAATTGTGAAAACAAAACTAGTTAACTATGAAAATATATGTTAAAAAAGACCCAAGAATATAACAAAACCAAAGAAGTTCTCGCCAGCCACACTCAGCCCGACTTAAAACCCAAAATATATATTTTGCATTGATAAGTAGTCTTCATTCGCATTTAAACATAATAATTGACCATTATCTTGCAATTAGTCCTTAGCAGATTATCCAAGTTTATTGGATATTTGAGTTCAAACTCGAGAGGAACTCTGTTAAGTTTGATTAAAGACAAGAATGAGCTTTAAACATAGAACAATGAGTTCAAGAATCAAGCCTATACGAACTCAGAGTTAAATTGTTTTTAGCATTCCAGCTGTGCCGTGTTAAAGGATTTCTTGAACTATTCAAACTTGCATCAAGACTACTAATCAGGTGATCAAAATCACATTTAAGCTCAAGTAATGACGCAGGACGCGCGGAAGCAAATTTAGATAAACCCTAATCCAAGGATGATAACCAAGGCGCACCTTGCGGGAATAAAACCCTAACAAGAGTAAAGACTCTAAAAGATAATTTTATTATTGATTTCTAGGAATACATAACAATAAACCCAAGCCCTATATTTATAGGGAAGCCAAACTTGGGGAGAAAGTAATTAAATTACATCTAGAACCTTCTTAAACTTAAATAAAGAAACTGACTCTGACATAAGTTACGGCGTAATTAGTTATACTAACTACGGCGTAACTAAGACTCCGTAAGCTTAGAAACTGTTGTAATTAAGTTACGGCATAAGTGGTAAAACCAATTACGGGGTAACTAAACAAGACTGCTAAAATAAACATAACGATAGATAGATTACGGCGTAAGTAAAGCTTCGAGGTTACGCCATAGTTTAAACAACACCTACGTTGCTCGGTCTTGAATCTTGTCCTCATCATTCCCCCTCACTTTAAAAAGAACTCGCACTCGAGTTCTCACTGTCAAAAGCTTCATCCACCTCGAACATCTTCCCACGACGAACCATAAGGGTAGACTTGCGCTTCACATTAACTCGAGAACCTTCATCTTTTTTAACATGTCTTCCACATTCCCAATAATCAACCCATGAATTAAAACATTAAGTTATGAACTCCTTATCAATAGTCACCAAGTCTTCAATTGCAATAAAACCAACTTCTTCGCTTACCATTGAAAACTTAATCGGATTTGTCATAATCATATTCAATTTTAACCCATAATCAAAATCATAAACCTTTAACTTCTTAATGTCTTCAGAATCCATGTTTAGCTCACCATTAAAATCCTTCACCTCTTGATCAATGTTAGAACCCGCAACTTCATCATTGCAAGTCTTCAAAACACCATCTTCCTTTGTTGTTTCCAACACCAAAGTTGAGATTTTATTAACATGTGTATCACAAATTTGAAGGTCTTGCGTTTTCTCGACATGCTTTTCAACAACTTCAACCTTCAACATCTTTTCTTCTATTTTAACCTTGGGTCTTTGTAATTGTGGTTTTACTTTGGTTAGAACCATGGCAATCCTTTTTCCTTCATATGAGAAAAGATAAAGATTTTTTTGAAAATCATGCATGCCCTTAACCTCATGTACCCAAGGTTTTCCCAACAAAATATCAAATTCATCAAAATCATCCACAATACAAAGTATCTCCTTTTTATAATTTTTCCCAATAGTCACCGGAACCCTACAAACTTGATAACCTTTAATTGGACAAACCTCCCTTGGTAATTCTAAGAAGTCTACCAATTTTCTTGAAACCAAATTATTTATGCAACAACCATCAATAATTAAAGAACATGCTGAATTATTGATTAGAATTCTCGAAAAAAAAGGCTTGGTTGTAGACACCAGATAATCCTTCTTTCTCTCATCCAATTCTTCAACTCTTCCATTGTTGAACGGGGATTGGTTGCTTGCATAATTGCATCCAAAATCGCCTAAGGTTGGACGAATTCTTCGACCTTCGTGTTTGCTACCCTCGTGATTCTTGTGGATTAATGCCCCACCTACGATCATGGAACGTAGTTCTTCTAGCATAGTGTAACACCTGTCAAGTGTTTTCATGGATTTGGTAAAACCATGATCCATGTACTCTCCAGACCATACCCCACCAACAGTATGGGTTTTTTGAATCTTCTACACTATTCATCATCTAGGATGCTAACAAACTCTAATACTAACTGACGCAGGACGCGCGGAAGCAAATTTAGATAAACCCTAATCCAAGGGTGATAACCAAGGCGCACCTTGCGGGAATAAAACCCTAACAAGAGTAAAGACTCTAAAAGATGATTTTATTATTGATTTCCAGGAATACATAACAATAAACCCAAGCCCTATATTTATTGGGAAGCAAAACTTGGGGATAAAGTAATTAAATTACATCTAGAACCTTCTTAAACTTAAATAAAGAAACCGACTCCGACATAGGTTACGGCGTAATTAGTTATACTAACTACAGCGTAACTAAGACTCCGTAAGCTTAGAAACTATTGTAATTAAGTTACAGCGTAAGTGGTAAACCAATTACGGCGTAACTAAACAAGACTGCTAAAATAAACTTAACGATAGATAGATTATGGCGTAAGTAAAGCTTCGAGGTTACGCCGTAGTTTAAACAACACCTACATTGCTCGATCTTGAATCTTGTCCTCATCAAGTAACACCATGCATGTACGCTTTACCTTAACATTTTTTTGGCATACCTATTGGATAGTTATGCAAGTTGGTTTTCATTTTCTGTTTATGCAGTAATAAAAATAACACCAACTCTTTAAGTGCTTTTTTTGTAAAGGTTATGCTTTTTGCACATTAGATTTTGATACATATATCTACTTTTTTTTTACCTCTCAAGTAAGTTGATAATACTTTTTGTGCATTAGAATATTGCGCAGTACAGGTGATTTCGAATTCATGTTCTGAGGTGCATATTATGTTATCGGCTGGGCGTTCCCCTCTTCTCTATTCAGGTGCCGTGCTTAGTGTGCTCCAAGGTTTTTACCGGGGATATTTATGGGGACCATGCTATATCGTGTACCAGCACTATTGGTATTAAACATCGACACAACATGGTGCGTGATACTTTGCTTGATATCTGCTCTCGATCTGGGGTCTCGGCTCGTAAAAAGGTTGATATCGGGTTGGATGGAGCAAGAGAGCAAGCATTAAGGCCATCAGATATATTGCTCTATTTATTAGATGAAGGGAAGGATGTGTGTGTTGATTTGACGAGGTTGTCTCCCCTCACGCAAACCGGTATGATTGACTTTGTGGCAGGTCGTGTGGTGATTGATGCTGCAAAACGCAAGCGTGTCAAGTATGGAACTAAATGTGCGAATATGGGATATGGGTTTATCCCTTTCTCATTTTCCTCTTTGGCATAACTTGAGACAGATGCGGTGACCTTACTTAAGCACGTCCAGAAGTTCTCTATTACTCAAGACATTGGGGTGCGTGCTGCACCTCATATTTTCAGTAGGATTAGTTTTGCTATTGTTAAAAGTGTGGGGCCTCAGATAGTTTCGAGGCTCCCCAATAATTTCTTGTAATCCTATTGTTTTATTTCTAATGAAAGAGATGTTTATAATTAAATAATAATAATAATAATAATAATAATAATAATAATAATAATAATAATAATAGCTATGCTATTGAATTAGTGATTCTTATTAGGTACACAAAAGTTGCGATCATGTCGTACGTTATTAGGATTGGGTGGTTATAATGACCCTCCCTAGTTTTGTATTCCAACCCCCTATTATTATTATTATTATTATTATTATTATTATTTATAATTTTGTTTATATCAAAAAGCTATAAATCTGAAAGTGCGGAACAGAAACTGACAAAAAATATAAAGTTTAATAAGTCAAACGCTTAAAACTGTCATAAATACGAAGCAGAAACTGACAAAAAACTGTGTTATACTGAAATAAAATGGGGGACAAAAGGGGGGACATGTGATCAAGAGGGTCCTTATAACACATCCCTATTAGGATATGTGGGTCCTGAAATATAAATCTCAACTTGCTACTCCTTTCTACAACGTCAGTGGATTGACATTCCCATGACATCATGTAAATTCATGTTTGGATTTTTTTAGGGAAGTGATTTGCACACTCTATAAAATGATTGAGACACTCCAATTAATTGTGTTTGGACATTTATATCCTCACAGTTACCCTTACACTGTCACCCATGTGAGGATATAAGTACATGTTTCACGTGGTTTGGATTCATTCATTTGTTGAATCCAATGTTTGGTATACTTAATTTGGATTCAAGTAATACTATGATGTCAAAAAAATGAATTCTAACCTAATCGATGGGTTTCTAAAAACTATGTAAGAGGAATTGCTATTTTTTATTTCAAATTAAGTATCTACCACATGTTCTTAAAGTCATATTCTATTTAAATGTTTTTTTATAATTAAATAATATGTTTTATTATGTTTTTTTTAATGAAATAAGTGTATTTTAAAAATTTAATAAATAATTTTCTCTCTCCTTATTTTCTTTCAAACCTTTTTCAAATCCAAATCCAAAGAAGGCTTAATTAATTAATAATCATATTCAAACCCTAAGTTGTTTCTCTCTCTAAGTGGCAAATACTTGAAAAACGGCAAAACTTAATTGTGTTCGAACTTTAATCGTTTGATTTAGTATTGCATGATTTCTGGTTTGTCTTCTTTTGCATGGTATCCAATTTAATCATCTTCTATTGATCGTGGGTCGGTGGTCCACTATTTTTCATCAATTGGTTGGTGTCCATGTATTATTATTGATCGGATTGTCTATACTGCTCTTTAATTCCTATTCGGTGATACTAATCGATTTTGTTTATATTGCTGGTTCGATCATCATAATGGGTGGTTAGTGTTTAATTCTTAACGTACTTAAACCCTAACTCTTTAGAGTTAGGGTTTTTTTGGTTTTCGTTTTGTAATCACTGCATGCTAGTTGTCTTCGTGGTCGTTGTCGTTTTCATTTGTACGTGGTGATTGTTTCTGGGTGTAGAGAGATGGAAAAGGGTTTTCTTGAATACTATTAGCGCGAGCAGGGGTTCGAAATCTATTGGTAAATCGGGTAGGAGTGGTGATGCCGTTAGCAGTTCCTTGTCTAGTTTGCCCGATCAAACTAGCTTGAAGAATGGTAATAAGGGTCCTGAGCCTATTATTACCGATTGGACTGATGATGATGGTGATGTTAATTTGTCTACACCTGTGGACCGGAACATGCATGTTACTCCTATGCATAAGGTTGTTGTTGAGAGTACCGATGTAACGTGTTCTGCTTCTGGTAATACGGATCCAATGGCTGCTTCTACTTCGACAAATGATAAGATAACTACCGATGGTAGTGTTAAATCTAATGAGCATGTGTGTTCGGATTCGGTTCCAAAGATAGATTCTCCTATTTCTTTTGCCAATATCATTAATGCTAACCGTATGGTTCCGAAAGTGAATTTTAGAGCATTGATCAATGAGGATCGTGTGGATAATCATGATACAATGTTACCTATGGCTGCTATGAAGAAGGTCTTAAATCGGTATGATAACACCCTTGTCGGTTACTTTCTTGGTAAGACCATTGCTTTTCCTTTAGTTCAGAATTATGTTACTAATACATGGGGAAAATTTGGCTTGCAAAAGCTGATGAAGAATGATGATGGAGTGTTTCTTTTTAAGTTTGCTACCAAGGAGGGTGTGGATCGTGTTCTGGAACGAGGTCCTTGGATTATACATAACTCACCCCGTATTCTAAACAAATGGACTCCCACTGTATCCCTTAATAGGAGTAAGGTAAACAAGGTACCTGTTTGGATCAAAATGCATAAGGTTCCTTTGGTTGCCTACTATGAGGATGGTTTGAGCTTGGTTGCTACGCAAGTAGGGAAACCTATTATGTTAGATACTTTTACAAGCTCTGTGTGTGTCGAATCTTGGGGTCGTATTAGTTTTGCTCGTGCTTTAGTTGAATTAAACACAGATTCCGAACTCAAAAGCCAGGTTACAATGGCAATTCCAAATGGAGAATGTAATGGTTTTACTACTGAAATTATTAATATTTAATATGAATGGAAACCTCCTCATTGTGGTGAATGTAAAACTTTTAGACATGCTTTGATTCAATGCCCAAATCGTGTTAATGAGGCTAGTCGTAGTAATACTAATGTGGTGGCACAGGCTCCTGAAGCTTCTATTACTTTCGATAAAACGGATGATGGTTTCCTTGGCGTTAACAATCGTAAGAATAAGGGAAAGAATGGGGTTGCTCCTGCTCGGCCTATTGTGGGTGTTCAGCTTAATAATTTGCCTAAACCAAAATTTTGGCGACCTGTCTCGAAGAAGCCGGTTGCTACTAAGGAGAAAAACACTAATGAGGCAAGTATGAGTGGGAAAAGTATTGCTACATCGAACCAATTTGATGCACTTGATATGGCTGATATTGATGATAATGGTATCCCTTGTGCAACAAGTGTTTCTCCTAAGGATGGGGCTGATTTGGAGGTTTCTAAGGGTGGAAATGGAAGTACTACTCCTATTGTTGAGAAAATTAGGAAGATTGAAAAGCTTATAATTGAAGGGAAAGTTACTCTTGTGGATGATGATGGTAAACCTCTTAAAAAGGTTGATTCCTCAGCTATGGCGAGTAACCCATTCTCTAAGGTGGGCAATGTGGTAGCTTCTGACAACGATGATGATGAAGTTTTTGATGATAACATTGGGACATTGTATTCTCGAAGTGGAGGTATCGAGTAGAGTCTTTATAAACAATGAAAAGCGGATACAGGTGACGGAAACAATTATAATATTGATGATTTTGGTCTCTCTCCTGCACAAATAAAGGCTGCTGGAATTCAAGACTTTTGTCTTAACTAGTTTGTTTTATATTTTTGCATAAAATTTTGTGATGTCGTTTATTTTATGTTGGGTTTGGTTTAGTAGTCTTATTGGTTGTAGCTAGTTATCGTTTATGGCATGTCATAAATGATTTAGTGGTTGCGTCAAGCGATTGCTTGCGGTTAATGTGGTACTTCAGCCACATTCCATTGTGCTTAAACGTTTTTTGGAGTAATATATTTTACCGGGTGGAATGCCCTTTACCCAAAAAAATCCAAATCCAACTCCAATCCCACTTACAAACCAAACGGGCCCTAAATATCCAAACACAATGAATTGGAGTGTCCCAATCATTTGGTGGAGTGTGCAAATCATCTCCTATTTCTTTATGTCGACTAATATTGGGTTATTTTATACAAACACCCCTAATCTCTTATCATACACACCCCTTTATGCATTAGCGGTGTTGTACGTTGTGCATCACCGGTGTATTTTTAATACTTTTTGTACTATTGGGATGTTGGTCATATTAGGTAATGAATGATAATGTATATCTTAGCTAGAGTGAAACATGATTCGTTTTTTATACTTGGTTAGTACATTATAGTGTTTTAAATTATTAACAAACTATGATCCTAACAGGTTAATCTAATAGCGCGCAATATGTATGATCCTTCATCCTTCTGAGAGATCGGCACTCAAGGGATAATTGACACAATGTCAACATTGTGAGAAATAATGCAAGCACCGACTCGTAATTATCAAATGGAATACACCATTGTGAAAACAATAAATGGAATATAACAGCGTGAAAAGTGAAAACAATAAATAATGCGCGTATATTTAATTTGACAGTGACTTGTTTATCACAATTGTTGCAAAGACCATAAACTAGAGTCTTGCAAAGACCATAAACTAGAGTCAACGTCTACTAGAAGTGTTAGTTATGGCTGCATGTGAACAAATTAAAGCTTTAAATTGACTTTTTAGTCCATTTCAAGCAACTTTAAATTTATCTGCAATAATAACTTCCATTATTTATATTTTATAACATTAGAATAATGAAAGCAAAAACTTAGGCTGAGATTGTTATGAGGGTATGGCAATCAAGGAATAGATTGATTCATGTTATTAATTGTTTAGTTTAAGTTTTTGGTAATTGAAGTGGGCGCGGGAATTAAAGATTGATTCATGGCATGCATGGTTACTTTGAAAAATAATTTGACCCACATCTATATTCTCTCTCACAATTTATACATAAATTAATTATTAAAAAACAAAATTATCCCTCTTTCTCTCTAATAAATTATTTATAAATATTATTTTTTCTCTCACCTCATTTTCTTTCATTCTAAATCGAATCCAAATCCGATTCCAAATCCTTTTACAAACCAAACGGCCCCTTAGACCTTACCATAAAATATCTTTACAAATATTGAGCAGTTAATGTGTAAAGATGACTTTACAAAATTGTACTTTTATAAAAGGGGAAAGACCGTGTTTGGCTAATTCACAGCTTAATAATCTCCGACTAAGATTTGAACATAAAATATAATAAATATAAATGAAGTCCTTGAATGAAATAACATTCACAGAGTCTTCTTTAAAGTTATTCAAAAACTAAAGAAAGCCAAAACACTTCGTGAGGCGGAAGTCTTGAACTTGAAAGAAGATGATAGAGTCACTGAGTGATGACAAGACTTCCTTTGATCTTCTCAACAAATCCAAGGCATTATGAACTTAGATATTTAGGAAAAGTATGTAAGTATCTGAAAGATTAGGCAATTAGGTGAGAGCTTTCTTGAGAAGATAAGTAGAAAAACACTTATCATAGAAAGTCAAATAAGTAAAAGAGTTAGTAGAAATGGGCAAACCGTTGTCAACATTATTCCTTCAGATGAGGTTTGACACATTTCAAGAATAAAAACATTTAATGCAGTAATGTAGCAGTGTATTTTATAGTTAGTTGCTTGACACGTAACTATTAACTCACGGGTGACCGCCTTATGTTCTGCCTGTAGAAGAGAATGTCTCAAAAGACTAAATCATTGAACTAAATCATTTACGAGTGCATTTACTCCTACAAAGAACTAAATCATTGAACTGATTCAGGGTGTTAACATAGTTCTTACTTAAACACCTACTTTGGTTAGTGTTTAAGTTAGTGAGGAGATCACCATACATTGTCATTCAACCTTAGATTGCTATTCCGCAAACAATCTTAGTAAATCGTTGATTCATTCTAATAAAAATTGGAATGTTGAAAACCACTTTTGTAATTCATTAAACGTTAAACTTTGCTAAGCATGAAAGTTGGTAACCACTCAAGGGTTGCCTAGTGACAAAAAGGCATGTAACTATTACTTTAAAATGTGTGATGGTGAGTTCAAACCCCGTGAATTAATCGGTCAAAAAGTCAGAAATTATGGTTACCGAAGTTGGTTAGTTAACTTTGTTAATATTTGTAACCAATTAAAAAGGAACCGGTATTCTTCTTCTTTAATTTAACTTCTTCAGTTATTTGTTTCAGAATAATAAAAGACCATGGGCCTGTTTGGTTGGGGTGTATGGGAATGGGACTATGACTTTGAAAGTCATTAAAGTAGTTTGTTTTGTGAGCCCAGTAATGAAATGAGTATATTATAGTCATAGATTTATTAATCATCAATTTGATGTCTATGAAATGCATTCCGTGGGTCCCTTTCTTTTCCACTGCAAAATTCAAATATTTATACACTTTTTTATACCATATTTTGTCATCCAAACATAAACAATCGTAATTATACATTTTTTCAAATCTATTGTCATTCCACCTCATACCAAATTCGATACCCATTATGATTCCTAGCAACAAACCAAACGGCACCCAAAAAGAATAGTTGCTGACCTGAAAACTTCCTCTATGGCTCTATATATTGCAGACTATCCATAGTATTTTCATTTAACCCAATCTCCATCTGGACCATCTCCATTTAAAAAATGAGAAAGCTAGTTGCAAGAATCGCATTTTATTCCACTTTAGCTCTTATCTTGTTAGCTGCGAATGGAGCAGCTCGTCGTTTTTACTACGATGATGTTGAGTCTGTGTCAGATGGTCTTACGAATGGTCTTGCTCGACACGAAGAATCCTTTCTACATTTCAAACGAATGGATTCTTCCGAAGAGCAATGTCGACAAATATACGGATTTTTGCCATGCTCAAGCAACCTACCGGGTCATATCTTCCTCATTGTAATTTATGAGTACTTATTATATCATGGTGAATCATATGCTGGTGGTGATGGACGAATTTTTCATGTCTTTAACGATGAAGTTGCTGTTTCAATTTTTTGTCAACTTCTTGATTCCCTTCCGGAATCTTTGATTCTTCTTGGTAATGGACTTCTTATATTTTCTCAAAATTTTGAACCTTTATCTGATATCTATGTATATGGAGTGGCTGATCAATGATAATGTTATGCTTAACGCCTTGCCGGCCAACACTATCTTAGTTAGCACTTTTTTCTTCTTGTGTTGTTCTGTTTTCTCGTTGTTACTAGCTTGAGCTCCATATTGGTGAACTAGATATACACTCGAGTCTTGACTAAATATAAATATTTTTTATGTATTATTATTGCAGTGTCTGGACTATTGAGTAGCAATGAAGAAACTCAAGAGTATGTTGTCACAGGAGTTGGGTTGCTAGCTGGATCATCAATATTACTCCTCACTGTTCTATGGGGGATATGCTTAATCTGTGCCCAAAAACCTTATGTGAAGGCAAATTCCAGAGCTAACAACAATTTGCTACAGCTATTGACCGGTTTGCCTTGCTTTCTTTACGTCTCCTAAGATTTGTGATCATTATAAAGTTTCTCATTTACAACTATAGACCAATTAGTTTTATATTTACGTTGGTTCATGTGAGTTTGGTATTTACACATTTTGCAGATTCGGGTATTTACGTGGATTCAGAGACTCGTGTTCATGCAAAGATTATGCTTTTCTCAGTGATACCTTTGATTATCATACTAATACCAAGGGCATTTGGTGTATCTTATTCGTCTCAAGAATACAACTTTGTTGCTCTCCTATCTCTTTTTGTAGCACTTTTTTGTCTATGCTATTACTTTTACTACCAGGTATGTATCTTGTTTAATTGTTACATAGTAGTTGGGTAAAGAATATAATATGAAGATGTCAAGAATTTTGTACCTGCTTTTGATGTATTCTTCTTTTTGGGCATAATTTTTTCCAGAATAAAGATGAAGATAAGAGGATACATGATAGAATATTGGAGTATGCAGAACTTGAAAGAAAGATCGAAATGCATGTACCTTATTATGAAGTACAAGCACTTATGCGGAAGAGGGACAAACATCTCATGGAAAAGCAAATTGAGATGGAGGATGAACTACAACATCCGAATAGTATTGTCGACATCAAAAAATTTAATGAGTGGATTGATTCGACAAGACGTTTAATGGATGATCCATATTCAGATACATCAAAGACAGAGTTCAATCAGGTGATTACATACAGAGTTCAATAAAACTAAACATTTTGTCCCTAAAGGTGTCCATGGGTTTTAGCTACATAGAGATGTGTGGGTAAAAAAGATGTCGGCAAGACCTATATATTCTCACCCAAAAAGAGTGGGAATATGTTTAAGTATTTCTTGAGAAACTTGATTCTTAAATAAAACCTGGCCACAATCTTTATCTTTCACCCAATTTTATAAAAGTGCAAGTAAAAGTAAGTCTTTCTACTACTCTTCTGACACTAATCTTCGTTGTAGTGAGATGTTAATTAATCATTATGATACATATATATAGATCAAATAATAATGTAAATGTATTCATCTGTAGCTTATGTTTTTGTCGCTTTTCTTATTGCAGGTTGCCCAACTATTGCGTCGGGATAAAATTAAAGTCATGAAGCTAATGCTTAATATGTTGGATTTCAAACATGATGAATCTTCCATAAATGTGTAAGGGATATTGTAATTTGATATATGAACATTTCTGATAGTACTATGAATTTTAGGGTCTATAAGTTTTGGTTATGCCACTAATCTATGTGATTTTCAGTTTCTTTGACTCAATCGATAGCAATGGAGATTCATCAATTTCACCATTGGAGTTAAAAGAATTCATCATACGCCGATCTAAGGATAAGCACATCCATGATAAAGCCGATGATTTAGTGGAGATAATTATGGAGCTTTTAGACGCTGATGCAAATGGAAGTATTGAAAAGGATGAATTCAAGTCTAGAGCTACAAGATGGCTCAAGGTTATTAAACAGTATGTCGAACATTCACGACCTGAAAATGATGTAAGAAAATTTCATGCTCCACAAGGCTACTTATTTGTCGATAATTATTAATATTGCGAAAATTGACATTAATTAAGATGCTTCAAAAATATATTTCCACCGTGCAGGAAAAAAATAGGTATCAAAAGGCTAAGGCAAAGGCGAGAAAGAATGGAAGATTTAAGGCAATAGCATTACTACTACTCGGAATATCAATGTTAACGGTTCTGGTTGAACCTCTGACACAGACTGTTCGTATCTTTTCAGAGAATTTGAAAATAGCTCCCTTTTATGTTTCTTTCATTTTAGTCCCATTGGCTACAAACGCTAGAGCAGCGATTGCAGCAATTATAGCTGCAAAACAGAAGAGGCATCATACAACATCTTTAACTTTTTCACAGGTTTGTCTCCCCCTCAAATAATACAATCATTATTACCATCTGGAAGTCTTTACTGGCTGATTGTATATGATCAACTATGCAGATATACCACAAAGTTTTCATGAACAACATCCTGGGATTTTCTGTTCTTGTCTCAGTCATATATTTCCGCGGATTGACATGGCATTTCTCAGCTGAGGTTCTAGTTTTGGTCATTGTTTGCGTCTTGATCGGGCTTTATGCAAGTTTCAGTACCAAATTTCCAATCTGGACATTGTTCCTTGTCTTCCCTCTATATCCATTATCATTGGTCCTTGTGTACTATGTGAACGATACCTTCACGTTTACATGAATTTGAAGTAGCTAGGTACGAAATTGCATGCAACATGGTTCTCCCATTCAATCAATTTGGAAAGGCGGTTATTCAAAATAAACGGAGTGAGCTATGAGTTGAATGTTGATTATCCATATCGTTTTCAAAAGGATATGTTACAGTATTCAGTATCATGTTATTTAAACTTTCTTAAGAAATTATGTGTTAAGTATCATGTGTACGCATACAAATATGGGATAAATAAGACTAGCAATTGTGATATAAAGTTCTAGTCTGTACTGTAGATATGGTAAATGAGTCCACGTTTGTGTTTTATTCTATGTTAATCAC
Source organism: Artemisia argyi (assembly GCA_030686995.1). Classification (NCBI taxonomy): domain Eukaryota; kingdom Viridiplantae; phylum Streptophyta; class Magnoliopsida; order Asterales; family Asteraceae; genus Artemisia; species Artemisia argyi. Next base: position 212,949,574 of record CM060702.1, read on the forward strand.
CTCATATATACGCATCATTAGGAGAAGATTCAAAAGGTTGTCCTTACCGCCATGCCACTAACACTGGAAAGAAAACAAATTTGCAGTAGAAAATAGTCTTAAACTAGGAAACCACATGACCTAAACTAGAAAACTGAACCAGATGAACCTATTAAATTCTATAGAGATTCTAACACCCTTCCTCAAGTTAGAGAAAAAGATATGATGTTTAATTAATTACATCCAATTTGTTACAGATAAAGTCCTCAAGATGAAGTGAACTAGAATTTGGAAACTCGAAATAGCTAGGAGCTGAGTGTGCAACTTGTTCTTACGCATTGATGATTTACTTCTTCAAATTGTAGGATAGTGAAGAATGTTCGTGTATTCCATAAACCGAGTAATACAAATTATACAATATATATAGTTATATACTAACCAACTATAATAATAATACGACTAACATATAGAGATTGATATTCATTTTGTACGGAATTTGGTTGCTGGTGGTCAAGTTAGAGTTCTTCATGTGCCATCACGTTATCAGTTATGCTACGTGAGCTGCATACATCTTTGTCTTCTGCTACACTTGTCTATTGTGATAATGTTAATGCCGTATACTTGTCTTCTAATCCGGTTCAGCATCAATGTACAAAGCATATAGAGATTGATATTCATTTTGTACGAGATTTGGTTGTTGCTGGTCAAGTTAGAGTTCTCCATATGCCATCACGTTATCAGTATGCCGATATTTTTACGAAAGGATTACCATCAGCTTTGTTTGAGGAATTTCACATCAGTTTGAGTGTGCGGTGTCCTCTCGCTCAAACTGCGGGGGAGTGTTAGTCGTATTATTATTATAGTTGGTTAGTTGTATGGGCTAAGGCCCAATGATATTATGTGTTAGAGTTATGTCATTATATATATTGTATTACTCGATTTATGGAATACACGAACATTATTCACTATCCTACACAAATTGCATCATGACATATGTAACTTAGAGGATTAACGTAGTACTTTACCTTACTAAAGCGGGATTTAGCCGTACAATAGCAACATACTTTTCCAACTGTTCCGATCAAGTACGCGTACTATTTTTTGTTCCACTTAATGTAACGAACTTTCAAGTTTTGTTATATTCTACCCCACGAAACTTGTTTAACCGGCTAGCAAGATTTTTTTCCCCACAAAAGCTGCCACGTTGGATTTCCACTATATTTTATATACTTGTAAAAGCCATTAAATAGCCATATACTTTCTCAAATTTACTCATATGGTACGTGTGTCGAAAATAACTAAAAATTTGGTTTTTTTTTACGTTTTCATCCGTTTTTGCACGTGTTCATCCGATATGGACATTTTCGTTCGTTTTTACACGTTGTTGTCCATTTTTGCACTTTTTCGTATGTTTTTACACGTTTTCATCCCTTTTTACACGTTTTCACCTGTTTTTACACATTTTCATCCGTTTTTGCACGTTTTCTCCCGTTTTTACACGCTTTCATCCGTTTTTGAACGTTTTCGTCCTTTTGTACACGTTTTTGTTCGGTTTTACACGTTTTCGTTTTTTTTGCACGTTTTATCTGTTTTTGGACGTTTTCGTCTCTTTTTACACATTTTCGTCCATTTTTGCATGGTTTCACCCGTTTTGACACATTTTTGCCCGTTTTTGCACGTTTTCGTCCTTTTGTACATGTTTTTGTTCAGTTTTACACTTTTTCATCTTTTTTGCATGTTTTGTCTTTTTTGCACGTTTTCGTACGTTTTTATACGTTTTTATCTGTTTTATATGTTCACTTTTACATGTTTTCGTCTATTTTTTTCATTTGTTTTATACGTTCACTTTTACATGTTTTCATCTATTTTTATACGTTTTCATCTGTTGCTACACGTTTTCACTAGTTTTTGCATGTTTTTGTTTGTTTTTATATGTCTTCATTTGTTTTCATACGTTTTTATATGAATGAAAAACGGATGAAAACGTGTAAAAGCATATGAAAGCGTGTAAAAAGCGGATGAAAACGTGTAAATATGGACGAAAACGTGCAAAAACAAACGACAACGTAAAAAAACGGACGAAAATGTGCAAAAACGAACGACAACGTGTAAAAACGGACAAAAGCGTGTAAAAACAAACGACAGCGTGTAAGAACGGACAAAAATGTGCGAAAATAGAAAAACGTGCAAAAACGAACAAAAATGTAAGAAAACGGCTGAAAATGTGTAAAAATAGATGAAAACGTGCATAAAAACGGATGAAAACGTATAAAAACGAATTAAAACATATAAAAACGGACGAAAATAGTACACGTACTAGATCGGTACATTTGAAAAAGTACGTTGCTATTTACTCAAGTATTAATATGCCACGCAGGCATTTTTCTCGGTTTTCAAACTTTTTTCCCGGTAATCGGTAACTTTTGGGTAGAATGGAACAAAAAATGAAAGTTCGCTACATTAAGTGGGACAAAAAATAGTACACGTATTAGATCGAAACATTTGAAAAAGTACATTGCTATTGTACGGCCAAATCCCTACTTTTGTTCCATGAGTAGTAGAATATCTTCATCATTTATCTAAGCATGTCCATAATTTTTTTTCCTATATCGAGTGCATATACTACTCTTCTCCGCATTAGAAGATTGCACAGATGGCCTAAATACTTGTACAAATGTCTACCTACTGATTGCAAAAATGAGAGAAAATATAATGACAGCATTACCTATTTCAGGAAAGAAAAAAAGACCATAGACGACTTATATTCAGTCTAATGTGGCTGCTGCATATTATAACATCTTGTGTTATATTTCGTGAACCGTGTTAATATCCGTACTTTTACTCAATCTCATGGACGTAACCGGAAAATTTAGAATGCCACGGTTAAGAAAGACTAACTCCAACCTAGCCTAACTCTAACCTTGTGGTACTCAAACTTCTGTTAATCGAAAAAAAAAGATCAAAGCAAAACGGTTTATATTACCAGTCTAGCAAAAATGCAGAATGGTATCTGCTAGTTATGAATATGACCCCATTAAGTGGAGACCAAAGTCTCCCCACCAATCTTTGTAATTAATAACCATCATCAATAGGTACATTTTGAAGCCCCTACGTAAATTTCCTAGCACTACGAAGCTTCGTAGTACAATAATATTCACCAAACCCTTCAGTAATTATTACTTTAATCATGCTATATATATATAACTCCATTACCCTCTTCTAAATAGAGCACACTCATCATTCCCACCACCAAGAAAACACAATTGAAAAGAGAAAAGAGAATAATGGGTTGGACGTTTAAGGAAGAAAACCTGGATTTAGTCATGGTGCCATCTGCCATCTTGATCATGTCCATCTATCATTCTATCATGTCTTTCTGATCAATAGATACAAAAGCGATTTAAAACAATTTGAACGTAAAAACAGTGGATCAAGAAATAGCAATTCAAGAAACAGCGCTTCAAAAAAGAGTTAAGGTCAAAGTTCTACTTTTTGTTCTTCTTTTGGTGTTCATAGGATACAAACACCAAACCGGTTTTGCAAAGAAAATGTGCAAGTTGGCGGATGTCACAAACAACCAGTTTTGATCCGTTCCATGCCAAACCAAGACTGTAAAAAGGAAAATCAAGGGATCAACGACCGGATTGGTATGTGTCGAGCCGGTTTGGTTGGTTTTCTCGAGCTAATTAGGTCCTCGGGTAAATATGCTCACCCTACTCACATCTCTGTTATGTAATAATTCTTGGCATCAATGGCACTCTCTTATGCCACTACTTTAGATTCAAGGGCGGAGCTAGTAGGGTGACTAGTGGGTGCTGAGCCACCACTAATCAGCCCAATTTATACATTAGTAATTCAATCAAATAGCTAGTTTCTTAATAACTTTTGCAATCAGGCCTCCTTAATCATCATATAGTTATGTTGATTAAAGTACAAAACTAACAACTTAGTCAATCAAATGCAACACTAAAATGAGTTTACTTGTCAAACTATGCTCGTTGAATCATTGTTTGAAATAAAATCATAGATTCAGATTATTATTGAATCTTTTCAACTAATTATTCAATGACAAAACATTTCAATTAGATGTACAAAGACAGCTATTTTTGACTGAATATTAAGATGCATGAAAATCTCATATTATAAGTAAAAGGTGAATTTTTTTCTTCGATTAACTGCAACCGAAAAATTCCAATGAAGACAAAAAGAAAATATGATGCATGAACATAATAAAGTAATAAACTGACCATTTTTTTTTTTTTTTTCAAATTTATGTTTTTGCTTCTTATGTGATTAGCAAAACTTTTATTGGATAACCTGGCATGAACTATACTCAAGTTTATCAAGTTTGAGTTTATAAGAACTCTACTACTCGATTCCCTTACATTTTTTGAGCTTTACATACGTGTTTATATAATTGTGACAAGCACTGATAGATCTTTTTTTTCAGTATTAATATGCCCCTTTATCTTTCAAACCCAGCTTGCTCTAATGAGACAATCATAATGGACATTTCATAGTAATACCGGGTAGTATTTTGGAATTATTAAAGCTCATATATTTCTAGTTAGAATTCAAGTTTACATCAAGAAGCTACTAATAAAATGCAGGTCAACACAATGATATTTTCTGTTAACGAAAAGATGCAGCCTTTAAGGGGTCATGACATGCATGGCTAAACTTCCAAATGGTTTGTGGATGGTTAAGGTATTTGATGGGAGAATCTCAACCTCGAGGGGTGTTAGCTATAAAATTCACAGAGCTTAAGATGGAACAACGACCATAGTAAAGTCTCCTCTCATGCCTAAACTATGTGGTCCAAATATTGCATGCATATTCACATTCACATATAATCGCTACAGGTTTTTTGTAGCTAATTTTTTTGGATCCATCACTATCTTTTATTTATGAGAGATGACACTTTGTTGCATTGTTTCACATATTATCAACCACACAACATGCAAACTTCATTTTCTCATTAATTATGACTAAATCTTTCCTAGGTCATGTAAGCATCAAGAAATAAATTTTTATGTGCACTTGGCCACATCTAAGCAAGAAAATTATATATCTAAAGCGACCTGATTAATAAAAATAGGGATAATTAAAAAATGTCCCGGTTGTCTAATGCGTGAGACTATCTAGACGGAATCTTTTATGTTTGCTTTTCTAGACCAGGGCAACTAATACTTTTTGGGTAACTAAAATCTGCAAGTGACAAATGTCACTTTATGGATTACAATGTTGGGCAACTTGTGTACTTTTGGGCAACTGGTGTATTTTTTGGGCAACTGGCGGCCTTCATGTCGGACAAATGGCGGCAGGTTGGCTAAATTCAAGTTGCCAAGGCAACTGGTCTAGAAAGGCAAACACAAAAGATTCCGTCTAGATAGTCTCACGCCTTGAGCAATCGGGGCATTTTTAAAATTATCACATAAAAATAATACATTTCATTGACTGCATTTAGGCACAAAGTTAAATACAAGATTGACCACTGCCTTACAAAAATTCACCTGTGGTGCTCTGACAAATCTAAGGCCCTCTTCTTCTACTACTCCCTTCATCCCATAATATAAGTCCATTTTGACTTTTTCAAAGTCTTTTTATTCCAACTTTGACCTTAATTATTATTTTTCATGGTATATAATACTTGATAAAAAATTTATAAAGGGACTTGTGTCTTAAATGCATTTTTATTGGTATATTTTTTATGAAGTATTATGTAACACGATTAAAATTAATTAAGGTCAAAGTGGGAAAGAAAAGACTTTGAAAAATAAAAAATTGACTTATATTTTGAGATTGATAGAGTATGTAATTGTTACGGAGTAGTATTTCTTTAGTACTTTCCAAGTAAAGTACTCTAATGTTTTTTGGTGCATATTATTTTATTTCTTAGGTAAGTTGGGTATTTTTCATTTCATTAACACAATGATTCTGAGTAGTACTAATTTGATACCAATATGCTTAATTGTACGGTGCATTTTTGTTAACATTGTGCCTGTTTGTACACCGAACATAACTAGCATGGTGTTCGTACATTGCTGCGGCGGCTACCCTATGATTAAAATCAAGACACGAATAAAATAACATTGACGAGCTAATTAACATGAGAAAAATAATAAGAAAATGATCCCGGTCCGGCTCGGTTCACCCGTTTTTACCGGTTCTGGCAGTCATCCCATGTTCGTTTTTGAATAACTTTTATTGGCTAGCTGAACCGGTGACGAGTTCCCTCTGTCCTTGTCACTTCAAGGCGAGTTCTCTTTGACCTTAGAGCAATTTCTCCTACACCGTTCTTTCGAACAATCATGTTCCGGGTTACCAACGAATTGCCTCCCAAAATACAATGAAGCAACGTATGTAGCAATTATCCGAATTGGTGATAATCCGGATGAACTACCGAGTTATCAGAAATTCCAGACACGACAAATAATATTTCTATAACAATATTATTTATAGCAACCGGATTTTCTGAAAATGAGGGTTTTTATATATTTGTTTTTGGTTGTTGGATTGGATAAACTCTCTAGCCACATATCAGGTTCATCATACCCCTTCCAAACAAATATGAGTTGTAACCCCAGATCAGATCGAGTGTGTCCCATGTGATGCCCGGTGTACTAGCCTGAACAGGTACGAGTCGTATGGGTAGGCCAAGGGTTACGACCCTTGGCATTTCTGAGATGGTGTTGTCCATCTCCTGATGACCGGTTCCCTAGACTGAACGGACACGGTGCTCGATCTGTTGACTGAACGGACACGATGGGTCGTGATGATACAGTGGCCGAATCGGATCCCTTGTCTAAACCGAACAAGCATGATGGTTAACGAAACCCCACAAGTGACCCGACTAATGAAGCTGAAAAAGGTTTTAACTGCTCTCAAGATGCTCACGGTGATGCAAGTTAACGAAGTGCAAAGTGCACCATCAAACGCCATTCCATTGACCACAAGCGTATGCGATGGGTGCTTCACACCCTATGTGCCCTCCATACTTCCATTATTCAATGGAAGTAATCAAAGGTTAGAAATCCAACTTAAACAATATTACATTTGCTATATGCTTCTATGTGAGATCAAAAAACCCTCTTCCAATTCCTAAGACTCAACCCGAATCGACTTATGTTTTCTTTTTGAAAATAATTATCCAACAACTGCCTCCACATCTTTGTCAGATTAAACCTATAAATCTGAAAGTCACAAAGAGGTATGTAACTTAACTTAACCCATGAGATATCATCTTCTCTACCTCCATACTTACACTAACATAATTATCATAACTGATTATCACACCGGAGGCGGTTCATGGGGCTTCCCCCGTCCTCTGTCCAACAGAGGGTCTTTTATTTCAGGTTATCTTGTACTCGGCATCATCCCATCACCCCTAATTCGATCAATCACCATTGACGGTCTGGTATGTGCAAATTATTGTACGATCAGTGGCGCCATCTATGGGATCTGCAACAATAAGTCCCGTTTTTTCGACTCAAATAACTGTTATTCCTAAATAACCATCGGTTTCAACCGCAATTCCCGACATCCTTGTTATCACATGGAAGAACTTTTGAAATCTCCATTTTTATTTCCGATCACACGATTTTTCTCCAACCACAAACTTTACGTTTACCATTTCAACAACCTCTTTTAGGTTTAAACATAGTAACCTCTGTTATGTGATGGTCTGTTTTAGGGAGAAGGTTTAAACTCATTAGCCTTCGTAAGAACCTCTATTTGTGTTCATTTTACGAAGAAGGGTTGAAATCAGTAGCCTCTGCTGCAATCTTTGTAATCTATGTTGGCAACCTCTAACGTAACCTTTGTTAAGGTTTGTTCTAAGAAAAGGGTCGAAATCAACAACCTATGTTTTGATCTCCGTAGCAACCTCCATTTCCACCTTCGTGAGTGTTTGTTTCATGAATTAGACCACATAATTGGTCATTTAAGTAGGGTTGGAACCTTCCTTAGCAAAATGTTTTAACACATGGTGGGCAGCAGAGACCGTATAATAACTACAGAGGATACCCTTTGAGAATCTAGTTTGTTTTTGGCATCATCACCATCACCCCTAATTCTGTCTATCACCATTGACGGCCTGGTATGTGCAAATTATTGTACGATCATTAGTTTTACTCAAACTCATGGACGTAACCAACATATTTAGAATGCCATAGTCAGTGTTCTAAAAGGCGCGTTAAGGAGCCGCAAAGGCGTGAGGCGTGGCCTCGCCGCCACGAAATGAACCATGGCGGCTGATCTAGGCGTGACGCAAAAAGGCGTGAAATAAGGCGAGAAAAGGCGCGCCTTTTTGTAAGGCATGGCGCCACTTTTTGAACCTGTTTATTTTTTTATTTTTTATTTTATTGAACTAGTATTTGGAATTTGGGCAATTTGTTATATGGGTCTGGTAATTATATAGCAAATAGTAGTTTAAATATCTAATATAGCACGAGTAATATGATCTAAAATTAAAAATACACAAATCTATGAATTTTTTTTGCCGCTTTAGTGACGCCTTAAGAAACGTAAAGGCTCCGCCATGGTGCGTAAGGCTTGAGGCGCGGCCATTCCGCCACGCCACACCTCACGCCTTTTATAACCTTGGCCGTGGTTAAAAAAGACTTACTCCAACCTAGCTTAGGTTATGTTTGTTTTTCTTAGAAACCTCTTAATAGTCTCTTAATCTAACTCAGTAAGAGATTTAAACTAAAAAGTGTGTTTTTTCTCTGTCATTAAGAGGTCGTAAGAAGCGGTTAATATTTAGAGTGTTTGTTTTTCTTTGCTCATTAAGAGCCGGTAAGTGGCTTAAAACTCTTATTGAACTAGATGTTGAAGGGGTGTCTTAACACCAATTAATGCCTTATTTTTTTTTCTTTTTTCTTCATTATGTATTTTTGTTCTTGTTTTGACATTTCGATTCATGTAGAAATTACCTTTAAAGAAAATCATTGCATATTTTTTTTGTTAAAAATAAAATGTACAAAATGATAAAGTTCGGTGACAATTCGTATTAAAACGTTATAACACAATCCAAGCATATTTTGACAAGTTGAGAATGTCAACCCAAACATGACCTCCTTATTAAATGAGTTACTCATGTCGACCACCCATGTAAGCAAAACCATAATTCGTTTTATTGTTGTGTCGATGTCAAGTCGTGCTTTGTGATGATTTTTTTTTTTTTTTTTTTTTTTTTTTTTTTTTTTCAAGTCTGACAAACTAATTAAAAAAACTAACACTTTATATGAGTCAGATTCATATTTTTTGGCCTCATATTCACATTAAGATGGAATCAGATTTAGACGTCTTAGCCAAAGATTCAGATTCAGCTGTGCGAATCAGATTTGAGCCTCTAAATTAACATACAACACCTTAGCTCAAACCTTGTGGTACTCAACCTTCTGTCATATTGGAAAAAAATATCAAAGCAAAACGGTTTATGTTAACAGCCTAGCTAAAATGCAGAATGATATTTGCTAGTTATGAATATGACCCCATTGAGTGGGAGACATAGTCTCCCCACCAATCTTTGTAATTAATAACCATCATAGGTACATTTTGAAGTCCTTAGGTAAATTTCCTAGCACTGCGAAGCTTCGTAGTAATATTCACCGAACCCTAGCCTTCAGTAATTATCAGTTAAATCATGCTATATATATAACTCCATTACCACCTCCTAAATAGAGCACACTCACTCCCACCACCAAGAAAACACAGTTGAAAAGAAAAAAGAGAAAAGAGAATAATGGGTTGGACGTTTAAGGAAGAATACCTGGATTTAGTCCTGGTGCCATCTGCCATCTTGATCATGTCCATCTATCATGTCATTCTGATCATTAAATACAGAAGAGAGTCAGAACAATTTGAACCAAAAAATAGTGAATCAAAAAATAGCAGTTTAAGAAACAGCGATTCAAAAAAGAGCAATCGGATAACCACATCAATCGGCTATGAGAATCATAACAAGAAGGCTTGGGCAGCCAACATTCTTGAGGTATAACTTGAAAACACTCGTATTCTTTATGAATTTTGAGAGTTTTATATTCGGATGTGACAAAATAAAATCTAAAAAGAGGACAGGTCACACGGTTGTATAATTTAAAAGTTGCAAAGTATATGGATATATACAACATTCTAAATTGCTTTTTCTTGTAGTGATGCAGATTGAAGTTAAAGACAGAGGCTTTGCTGTGACGGTTCTTAACGGTCAAATATCGGCTGCAGCTACCCTGACTTCAATTTCTCTAACTTTATGCGCACTTATTGGAGTTTTACTCGGAAAAGCTACAGAAAACTTGCTTACAAGCAGTTTTATCATTGGGAGCACAAGTAAATTCATAACCTCCATCAAATACGTAGCCATTTTAACTTTCTTCATACTGGCTTTTGCTTGTTTTGTACAAACGACAAGGCATTTTGCACATGCTAGTTTTCTTATTAGCGCCCGCACCGTTACCGCGGATCATGTTGACAAAGAGCTTAAAAAGGAAGTTCTTGAGTGCATCCAATTGGAAGTGTTAAGAGGAAGCAATTTCTTTGCAGTCGGATTGCGATCACTCTACTTTGCAACCAATTTGCTTTTATGGATTTTTGGTCCGATTCCTATGTTTGTTGGTTCACTAGGTTTAGTTGTTCCACAGGTTGTTTGGGAGGATTCCAGGATCGAATGATCATAACAACAACATGCCAATCATCATATAAAAATAAAGATCGATAAATAGAGAAACAAGAATGATTGGGTGAACCCTTAAATCTGATATATTGATAATGAAAAGGGTTAATGATTGTTACAGAATTCCTATTCTATATATACAAGATGAATCGGTGCTTTAATGAATAGTCACACCGTTTCAATAAAAGTAAACGTTGCAATGTTTATAAACCTAAATAACCGTTGTAACCTAACTGCCATCTATTGGGTTTTTGTAGGCCTGCGAAATTGCAGCCCATGACAGAAAAGTTATGCGGCTTAATCTTGTAAACAAAGATTAATTGATTAAACTTTCCAACATATTCCCCCCTAATCTATTAATCTTTGTTTTCTTCAATCTTCTTGTTCCTTGATTCTCCTTGTTCATGCTTTCTTCAAAAACATAGTTTTGATTCTTGGTGTTGATTTCTTCATGGCTTTTCGGTTTCTAATTGAACCAAATTCTAGCAGGGTTAGTGCCTCCATCTTGTTTTCAATTTTCGGCCTGACTTCTCGTGATTCTCAAATGATCACGATTTTAAGCGGGTTAATGCCGTCATGGTGGGGTTAGCACAATCGAAACTGAAACTGCAAAAAAATCTCCAACCAATCTTCAATTCATAATTCACAAAACAGCCTTCTTCTGATCATTATTCTGATTCCTTGTGATGCCCTTTCTTTTCTCTTACAACTGCTATGCTTTCTCTTTCTCTTTGAGACTGTATGTCTCTATTATCTATTTCTCTTCAATTCGACATCTTTTCTTCTCCATGGCTGGCCATCTTGTGATATTAAAACACACATATCTGGTCCTGAATGATAATTGTAACATGATTTGATGTTGTTAGATCCATTGAAGCTCTGATACCAATGTTCCACAGGTTGTTTGGGAGGATTCCAGGATCGAATGATCATAACAACAACATGCCAATCATCATATAAAAATAAAGATCGATAAATAGAGAAACAAGAATGATTGGGTGAACCCTTAAATCTGATATATTGATAATGAAAAGGGTTAATGATTGTTACAGAATTCCTATTCTATATATACAAGATGAATCGGTGCTTTAATGAATAGTCACACCGTTTCAATAAAAGTAAACGTTGCAATGTTTATAAACCTAAATAACCGTTGTAACCTAACTGCCATCTATTGGGTTTTTGTAGGCCTGCGAAATTGCAGCCCATGACAGAAAAGTTATGCGGCTTAATCTTGTAAACAAAGATTAATGGATTAAACTTTCCAACATTAGTGATCATTATGTACAATCTAGATATGAATGAAAAAATACCTATCAACTATGGAACAGGTATAAATAATCAACTCGACAGTGAGCCATAGAGACATGGAAGAAACACCCTCAAATTTAGTTCAGAAATCAGGTATTCTGGATGAAGATTACATACTTATACTTCCGTTGATGTTTTAGCTCGTTTGTAATTTTAATATCTACTTCTAATTTCTAAAAGACACTTTCCATCATAACCATGTAATAATGAATATCACATATTGTTCTTTTTGTAACATAAGATAATGCTGTAAATTTGAGAGTTCCTCCATTGCAAACTGCATAGTTCTACTTATTCTTCCTCTTTTGGTGTTCATAGGATACAAACACCAAACTGGTACTGCAAAGAAAATGTGCAAGTTGACGGATGTCACACACAACCAGTTTTGACCCGTTCCAGGCCAAACCAAAACCGTAAAATGGAAAATCAAGGGACCAAGGACCGGACCAGTATGTGTCGGGCTGGTCTTTGGGTCAATATGCTCACCCCTACTCCCGTCTATGTTCATCAATGGCACCCTCTTATGCCACTACTTTAAACTCAATTTGTTATCAGATTATTATTGAATCTTTTTAACTAACTATACACTGACAAAACACATTTTTAGTTAGTATACAAATACAGCTATATTAGATTGAATATCAAAGACGAATATCTCAGATTATACATCATTTGCCGAAAATATTATTAATTAACTGCTTAACAAACTTTGTATTATAAAAAAACCAAAACGATATGATGTCACAAGTCACAAGGATATATGACGAAACCCAATTAAGAAATTCCCGCAACCAAATAAGTTATGCCTCTTATGTGATTAGCCGAAATTTTGTTGGGTTATCTCTGGCATGAATCAAAATGAGTGGAGTTTGAGTTTATAAGAACTCTACTCGATTCCCTTTCTTTTTTTGAGCTTTACATGCATGTGTGTTAATATTATTATGGCAAGCACTGATAGATCTTAATTTTACCAAACTAAGTATTTTCAGTATTAACATCTTTTTTTAGCTTTCAAACCGATCTGGCTTTAATGAGCATAATTATAATGGATTCACAGTTATATTGGTGGTATTTTGGAATTATTAAAGCTCAAATCTTTCTAGGCTGAATTCAAGTTTACATCAAGAAGCTACTAATAAGATGCATGTCAACACAACTTTCTATTAATGGAAAGAAACAACCTTTACGGGGTATGACATGAATCTCGCTTCCGAAATTATAAGGGCTAAACGGCTACGTGGTTCACGGATGGTTTAGGTATTTGATGGGCAAATCTCAACCTTGAGGGGTGTAGCTATAAAACTGAAAGGAGCTTGAGTTGGAACTAGTGAAGTCTCATCTCATACCTAACCTATGCCTGGTCCAAATGCATGCATACCAACATTCACATATAATTTCTACAGGTTTATTGTACTAGATATTCACTGCAAGAAAAGTGTTTTTAGTGACGAACAATTTTTTGATGACCCATATTTTCATCACTAATTGGATCATTTATTGACGAAGTCACTAGTTGTCATCAATGTTTTGTCACAATTAACACTTTTCGTCTTTTATAACAAAACACCATATTTCAAATACAATTAATAATTCATTTTCCCCCATTTATCCAATCACTTCTTCTTATCCCCCGAAACAAAAACACCATATTTCACCTTGTTTAGTTTTAATCCATCCATTACAGTTCAATAACAAATCATTCTCATTTGTGTAAATAAATTTATAAAATTGTAACTATACATAAGAGTAAAATACACCGTTCGTCCCTGAACTTGGCCAAAAACATCAAGTTGGGACATAACTTGGCCTTTTGGTTGTCTAGAGTCCCTTTTTCAAGTTTTTAATATGAATGAGATCTCTTATCCTGTTTTATTTTGGAACAAAACACATTTTACTTTTTGGCAAGAGGGCATAATAGATATTTCCACTTTTGTTAATTATTTTGGTGGTAAAACCTTAGAGACGAACGGTGTATTTACTTTAAAAATTAACACTATCACCTCACTCATCCACACTATCATCACTACCACCACCAACACCACCATCATCTCGGTCACCTCCACCGCCATCCGTAAAAATATCTAATGTATCTAAGCATTGAACGGTGTACTATCTCTCTCTCCTTTTTTTTTTTCATAAGTAGTGATTTTTCACTATGTATCTAAGCATTATTAGGTATAAGCTTGTTGTACATATTGGCCTAAACTCTCGTAAAAATATCTACCGACTGATTAAAACATTAAGGGAATTATAATGACCACTTGTATTTATTAAAGACTGAAAAATGACAGCATTTATTTAGTTTATAAACAATTCAGGATTAATTGATCAGTCTAATGACGCTGCTATATATTAACCATAGCTAATTTAAACTCAACAGGACCGGTCAAGTTTAGAAAACAAATAAACTAATTCCATTCAGTTCAGATTTAATTCAAGCCTCTAAATACTATCATATCTTATTATAACTCAAGTTAATTTAAATGAACTTTTGGATCTTGGTCTTCAACTGGGAGTCAAAGTAATGGTCTTGGTAGTGTTACTCAAAGCCTATATTTAGCACTATAAACATTTGCAAGTTGTACAGTGCCATATATAAAGTATATAGTTTGTACTTTTAAATTTTCTAATCCCCATTACGGTATCCTTAGATATTGTAATCTTTTAGTATATTACGACCCCTTGGCGACTCCATAGTGAGTAATATTCCAACAAAGCTCAATGACAAAGTCACACCAACTTTCAATTTGCCCTTAAATAATGACTAGATCATAATCAAGTAATATATAACTCATTCCCCCCCTTCCTGACTAGAACATGCTCAATTTAACACTAACGCTCTGTTCTCGAGTTTTTCTTTGTAGGAATAGAAATGATAGGTAAAGAAGATTAAAGAAAAGAAGTGGAAAGAAAAGAAAGTTGCATTTATATTTCATGTTCTCGAGTTGAAAGAAAATGAACGGAAATGGAAGGAAAATAAACAAAGTCGTGTTCTTGAGTTGGGAGGAAAAGAAAGAAAAAACTATAGTTATGCTTTTTTAAACATAGAAATACATCGATAACAAAAGATATATAAAATAATGAAGGTTATATAACTTATTTTACAACAAATAGTTTAGGTGTAAATTTGTTTCCTTCCAAATCCGCCTATATTTGGGCGGAAAATTTTGGAGGAAAAAACCACTTAATTTTCCTACCAAATCCGCCTATACCACGCTGCTAACTCTAGTTTTTGGTGTTCCTAAGCCAAACCATTTTTTTCTTGAATTGATCCAGATTGAAGCAAAAGACAGAGGATTTGCTGTAAGTGTTCTTTGCGGCCAGTTATCGGCCTCAAATTCCCTATGTTCAATTTCATTAGTTTTGTGCTCACTTATTGGAGCCATAATTGGAAAGTCAACAGATGACTTGCTTACAAGCAGTTTTATCTTTGGGGACACAAGCAAATCCACCAACTCGATCAAATACGTAGCCATTTTATCTTGTTTCATACTGGCTTTTGCTTGTTTCATACAAACTACAAGGCATTTAGTACATGCTAGTTTCCTTATAAGCATCCCCACCTGCAAGCCCACCGGAAATCCCACCGCAAAGCCAAATGGCAAGCCCGTAGATCAACTTGAGTGCATCCAAAAGGCAGTGTTAAGAGGAAGCAATTTTTGGGCAGCCGGATTGCGTGCACTCTACTTTGCAACCACTTTGATCCTATGGATTTTCGGCCCAATTCCTATGCTTGTTGGTTCAGTAGCTACAGTGATGATTTTACATTTCCTAGATTTACATAATGGAGATTATATTCCATTTGACCAAAACAAGAGTAATGGTAATGGTCACTTTTAGTGAATAAGACTGACCAGCATTCTACTCCTGTGGTGGTTGATAATGGTCGATACAGTGGAACGCTATGTGCTTGAAATCTACTATAGAAATTGATTATTATTGTAAAAGATTAAATCATTATCTGTTCTTTCTTATTTGTCTTACTATTTTTTGAACTGTATCAGCTTCTTATCATCCGTTTCCAAAAAAGAAATTTCATTAATTTTACGAGACACGCATACTCTTTCAATGACAATTCTTTCCTACAATTATTAATAATTCTTTACGCTTAAATATACAAACTCTGAGACAATTCAACTCAATTGTGAAAACAAAACTAGTTGATTAGGAAAATATATGTTAAAAAAGACCCAATAATGTGACAAAACCGAAGTTCTCAGCAGCCACAAACATTGAGTCCGACTTAAAACCCAAAATATATATTTTGCATTGATAAGTAGTCTTCATACGCATTTAAACATAATAATTGACCATTATCTTGCAATTAGTCCTTAGCAGATTATCCAAGTTTTATAGGATATTCGAGTTCAAACTCGAGAGGAAATCTGTTAAGTTTGATTAAAGACAAGAATGAGCTTAAAACATAGAACAATGAGTTCAAGCCTATACGAACTGATCAGAGTTAAACTGTTTTTACTTTTTAGCATTCAAGCTGTGCCGTGTTAATGGGTTTCTTGAACTATTCAAACTTGCATCAAGACTACTAATCAGGTGATCAAATCACATTTAAGCTTAAGTAACACCATGGATGTACGCTTTACCTTAACATTTTTTGGCCTACCTATTGGAAAGTTATGCAAGTTGGTTTTCATTTTCTGTTTATAAAGTAATAAAAATAACACCAACACTTTATGTGCTTTTTTGTAAAGGTTATGCTTTTTGCACATTAGATTTTGATACATATAACTACTTTTTTTACCTCTCAAGTAAGTTGATACTGTAATACTTTTTGTGCATTAGAATATTGCGCAGTACAGGTGATTTCGAATTCATATTCTGATAATTTTGTTCCATATCTTCCTTATGTATCTAAGCATGTTTATAATTTTTCCTATATCGAGTGCATATACTATCTCTTCTAAGCATTAGAAGATTGGACAGATAGCCTAAACACTTGTACAAATGTCTACCTAACGATTGCAAAATGAGATTATATATATATAATGATAGCATTACCTATTTCATTAAAAAAAAGACCATAGACAACTTATATTCATTTAAGAAAGAAATTAAAGAAAACATTTCATTTGTTTAGTTTATTATCAATTACATAAACTACTAAAGATTCAGTCTAATGAGGCCGCTGCATATTATAAAATCTTGTTATATTCCGTGTTAATATCCATACTTCTACTCAAACTCATGGACGTAACCGGCAAATTTAGAATGCCACTGTTAAAAAAGACTGACTCCAAGCTAGCCTAACTCTAACCTTGTGGTACTCAACTTCTGTTAGTCGGAAAAAAAGATCAAAGCAAAACGGTTTATATTAGCAGTCTAGCAAAAATGCAAAATGATATTTGCTAGTTATGAATATGACCCCATTGAGTGGAGACCAAAGTCTCCCCACGACCCCACCAATCTTTGTAATTAATGACCATAATCAATAGGTACAATATTTTGAAGCCCCTACCTAAATTTCCTAGCACTGCGACCGTCTCCATGCTATATATATATATATATATATATATATATATATATATATATATATATATATATATATATATATATATAACTCCATTACCCCCTCCTAAATAGAGCACACTCATCCAACACCAAGAAAACACATTGAAAAGAGAAAAGAGAATAATGGGTTGGACGTTTAAGGAAGAATACCTGGATTTAGTCCTGGTGCCATCTGGCATCTTGATCATGTCCATCTATCATGTCTTTCTGTTCATTAGATACAAAAGAGATTTAAAACAATTTGACCAAAAAAACAGTGGATCAAAAAATAGCAATTCAAGAAACAGCGATTCAGAAAAGAGCAATTGGATAACCACATCAATCGGCTATGAGAATCGTAACAAGAAGGCTTGGGCAGCAAACATTCTTGAGGTATAACTTGTAAACACTTGTGTTCTTTATGAATTTTGAGAGTTTTAAATTCGGATGTGACAACTGAAGCTAAAAAGGGGACATATCAAATGGATGTATAATTTAAAAGTTGCAAAGTATATGGATAATATATACAACATTCTAAATTGCTTTCTTCTTCTTTTTTTTTTTTTTTTTTTTTTTTTGATGCAGATGGAAGTTAAAGACAGAGGGTTTGCTGTGACTGTTCTTAACGGTCAAATATCGGCTGCAAATACCCTGACTTCAATTTCTCTAACATTATGCGCGCTTATTGGAGTTTTACTCGGAAAATCTACAGAAAACTTGCTTACAAGCAGTTTTATCTTTGGGAACAAAAGTAAATCCACAAATTCCATCAAATACGTGGCCATTTTATCTTTCTTTATAATGGCTTTTGCTTGTTTTGTACAAACTACAAGGCATTTTGCACATGCTAGTTTTCTTATTTGCGCGCCCACTGACAAGGTTACCTCGGATCATGTTGAGTGCATCCAAAAGGAAGAGTTCAAAAAGGAAGTTCTTGTGTGCATCCAAACGGCAGTGTTAAGAGGAAGCAATTTCTGGGCAGTCGGATTGCGAGCACTCTACTTTGCAACCAATTTGCTTTTATGGATTTTTGGTCCGATTCCTATGTTTGTTGGTTCACTAGTTACAGTGATCATTTCGTACAATCTAGACGTGAATAAAAAAAAACCTATTAACTATGGAACAGGTATAAATAATCAACTCGACAGTAAGCAGTAGAGACATGGAAGAAACACCCTCAAAATCACTTCAGAAATCGGGTATTCTGGAGGAAGGTTACATACTTATACATCTGTCGATGTTCTAGCTCGTTTGTAGTTTTAATATCTAATTCTCTAAGACACTTTTCATCATAACCATGTATTAGTTATTTTTGGAAGGCATTACCATGTAATAGCGAATGAAGTATCATATATTGTTCTTTTTTGTTACATAAGATAATGTTGTAAATTTGAGAGTTCATCGATTGCAAACTGCATAGTTCTACTTATTGTTCTTTTGGTGTTCATAGGATACAAACACCAAACTGGGTATGCAAAGAAAATGTGCAAGTTGGTGGATGTCACACACAACCAGTTTTGATCCGTTCCATGCCAAAGCCAGACTGTAAAAAGGAAAATCATGGGACCAAGGACCGGACCGGTATGTGTCGAGTCGGTTTGGTTGGTTTTCTCTAGCTAATTAGGTCCTCGGGTCAATATGCTCACCTTACTCACATCTATGTTGTGTAATAATTCTTGGCATCAATCGCACTCTCTTATGCCAATACTTTAAACTCAGTTAGTTATCAGATTAATTATTATTGAATCTTTTCAACTAAATATTCAATGACAAAATATTTCAGTTAGATGTACAAAGACAGCTATTTTTGACTGAATATTAAGATGGATATCTCATATTATATGTAAAAGGCGAATTTTTTTTTCGATTAACCGCAACCAAAAAATTCTACTGAAGACAAAAAGAAATATGATGCATGAACATAATAAAGTAATAAACTGACCATTTTTTTTTTTTTTTTTAAATTTATGTCTTGCTTCTTATGTGATTAGCAAACCTTTTGTTGGATAATCTGGCATGAACTCTACTCAACTTTATCAAGTTTGAGTTGGAGTTGGAGTTTGAGTTTATAAGAACTCTACTACTCGATCCCCTTACATTTTTTTAGCTTTACATACGTGTTTATATAATTATGACAAGCACTGATAGATTTTTTTATTATTTTTTTTCCCTCTCTCTCTCTCTCTCTCTCTCTCTCTCTCTCTCTCTCTCTCTCTCTCTCTCTCTCTTCAGTATTAATATGCCCCTTTAGCTTTCAAACTGTGCTTGCTCATGGATCTAAACACAGACGCATTGTGTTAGAATGATACTTTGAATTATACTACCAAGTATGCGGAATCTACTTAGTAATACTTAGAAGTTTGATTGTGAGTAAAACCAGTTGTATATGGATAAGAACAATGTGTAAATCAAACTGTTAGCTTCAATATTATTAAGAATAATAATACGAGTGATCTTTGTATCACTAGGGTTACAACCTTGAAGCTCTAAGAAATTCGTATATCTAACCTTAACCTAGGACCTCCTTTTATAGCACAAGGAGTCCTCTCCTACAAGATAAGTATAAGTCGAATAGAATAGGGTATACACAAAATCTATTCTATATTTATCAATACACGTTTCCTAACAATTATCCTGACAGCAGTGGTAATTATATGTACTAACAGTAGTAATGTGTTTCCACTGTTAGTGCATTCTTCAGCAGTGCTTCTTCCATGCTTAGCCGTGGTAACTGTTAGTATAATTTCCAACAATCCTCCCCTAAACTTATGATTTCTATGTAAATCAATAAGTTTCTTCAAGTTGTCAGCATATGTGAGGATATGGGAATTCTTCCAAACACTTATCTCCTTTTTCTCAACTCCTTATAAGCTTTCACACTTTGATCATATATCCTTTGCAGCAAATCTTCTATGATTTCAGTTCTTTCCCACCATCTTAATTTCACAGACAACATCACAGTAAGAACACCTGCTCTTAATGGATATTCTTTCTCAGCTAACATAAACACATCAACTCCATATTGAGTAGGTACATGATGTACTGCACTTGAATCATAGAATTTCCACAAAGTATTCAAATTATTAGCTTCAAATCTCCAATATCTGTCAGATACATCAGGCTCATAAAGTCTTCTGAAGTTAACCCATAACTCTTTAGCTTTGACATCAACAAGCTCATCATTCTTAAACTTATTTTGAACTATCTTCCATAAGGTGTCCAAGTCTTCTCTGTCACAAGACCTGACAAGATCTTCAAAATCCTTACAAATACTTGTGATATCACCAGTTCTAATAATCTTCCATGCAACACCAGAATCAACAAAATAAATCTCCCAACCAACAACTGTATATTTAGATTGTAAAGGCTCTACATTCAACACATCAGTTTCAATAAAAATCATTCCTGAGACTTGTTCCTCAGTCAACTTTTCTGCTACTTTAGATTTCTTGACTTCTTTAGACTCAAGAGTTTTTCCTGATATCTTAGGTTTTCTGAGGACTTCAACTTCTGAAACCATAGGAATGAAATTACTATCTTGTCTTTTGACTCTGTAGTAGATCCCTTCAATTCTTTCATGTGACATCCGTTTGAATTGAGACATCTTCCAATTGCCAACATGACAACAAAAAGTCTTCATCTCAGAAATTATCTGTGCCTTGGTTGGTTGTTTTGGTTTCTTCTGACCTTTTCTAACTGTGCCAATTATATCATCAAGTGCCTGTTGATTCTTCATTTGAATAAAGTCATTCAATTGAGCTGATCTTTGTTCTTCAGTTAAAGTTGTATTTGCAACTAATTCAACTGCCTTCTTCCTGATTACAGGATCATGAGCAATCATGAAATCAATTTCTTTTTCAGTTGGCACATATGTTGTGACAACTGGCAAATTAGAGAGCCATTTTGAAAACCCGCATTACTTTAAAATTTATAATTTTGAAATATTTGAAAAGTTTATTGTGATGAGATTTTGCGAACGTTGGAATGTGATTTTTAAATCATACATTATTTATGGAATTGGAATTTTTATATCTGATTTGGTATAATTGTGGTGATTTATTTTTGAGATGATTATTTGGCACTACATTGACTCCGGCACTAGGTTAACCTAACAATTTTAATTATTTTAAATGTTGGTTCGGATATTTATATTTTTGGAACGTATCGCGAAACTTTTGATTATTTGGAATGAGCCTGGTTCGAGAGAGTTGATTTGTTTTAAAAAGGTTTCGGGTTTGGTCCGTGTATTTTACACCAAGTTACCTAACCCACTCTACCCTTATTATTATTATTATTATTATTATTATTATTATTATTATTAAAAGTCATTTTTTTAGAGTAATACATAAAATCGTCCTTGTGGTTTTCGGTGCACACACAAACACAAACAAAACAAACACAACCTCACCACTCTCATCTTCTCTCTCTCTCTTATCACCCAAAAACCCTAGCCACCATTAACACCGGCCACCGCCGTCATCCCACCGCCGGCCACCACCACTCACAACCTCCATTTTATAACTCACCATCATTAGATCTATCATATTTACTAGTTCACGCGCGAATTTGCTTAATTTTTAGAAGACTTCGTGACCTTTTCCTTGTGTAATCGAAGGTAAGATGAGTCACAAGGGATGGTGACTCGTATTTTTGTTAAAACGTGAATTGTGGGTCACGGATTTTTGTTTCTTGGGCGAGTTTTCGATTAAAAACACGAGATATATGTGGGTTTTGATTTAAAACATGCTAATAAACTAGTTTGGTATCCGGGTTTCGTGTTTTTGGAGGGTGATGAGGCGAAAAATGATCCGTTTTTAGGGGGTCATTTAAGCCCGAATCCGAATTTATTTGATCAAATATTGCCCTAAATCGTTCCTTTTGTGATTTTAGGTGTTTGGAGAGTGAATTCTGGAAAAGAGGCTATTTTGGACGTTTTTGGAGCATAAAGTGAAGAAAACAACAAAGTACCAAATCCAAGCTGGAAATACAAGGTGACGGCGTCAAGGGTTTGCTCTTGACGGCGTCAGACATGAAGAATAAATTACCGTAGCTGGTGACGGCGTCAGATGGAGTTATGACGGCGTCAAAGTGGCCAAGAATAATTTACCGTGGGTGGTGACGGCGTCACATAGGCCGTCACGATTTTATCTAGGGCGTCCGAGGAAGTGTATGGCGGCGAGTTGACGGCGTCAGATTTTACTCTTGACGCCGTCAGGACGATTTTCCTATATATAGTTTTCTAGTTTTTTCATTAAAAGGGGAGAAGTTTTGGTGAAACCCTAAAGACGATTTTGGTGCCTCTTTTACAGGTTTTTCAAGGGTTCCAAACCCTTGAGACCTTGCATTGTAATTGAGATAAGTATACTCTTAATTCAATCAATATGTCTATGTGTTGGTTGTCTATCTTTTGTTCTTATCTTAATTCTACTATGCTAGGCTAAATTTCCTTTGTGTTTGCTTAGATCTAATGAAACCTAGATGTTGATTATGTGTTGATTACTTGTCTATTCTTGTTTTGAATGAATGATATTATATGTTAGGCTTAAGAAAACTGGCAGATCTCCAAATGGTAACATGCTTGAACGTCTTAAGAAACATGAACCGAGGCGTACTAGGTCTTTATTGGTTGTATTTAATGCATGAGCCACTGTTTACAATCCCTATAGTTGTGCTGGGTCATGGTGTAGGAGGAGATAAGAGCTCATAGAGTTGGGGAGTTATGTATGCCACTCCACGAATGGTATTAAGGAATACAACCCGTCATTCATACAAGTGTAACAAGTAATTAACATGTAAAAGATATCTAGGGAGTAGTGAAGTCTAAGTAAACACAATTTCTCCAATTACTGCTCACAACCTTAGTTTAATTAGTTTGTTTTCATTTTTTATTATTTTATTTTGATTGCATCTTAGTTTTGGGTTAGTTGATTAGCAACTAATTCCGCCCACTCCTTCAAAACCCGAGATTTTAATTGCTTTCATAAAAAATATAAAAATACAAAAATAATCATCTCTCACCTCTAGAACTATTAATTAGGTTTTCTAATCCTAGCGACACTATTCCTAAGCTGAACGATCAATCCCCCGGTACTTGTCACTATACTATACTACAACGATCAGGTACACTGCCTGGTGGGGGTTGTAAGCCTCGCGAGATCCCTCGAGAGGTAAAGCAAGGTGCGATTCCCACGCATCAAGTTTTTGGCGCCGCAGCCCGGGGAATAGTTATTGTCTAGGTTAGGATTTCTTTTTATTAGGTCTACTTGCTAGATTCCTTTCTAGTAAGATTTTATTTTTATTCTTAGGTCTTCTTTAGTCTATCTTATTTCTTCGTGCTTTTGTTCGTAACTCTTTACCATCCACCATCATGGCAACCAACGAATTCTCTAACCTTAGGATCACTAGGAGTCGTAGCACCACTAAAGACCTCGTCTTGCCTTATGCAGAACCCGAAAGAGAAATGTGTAGGCTAAGACGAACTCACTCAACGCCTGAACCATCCAGCATTGCTATCGACTTTGATGCACCTCTCTCTGAAGAAAATTCAGAAAATCACATCACAACCCCGAGCTCCCACAATGAGACGAATACTCCTATAATACCTCCTCCTAAGCGTCTCAAGGATTACTCTTCCCCAACTCCTCGTGGGTTTTCCAACGCCATTGTTTATCCAAACGAACACACCAACGAGATCTTGCATGCAAATGATATTTGGCTTGTCAAAAGTGTTTGTAAGTTCCACGGACTTGATGAGGAAAATCCGATCCAACACATCAAGGACTTCCTAAAAATAGTGGATACCATCCATACGGGTGGGACTACTAGAAACACATCCCGACTGCGATTCTTCCCTTTCACCTTATACGAAAAAGCCCAAGAATGGTATGACAAACTCCCTTCCGAATCTATTTTCACATGGGAGCAACTCATATCCAAGTTCTATGAGAAGTTCTTTCCACCTGGAAAAACCTCAGCATTCAGGGATAGGATCCTTCGTTTCCGAAAGGGGAGGGATGAACACTTCCATAAAGCGTGGACTAGATTCAAAGATTTAATAAGACAAGTCCCACATCATGGCATTGAACTTTGGCTCTTGGTCCAAATCTTTTACGAAAATATCTCCTCTAATGACCGGAACGGAATCAACCAATCTAGGAAAGGAAGATTGGCCAATCTTAGTGCCGAGGAAGGATGGGACAGGATTGAAGAATATGCCCAAGACCTGGATGACACTTGGGATGAACCTGAGACGACTATCGACATTTCTGAAACCACCTCGGATCGATTGAGCAAAGTTCACAAAAGAATGGATTGCCTTGCTGGATCTCAACCACCTAAAATGCTGTCTAATCCTTACTTGATCTGCGATTACTGTGGAGGTCCGCATGAGGTGGAGGAATGCGGAGGAGCAGCCACAACTGAACATGCATGCTTATCAGGAGGAGACATTTATGCTGATCCCTCCCTTTTGCCTTTCTACCAAAATGATGATTATACCCTTTGGGGGAATCTGGTAAGGAAAAGAGAAGGGGAGGGAGGCCCTGAATTCAAGATCAGGAGCAATTTCGAAGATGACCTTGGTCACTTCACTCACGAAAAAGACTTGCAAATGAAAGGGCTTAATGAGCTTTTTGACGAACAGCAGGAGGATGTCGGAGAATTTTTCAGCAAGCTTAACTCAGCCCTAGATAACCTCCAACCACCGTCAGAAAGAGGAAAAGATCCCATGCTCGCGATTACCACACGGGCCGGAACGACAACCAAGGACCCTCCTTACCCAAATTCGTCCCCAATCACACTCAATTCAGACAAACCTGGGGAGGAGGAGCAGGATGTCGTCATTGGCACCCCGGACCAACCACCAGTAACAACCCCCTCCCCATCAGCCCTTCCTAACCCACCTGTGAGAATTCCGTACCCATCTCGACTAAGGAACCAAAAAACGGAGAATGATAACAAGAGGTTCTTGTCATACCTAAAAGACTCGGTTGTCACCATACCTCTCCTGGATGCTTGCTATCACATGCCAAAGTATAGCACATATTTCAAAAAACTGCTCGCTAACAGGAAGAAGCTCGAGGGTCTTGTAACCCTAGGGGAAGAATGCTCAGTGGTGACCCATAAAGGGCTACCAAAGAAGGTAGACGATCCGGGCAGCTTCACCTTGCCATGCTCTATAGGTCCTCTATCAATCAAGAATGCTCTTGCCGATTTGGGAGCAAGTATCAACCTCATGCCTCTCTCTATGTTCCGTAAACTAGGATATTCCGGATTGAAGCCTACCCGTATGAACATCCAACTAGCCGATAGATCAGTCAAATACCCCGAAGGGATATGTGAGAACGTGCTAGTCAAGGTTGGGAAATTCAAATTCCCTGTCGACTTCGTAATCCTGGATATGGAGGAGGACGACGTGGTACCTATCATTTTAGGTAGACCATTTCTTGCTACCGCTCGTGCAGTCATCGATGTCTACGATGGCAAGTTGACTTTACGAGTAGGAGACGATAGCACAACCTTCGACATTAAAGATTCTATGGACCTCTCCCTCGAAGCGTCCAACCGGCTCTACTTTATTGGGGAAGTAGATGAGCTCACAGATGTCATTGATGATTGCATCGATGAACAAATCGACGAAGGCTGGTTACGGGACGAGAGCTTTCTGCCCTTGCTAGAGGTGGAAAAGACGGAGGAGGTTAATGCAGTCTCCTTCTACCCTAGACAAGAGGCAACGGAGCATCTCGAGCTCCGAAAGCCCGAGAACAAGCTCAAACCTTCTATAATCGAGCCCCCTGACGTTGATCTTAAAGAGCTCCCTAATCATTTGGAGTATGCCTTCCTCCAGGGAGAAAATCAACTCCCGGTAATCATAAACTCTTCTCTGGAAAAGGAACAAAAAGTTAAACTCTTAGAGATCCTGAAGAAATACAAGGGGGTACTCGCATGGAGTGTGGCCGACATTAAGGGGATTGACTCAACTTTTTGCACACATAAGATTCTTATGGAGGAAGATTATAAACCTACTGTGCAACCCCAGAGGCGAGTAAACCCTAACATTAAGGAAGTAGTGAAGAAAGAAGTGATCAAACTCTTGGATGCAGGACTAATCTACCCGATCTCGGATAGCCCATGGGTCAGTCCTGTGCAGGTTGTACCTAAAAAGGGTGGAATGACTGTAGTGAAGAATGACAAGGGTGAGATGGTGCCCCAGAGAACTGTCACTGGATGGCGGGTATGCATTGATTATCGAAAGCTCAACGATGCCACGAGAAAAGATCACTTTCCCTTACCATTCATTGATCAGATGTTAGAAAGATTATCTGGACACGAGTACTATTGTTTCTTGGATGGATTCTCAGGCTATTTTCAAATCCCCATTGCACCTGAGGACCAAGAAAAGACCACGTTCACTTGCCCTTATGGAACGTTTGCTTACAAAAGGATGCCTTTTGGGCTATGTAATGCCCCTGCCACTTTCCAACGTTGCATGACCGCAATCTTTCACGAACTCATGGAAGACAGCATGGAGGTATTCATGGATGACTTTTCAGTCTTCGGAAACTCCTTCGACCGCTGTCTTGCTAATTTAGAAAAGATGCTTAAACGTTGTGAAGAAACCAACTTGGTGTTGAACTGGGAGAAGTGTCATTTCATGGTAAAGGAAGGAATTGTGTTGGGGCATAAGATTTCAGGGAACGGGATAGAGGTGGACCAAGCTAAGGTTGAAGCTATATCTAAGTTACCGTACCCCACGACTGTTAAGGCAATACGCAGCTTTTTGGGGCACGCCGGATTTTATCGGAGATTCATCAAGGACTTCTCCAAAATTGCCCGGCCAATGACTCAATTGCTGGTGAAGGATGCTCCATTCGATTTTTCCCAAGAATGCAAAGATGCTTTCGACCTCCTAAAAAGGGAACTCACTCAAGCTCCAATCATGATCACACCCAACTGGGAGTTACCATTTGAAATAATGTGTGACGCTAGCGACTTCGCTGTCGGGGCTGTATTAGGTCAGCGACATGACAAGCTTTTCCAACCTATTTACTACGCTAGCAAAACCATGAATCCCGCCCAAGAGAACTACTCCACCACCGAAAAAGAATTACTAGCCGTAGTGTTTGCATTCGACAAATTCCGACAATATCTTGTCCTTTCAAAGACAGTCGTCTTCACTGACCACTCAGCTCTTAGATATCTGTTTGCGAAACAGGACGCCAAGCCACGACTGATTCGGTGGATCTTGTTGCTGCAAGAATTTGATGTTGAGATTCGCGATAAGAGGGGGGCAGAGAATCTAGCCGCCGATCATCTATCTCGCCTTGAAAACCCCCTGGATGAACATGATAGAGGTGAGATTAAAGATTCGTTTCCTGACGAACAACTAATGTCTATCCTTGATTCGGAACCATGGTACGCCGACTTTGCCAATTACTTCGCAAGTAGATGTAGGCTCGTCCCTGAACACCTAACTAAATACGAGAGGAAGAGGTTCTTTTCCCAGCTGAAGTATTACTTCTGGGATGAACCATTTTTATTCCGAAGGTGTCCTGACCACATTATAAGGCGTTGTGTTTCGGAGAATGAGGCAGTAAAAATCATGAGGGAATGTCACTCCGGTCCTTCTGGAGGGCATCATGGGATAAATGTTACTGCCCGAAAGATTCTCGATGCAGGATTCTATTGGCCCACAATTTTCCGTGATGTAAAAGATATGGTACAAGCGTGTGATGCATGTCAACGGGCTGGAAATATATCACGTAGGGATGAGGCACCTCAGAACTTTATACAAGTTTGTGAGGTATTCGATGTTTGGGGAATTGACTTTATGGGACCCTTTCCGTCCTCAGGGGGAAACGAGTACATCTTAGTCGCCATTGACTATGTTTCAAAATGGGTTGAAGCACAAGCCCTTAGGACTAATGATGCTAGAGTGGTCATTCATTTCCTGAAAAAGCTTTTCGCAAGATTCGGGATTCCGAAAGCTCTCATCAGCGATAGGGGGACACATTTTTGCAATGCACAAATGGAAAAGGTAATGAAAAGGTATGGAGTACCCCACCGATTCTCCACCGCCTATCATCCACAAACCAATGGCCAAGTCGAAAACACCAATAGAGCTATCAAAAGAATACTTGAAAAAACGGTTAGTCAAAACAGAAAGGACTGGTCATTCAAACTTGACGAAGCCTTATGGGCATTCCGAACTGCCTACAAAACACCTATTGGAACGACCCCGTTTCGCATGGTGTATGGTAAGGCATGTCATTTACCAGTAGAATTAGAACACAAAGCTTATTGGGCGCTTAAGGCATGCAACTTAGATTACACGACTGCGGGGAATAATAGGTTTATGCAATTACACGAGCTTGATGAGCTTAGATTAGAAGCCTATGAATCCTCCATCACATACAAAGAGAGGGCTAAAAGATGGCATGATCAAAGAATTAAAAAACCAAAAGAATTTTCAGATGGAGACAAGGTCCTGTTATACAATTCTCGGTTGAGATTATTTCCGGGAAAACTTAAGTCTAGATGGTATGGGCCGTTCACGGTGAAGAATTCCTCTAAATTTGGAGCTGTAGTGTTAGTTGATGATGAGGGTAGGGAATTCACGGTTAACATACAACGTGTAAAACATTACCAAGAAAATAACAATGAAATGATTAATGAGGAAGATGTGATGTTTGATGATGAAATCACGTAGTAACCCACAACTTTGAGTCTAGCTGCAAGACTCGTAAATAAAGAAAAGCGCTTCTTGGGAGGCAACCCATGTTTTGTGTGATTTTATTTGTTTGATTGTTATTTGCTTCCGTATGCATGTTTTATTTTTATTGTTGGTTGATCATGTTTCTCAATTAAAATGTGAAATGCTTTATTATGTTGTTTAGCCTAGTCTTAACTTCAACCTAAAGGTATTTTTTTTTGCAAAAGATAAGTGTAAGGGGAAACCCCAAATATGTTTTTTAAGAAACAAACCGATCATGATTCTCCACAATATTTAATGAACATGTGTATTCGTATTGTTAGAGTCAAATGCTTGTATTGAGTCATGATGTAGTTTTGCAGGATTTTCCAGGAAGTAGGACAAAGTTTTTCCAGAAATTTTCCGGAAACTTAACATAAAGATTTCTGCAGGTTCATTCTGACGGCGTCAGGCAATTGCTCTTGACGGCGTCAGGAGTCAAAAAATCTGGAAATTTTACCAGTTTTGTTTTTCTAACGGAGTCTTATAAGTTTTTGTGAATTATTAAGTTTTATAATCTCCAGGAAATCTGCAAACTTCATTCCACAAGCATTATATCTTATTTTGTTTTCTAGGATTTAGTAACTTATATAGGATGCCGCCGATTTTACGCGAGGTTGCCTTGTCTACTTTTGTCAGGATTTACAGGTTATTTGAGACAAGAAGATGATTTATATTCTGGAAGGGAAGCTTTGATTGTTCGTTTTCTTGGAGGAAGATTTAACCTGGCCAACCTAAAATACATACCGAGCGAATCAGGGGAGTATTTGAATTCATTCTCTTTACTTTTAACTTTTACATTCTTTACTTGAACATTGGGGACAATGTTCATCTTAAGTGTAAGGGGAGGGTAAAAAGATGATACCTTACATATACACTTTCGCTTGAGTTTGTTTTGTTTGATAGTAGATGAGTAATAAAACTATGAGAAATACTTGTTAGTGTAATTTTAGCGCCAAATTTAAAATTTTTTACAACATTTAGGAGTGAAACTCTAGCCATAGCAAGCGTCTCATGGATAGGAGGTTGTATGACTAGCACATAACCGTATATTCAGAAAAATTTTCCACCCAAAAATGTGAGGTTCGCCTTTAGATTTGATAGGAAAAGCATTTATTATTGGTGCTTATGAGTGTACCGGTAGCATTTAGATTCTAGAACTTGCGTTAGTGATGCATCCCGAGACCGCTAGTGAGACTACATTCGTGTGGTAGGATTTACTACATGATAAGAGGCATTAGGATCACCCTTGTGTTGAACCCGTATTATAATTACTTGACCATTTAAGTCATATTACCTGGCTAGTTAAGTCAACTAATTTTTCCCACACCTTTAGCGTTGTACTCATTTTTAGTACACGATACCCCTAGTACACCCCTCCGAGCCTATCTTTTCGTTTCTAACTTTAAGCATCTTACTTAAAGGAAGAATTTGTTACACCCCACTTAAATGTACAACCAAATCGCTATAGCCTTCCGTGTATGCGCTCATTTTTAGTGCATTATTGTTATTTGTTAAACCCTAAGTTAACTTTCTAATTGATTACATGGTTGCTAAGTCGAGTCATATCCTTGTACATATTGTTTTGGGACGATTGGGACTCATGGGTAAGTACTTATTTTATGGAGTAATGGGGAAGAACAACACTTATTACCCCCATATGTACGTTAATCTTAAAAGTGCTCCAAGTGTTTTGATTTTCTTAATTCGAGTCATTAGAATAGTTTAATGTAAAGTATGTAAAGATTCAAGTGTAAGGGGAATGCTCAAACCCCTATGATGTATTATTTTGGATGGTAGGGTAAGAGTGTATGGAAAAAAAAAAAAAAAAAAAAAAAAAAAAAAAAATCGAAAAAATCAAGAAAAAGAAAAAAAAAATAGAAAAAGAAAAAAAAAATAGAAAAGAAAAAGAGAAAAAACATACGGACTACCATCCCGTTTTCATTCTATGTTTATTTTATGTTTTTGTTATTTTTCATTTACTAAGTCGAGTCTAGTCTTGGCTTAGCAACGCCATCTTGTACATGTAATTAACTAAGATTGTTAACTCGCCACCAGTAAAATTCCCTTTATCCAACAAAACCGTGTAATTCATATCCCTACACCTAACGTTATAACCCTTTAAAAAGACCTCTTTGATAGTTTATCCTAGGTGCTTACGCCATGTGGTGGAGGTTTGATCCTTTCCCAAGCCTATGGTAATCTATTTTGCTATGACAGGTAGTGAGAGATATCTTCCATTTCCATAATGTTATATTACTTTATTACACCCGAGAGATGTGAGTATCTAAACACTATTTGTGAGGTGCTTGTGTATGACCTCCGTGCTTGTCTATTGGTCTTTAGTGGAACGATTATTTGTTGTAATTACTTTTATATTAGTGTTAAATGACCCCTAACTTGTCTTTTGAGTAGAATAAAAGCTCATTTGCTTGAGGACAAGCAAATCTCAAGTGTAAGGGTATATGATGAGGCGAAAAATGATCCGTTTTTAGGGGGTCATTTAAGCCCGAATCCGAATTTATTTGATCAAATATTGCCCTAAATCGTTCCTTTTGTGATTTTAGGTGTTTGGAGAGTGAATTCTGGAAAAGAGGCTATTTTGGACGTTTTTGGAGCATAAAGTGAAGAAAACAACAAAGTACCAAATCCAAGCTGGAAATACAAGGTGACGGCGTCAAGGGTTTGCTCTTGACGGCGTCAGACATGAAGAATAAATTACCGTAGCTGGTGACGGCGTCAGATGGAGTTATGACGGCGTCAAAGTGGCCAAGAATAATTTACCGTGGGTGGTGACGGCGTCACATAGGCCGTCACGATTTTATCTAGGGCGTCCGAGGAAGTGTATGGCGGCGAGTTGACGGCGTCAGATTTTACTCTTGACGCCGTCAGGACGATTTTCCTATATATAGTTTTCTAGTTTTTTCATTAAAAGGGGAGAAGTTTTGGTGAAACCCTAAAGACGATTTTGGTGCCTCTTTTACAGGTTTTTCAAGGGTTCCAAACCCTTGAGACCTTGCATTGTAATTGAGATAAGTATACTCTTAATTCAATCAATATGTCTATGTGTTGGTTGTCTATCTTTTGTTCTTATCTTAATTCTACTATGCTAGGCTAAATTTCCTTTGTGTTTGCTTAGATCTAATGAAACCTAGATGTTGATTATGTGTTGATTACTTGTCTATTCTTGTTTTGAATGAATGATATTATATGTTAGGCTTAAGAAAACTGGCAGATCTCCAAATGGTAACATGCTTGAACGTCTTAAGAAACATGAACCGAGGCGTACTAGGTCTTTATTGGTTGTATTTAATGCATGAGCCACTGTTTACAATCCCTATAGTTGTGCTGGGTCATGGTGTAGGAGGAGATAAGAGCTCATAGAGTTGGGGAGTTATGTATGCCACTCCACGAATGGTATTAAGGAATACAACCCGTCATTCATACAAGTGTAACAAGTAATTAACATGTAAAAGATATCTAGGGAGTAGTGAAGTCTAAGTAAACACAATTTCTCCAATTACTGCTCACAACCTTAGTTTAATTAGTTTGTTTTCATTTTTTATTATTTTATTTTGATTGCATCTTAGTTTTGGGTTAGTTGATTAGCAACTAATTCCGCCCACTCCTTCAAAACCCGAGATTTTAATTGCTTTCATAAAAAATATAAAAATACAAAAATAATCATCTCTCACCTCTAGAACTATTAATTAGGTTTTCTAATCCTAGCGACACTATTCCTAAGCTGAACGATCAATCCCCCGGTACTTGTCACTATACTATACTACAACGATCAGGTACACTGCCTGGTGGGGGTTGTAAGCCTCGCGAGATCCCTCGAGAGGTAATGCAAGGTGCGATTCCCACGCATCAGAGGGGGTCGAGTTGAAACCGAGAGCTCCATGCTCTCGGCTTTTGTATTTCTTAAGCTTGGTGGAGTTTTGATTCTTTGTTTTGTGTTTTGGATGATATCGAGGGTATTGGTGATGAAATTCTTGGTTATGGTTGATTTTTGGCTAAGGTTTATTTGATGTTGAGGTGGTTTGATTGATACCATGACCCTTGGGGTCGGTTTGGAGTTGTGTCGAGCTCGGGAGAGCTAGCGGAGACCATGATGGTCTCGGGTATTACCTTTTGTGGTTCATGTGTGAGCCGTGACTCCAAGTGAGTGCCTCGACTCAAGGTTTTGATTGGGTAGTCGACCCAGATGACTTGAGTATTGGTGACTTAATTGTTGACTTGATATTATTGTTCTCCTTGTTGTTTTTCTTTTATTATTGTGGAAACTTTGAGCATTGGTTATATTATTATTGTTGATTGGGAATCGAGAGGAAAGGTAACATGATTTTTATTGTGGAGTTGTGTTGACGAGTATGGATTTGGGGACCGATTGTGAGACGGTCAATTAGATGACGGAGATAGGTTAGTCGGGTGCCGTAGTCGGACCCTAATGTTGTAGCACGTGGATTTGGGATTGATTTGGACGGAGTTGGATTATTTATTTATGACTTGGTTATATTATTTTTGGACTTGAACTATGAGCCGAGAGTGATGACTCGGACATGTGACCAAATTCTTATGACTCGATAAATATTCAAAAATCAAACATTAATAATAATACTCGTAATAATATTATTGATTATATAATCGTTTATGTAAAACCTAAAATTTGTCAAACGTGAAAAATTACCAAATTGCCCTTATAACATAAAAAACTAAATAAAAACTTAAATAAAATACCAAATAAATCCCAAACACTTGAAAATAAGTAACATATAATTAATATTATTTTTGTTGGAGCATTTGTGATATTTAGAACCTAAATAAATTATGCCACGCCTAAACATAGTCCAAAATGAATTAATATGTAGTACAAATTATTTAATAATAAGGATATGCATAATTTAATCATGGAAAGTGATAAATTCTGATTTTCTCTCAACCACTACACCCTAAAATCCGGCCCTCAATGCCCATTTACCCTCTATATAATTTTGTTACATATTTTCATTTAAAACAAACTTTAAAAACCCTAAAAAACCACCAAAACTCCATCTGGCGGCATAGTATTTTTCTGGGTCAATTGGGTATTTTTTCTGGACATGTTTGAAGGCTATGAAGGTGGAAAAAATAGTGGTGAGGTCTGTGGGTGATCGGATCAAAGCTTGGGAATTTTGTTGCTTGTTAATTTGGCCAAGAAGGAGGAAATTCATTCTTGTTCATTCTTTTCGATCCAACCACATTGGGTATTTTTTTATCATCCCTCTTATAATATTTTATCTGTATAAAATCATAAATTCGATCCATGCATCATATATAAGGCTATACGAATTATTGATTTTGAAAACCCTAAAATAATGGAAATTACATAATCGGCTTATAGGATTTTACTATTGCAAGGTCTAATTTTTTTGGCATGTTAAAATACATATATGATCTGAATAAAATGGATATATATTTATTTGAAGCTTAAAATAATTGTTTTGAATTATTTTGTAAATCGGATTAAAGAATAAAGGGAAAAAGAGATCGAATTGGCTAGGGTTAAGGTTTCTTTTGATTTTTTTGGGATAATAAATGCTGTAATTATTGAGTAATAATGAATAGATGAGGTGGGAAAGTTTAGGGTTCATGCTTTGGGATTTTTGTTTAAACCGATTATAGTTTGAAAATAGTAGGGGGTGTTTTGTAATTTTCTAAACTTATTGGACATTTTTGTAATTCATGTTAGACCAGAGGTGACATATATAAAATATAATATGGGGGTGAGGACTGTTAATTTCATAAATAAAAGTTTTAAATGCTAAATATATATAATTAGTAATCCGAATTGAAAATAAATAAAATAGAGGGTTGTATTTTGTAAATTATGATATTTAAGGGTGTTTCGTACATAAATTAAAGTGAAGGGTAAAATGTGTAAATTCTGATAATAAATGGTTAAATATTCTAATGTGGAATTATCATGGATGTAATTGTAATTTAAATATTAATAAGGGCTAAAACTATAAATAATAGAACTAAAGGGTTTAAAGTGCAATATTTATAAACTTGAGGGTTTGATATTATTAACTTCTTTATAAATAATGTAAAATATGAAAATTTGTGATATTTATACAATAGACCCTTAACTATGGCATATTTACATTTGAAACCCCAAAATATGGAAAGTTAGTTATTTAAACCCTAAACTTAATATGACTTGCTAAAGTGAACCCTAGACTCCATAATAATGTTTAACAAATGAGTTAACTTGTGTTTTGATATTAAATCTTTCTAATTCTGAAAACATGCTATTTATGAAAACTTACTAAATAAAGAAACTTTCTAAAAATGGAAACTTGCTAATTTTGGATTTGGTGAAGGAGTAGTGATTTATATTTTCGTTTTGTCCTTTCCCTCATTTTGCTTTGTCATCGGTTGAGGTATAGATATTCTGACCTTTCAGTAAGGTTTCTCATGACTCATGATCCGTTTTCTCTACCCCTACTCTGACTTCTGATCTTAGTTCTTCTGATGTCCCTGGTTCATTGATATGATGTTTGGTATGAAAACCTTTGAAAATATAATTTGATGATATGAGACAAACCATGTGGAAATGATTTCTTTAAACATGATATCAGACTTGTTTAAAAAGGAAATTTAAATAACTCATGCTAAAAACATTTTAGAGAAACACCTTTATGAAAATCATGTTTTTAAACGAAATGAAAAACCTCTAAATCTGTTTCCTTAAAAAAACTTTCACACTTGTAAACCTTGAACCATGGATATGAACCTTGCTACCTTTATTCTGATATTTTCCTTTGTTTAGGATTCCCTATGCCATTGCTATGAAACCCCATTTTATTTTCTGAACCTTTTCTGTTATGAACCTTTGCTATCTGAACTTTCTGATTTGGACCTTTTGATATGACTATATGATATGGACTTCTGATATGATCTGATTATGATGACTTATGATCTGTGTCATTTTATGACATTCTGTTGACCTATTCTGTTTGACCTATTCTAGTTTGACACCCGAGCCAAATTTATTTCACTAGGCATGGGGGTTCCATGTCCGTGTCAGAGATGCACCCCTGGCATGACTCCAGGGCAGTGGAGTGATGTTCTACCATGTCCCCTTATCTCTTATCTGTTATGAGCTCAATTATCTGTTTATTATGGCCAATATTATTTCTGTGGGGGTGTATGGATGCATCCTAGATCTGTTTCTGTTATCTATTATCTGTTATCTGTTATCTGGTGAATGTGGCTGAGTGTGCAATACACGTCCTTCACAACCCATTGAGGTCACCCCTCTGTTTACATATGATATTTTGAGGTCTCCCCTCATTATGACTATGATTATGATTATGATGAAGGCATTTATGAAGGCATTATTATATCTGTTTCTGGGCTCGTGGTTGATGACTAACCCTTACCTTATCTCTTATTACTATTTCATATTTGCCTTTGATTACATTCTGTTATTTCCTTTATACCTTATTCAGTATTCATCTCTGTTTCATATTACTTTGTTGTTATATCTGTTCACTGGGCTTTTTAAGCTCAGCCGCGTTTTCTTTCTCCCGCGGCAGGTTTTAGAAGGAAGCTGGGTTATGGGTGAAGAGTGCAAATAGGAGCTTTTGGAGAGAAATTGCTTGATGAGTTAATAGTGGTTCTGAAGATGCTTTATATTAGTCGTTTTGTACTTAGTTGATATTGTATTCCTTTATCATGGAACCTTTTGTAACCCTTGTATCCATTTGTATTATTAAAGTTTATGCTTGTGTTTGTTCTGATTGACACCATGAATGTGACATTTTAGCCCTTGTCGGGTTGGGGTGTTACAATTATGGTATCAGAGCCCAGGCTGAGACTTATAGTACATTAAACCTTGACCTGTGAAGTTTGGACCCCTAAGTTTCCATTGTAGGCGCTCACTAGACGACCATTGAGAATTTTCTTTAGGACCACCCCAGTTTGAACCTAAGTTATTACCGGTGAGGAATGGGTAGACTAGGACATTGTATAAGTAGCACTGCTTCCGCATTACTCTGATTCGTGCTTCTGCCTTTAGTTATGCCTTGAGAGAATTTCTATTTCTGTGGTTAAAAAGTTTTGCAACCTAAGTTCAGTAACCAAGTATGTTTGAAATCCCTGGAGAATGACATTGATGCCTTATACCATCCAAATTCCCTTGATTCTGATCCTCAGATTCCATTTTGCCTGACAAGTATTCTGATATCTTACCGACCATTCCGAAGGTCATTCAAACGTGATGTGTTTGACACATTCTGTGAATTCATTGTTTATGCTGGGCATAGAATGTATCATCTGATACAATTTGACTTTGCATAATCCTTTACTATTAGAACCCTGGTGACTGTTAATTACGGATATAGGAAAATTTGTTTTCCTCCCTCTGAATGATGAACTCTGTTTGCCAATCAGTTTCCTTTGGAAGGATATGATGTTAATATGATCTTAATATGGATTCATTAACTTAGCAGGATGATGCTGACAACTGATATCCTATACATCTCACTGTTGATGATCATTTGATGTTGTAGTACCATTGATTTATAATCCACCTATCACTTATGTTTAAAACAAATGAGATTCCAATACCTTGAACTGTTCTCTCATCGATTTCAACATTTTGATGTATCATGTACTGGACTCTGAGATATATAAACCATCCGTCTGGTTTGATGACTGTATTCGTTCTATGAATCCGTTCAATCTTGATATATCAGATTTTGAGGTCTCTTGATTTCGAGTTGGCTTGTGACCTTTAGTAACTTGTTTCATTCTACTCCTAATATGATGTTTCTGAAACACATGAATCTGTTAAGATTGATGCTGCTATGAAAGTACAAAACTCTGATCTCTTCTGATTTTCAAGTTTCTCCTAGCACCTAATAGTGTCCATTCTTGAAAAGCTCTAGCACTGGAAGTATTTTGTAGTACACAAGTTTTCAATGTTCTCTGATAAACCTTTTGGTATTCCCTCCTGCTTGAACAATAGAATCTGAATTGATCTCAGTCGAAGAAGCCATGGAAGTTGAGAGATTGAATGAGCAGACGTAATATGATGTTAATCACCCTGATATTTTATTCTGGGATGATCCGGTCGATATATGAAGAAGAGAAAGAGAAATATATGATGGTGAATCGACTATCGTGAACCTAACTAAATCACTATCCGAAATCATTAATCCTTCATTAATAAATGATTTAGTCTACCTTTGAAACTCAGTGATCTGATTACATTTGATCGACTGAAGAAGCTACCTCAAGAACTTCTAAGAAATGGGTTAAATAATCAAGAATAACCTCCATAAAGTATTGCAGTTTTTATGAAGAAGGAAGGTAATGAGAAGTGATTCTGAAGTTACCTTTGTACTCATTATTGCGAACCCTGATGATGCCAATTATATTGGCAAAATTGTCAACTATTCTTACGCATCAAATGGAATTTATGTTCTCGAATGTTTAGACAAATGGTCATTGTATGACTCATTAGTACGTTTAGAAACAAGGAAGAACATGAGAATCAATTGCGCAAGTTGTTAGAAATCTGACAATCAGTGGTGTATTCTGGAAGTTTGATGTATGTTGAGGCAATGGTGTTTTTAATTGAGAAAATTACTATAAACTCCGACATCAGATTTAAAAGAAGCTGGAATCTTCTGAATCATGTAGAAATTTTGGAGGATGCTTACAAATTGTGTTACTGTTAATAAATTTCGTGAACAGAGAGAAACATGTCAGTTTGATTGAGAACGGAGTTCTAGAAAAAGCTGAAATAGAGATATGCTTCCGCACTCGCAAGTGGTACCTGACTTGGAACGCTTCTAAGAGAGACTCAGACATGAACATGTACATCGCAGAAAGATGATTGTTTATGCATCAAGTCAACTATAAACGTGTGAGAAGATTGTTCACTTCATGATCTGAAATTTACAACAGCAGTGGTTACCCCGAAGAGTGGAAAACGATCCCTACATGACAGAAGTGTTGGCGAGCAGAGGACAAGATCTAGTCAAGAAGGCGGACCTGGAGCTGATGAAGACATACAGTCCCACTTCCCTATTCATCTTGGTTGTACTAAGATGAATTAAGAGCGGAAGCAGACTGGATGATGAAGGAATTCAAAGATCGTGCCAGAAGTTCACATCACTCCATCACATTCCAAGAGGAACTGCAGAAGGATTGACGAACCAGACTCAAGCTCATGATTTCGTTCACCCCCAGGTTGATGGAAAAATAAAGATAAATGACTGGAATTGAAGAGATGGGAGATAGTAAATTTCTGAATGAACTGATATTGAAGCAAACCCCTATGTTTGGATGGACTGATTCTATGAAGGAAAAAGTTGACGATGAATTCTCATTTCCGTTGACCCACTTAAGTTTTGTTATCTAGTTATAAATCTTGTAAAGATTTCAAATTCTATAGAAACATCTCAGTTCCGTGTTCACTCTGCGTTTTCTTGATAATGGCCTCGTTTTGAGAATTTTGGCGAATTGTGAAGACCTATGTTCTTGAACGCAGTACGTTACTTCTGTTAGGAATTTTGGAATTTCCATTACTCTTTTGAGCAGTCTGTTTTCCTCTAAGCTATGATATCTGATTCTGTTAATCTCTGGACTGTAGAAGTACTAGTGGACTAAGAATAGGTTGTTTGTTCACAAATCGATATAAAGTATGATCATCATGAGGGCATAATTATGTGGTGCTCATATTATGACGCCTGATCAACGTGATAATACTTACACCATATAATGTGCACTCATTGTGATCATAGGATATCCGAGGAGTGCCTTTAAAACCTTAGAAGTTCTGACATCCTATCGGAATTATCTGCGATTAGTGGGACTTTAGGTTCATTCTACCTATGCGTATGCTTTGCCTTCGTTCGTTCGATGTATGGATAAGTTTGAATTTCTCGACATGTAATTCGGTTTAACCTCTGTATATCTGTTACAAATCTTAAGCTTCATGGTAGAGCCCTCTACAGTCTGATGTCGTCGTTTGATCTGATTTCTGTTTGTATTCCATATGTTATTAATGAAAAGATTCACTTACCATCCTTTATATGTTGCATTGGCTTTTTGACCAGATTCAACCTGATTTATCTCATTATGAGGAATCTGAAACCACCTTGTCTAGATTGAGTTATGAGAAACTATTTTGTTTTGGAAATTCTTTTGGGAAGAACCTTCCCGAGCGTGAGGATAATTGTGACGATCTTTGCGATTTACTACAACTCCGTTTAACTTTGCGACTTCAAATTTCGAGGATGAAAATTTTCTTTTAAAGGGGAAGAAGTTGTAAAACCTAAAATTTGTCAAACGTGTAAAATTACCAAATTGCCCTTATAACATAAAAAACTAAATAAAAACTTAAAAAAAATACCAAATAAATCCCAAACACTTGAAAATAAGTAACATATAATTAATATTATTTTTGTTGGAGCATTTGTGATATTTAGAACCTAAATAAATTATGCCACGCCTAAACATAGTCCAAAATGAATTAATATGTAGTACAAATTATTTAATAATAAGGATATGCATAATTTAATCATGGAAAGTGATAAATTCTGATTTTCCCTCAACCACTACACCCTAAAATCCGGCCCTCAATGCCCATTTACCCTCTATATAATTTTGTTACATATTTTCATTTAAAACAAACTTTAAAAACCCTAAAAATCCACCAAAACTCCATTTGATGGCATAGTATTTTTCTGGATCAATTAGGTATTTTTCCTGGACATGTTTGAAGGCTATGAAGGTGGGAAAAATAGTGGTGAGGTCTGTGGGTGATCGGATCAAAGCTTGGGAATTTTGTTTGCTCGTTAATTTGGCCAAGAAGGAGGAAATTCATTCTTGTTCATTCTTTTCGATCCAACCACTTTGGGTATTTTTTTATCATCCCTCTTATCATATTTTATCTGTATAAAATCATAAATTCGATCCATGCATCATATATAAGGCTATAGGAATTATTGATTTTGAAAACCCTAAAATAATGGAAATTACATAATCGGCTTATAGGATTTTACTATTGCAAGGTCTGATTTTTGTGGCATGTTAAAATACATATATGATCTGAATAAAATGGATATATATTTATTTGAAGTTTAAAATAATTGTTTTGAATTATTTTGTAAATCGGATTAAAGAATAAAGGGAAAAAGAGATCGAATTGGCTAGGGTTAGGGTTTATTTTGATTTTTTTGGGATAATAAATGCTGTAATTATTGAGTAATAATGAATAGATGAGGTGGGAAAGTTTAGGGTTCATGCTTTGGGATTTTTGTTTAAACCGATTATAGTTTGAAAATAGTAGGGGGTGTTTTGTAATTTTCTAAATTTATTGGACATTTTTGTAATTCATGTTAGACTAGAGGTGACATATATAAAATATAATATGGGGGTGTGGAATGTTAATTTCATAAATAAAAGGTTTAAATGCTAAATATATATAATTAGTAATCCGAATTGAAAATAAATAAAATAGAGGGGTGTATTTTGTAAATTATGATATTTAAGTGTGTTTCGTACATAAATTAAAGTGAAGGGTAAAATGTGTAAATTCTGATAATAAATGGTTAAATATTCTAATGTGGAATTATCATGGATGTAATTGTAATTTAAATATTAATAAGGGCTAAAACTATAAATAATAGAACTAAAGGGTTTAAAGTGCAATATTTATAAACTTGAGGGTTTGATATTATTAACTTCTTTATAAATAATGTAAAATAGGAAAATTTGTGATAATTATACAATAGACCCTTAACTATGGCATATTTACATTTGAAACCCCAAAATATGGAAAGTTAGTTATTTAAACCCTAAACTTAATATGACTTGCTAAAGTGAACCCTAGACTCCATAATAATGTTTAACAAATGATTTAACTTGTGTTTTGATATTAAATCTTTCTAATTCTGAAAACATGCTATTTATGAAAACTTACTAAATAAAGAAACTTTCTAAAAATGGAAACTTGCTAATTTTGGAAACCGCTAAAAATGAAAAGTTACTTAAAATGGAAATATAGCCTAAAAAGGATTAATCTGAATTTAAAATGAACTATTGAATAATTCTCGATTTCTAATTCTTCTAGGTTTGGTGAAGGAGTAGTGATTTATATTTTCGTTTCGTCCTTTCCCTCATTTTGCTTTGTCATCGGTTGAGGTACAGATATTCTGACCTTTCAGTAAGGTTTCTCATGACTCATG
Organism: Artemisia argyi; assembly: GCA_030686995.1. NCBI lineage: Eukaryota > Viridiplantae > Streptophyta > Magnoliopsida > Asterales > Asteraceae > Artemisia > Artemisia argyi. The sequence goes on from CM060702.1 coordinate 212,992,037, forward strand.
ATCCGTTTTCTCTACCCCTACTCTGACTTCTGATCTTAGTTCTTCTGATGTCCCTGGTTCGTTGATATGATGTTTGGTATGAAAACCTTTGAAAATATAATTTGATGATATGAGACAAACCATGTGGAAATGATTTCTTTAAACATGATATCAGACTTGTTTAAAAAGGAAATTTAAATAACTCATGCTAAAAACATTTTAGAGAAACACCTTTATGAAAATCATGTTTTTAAACGAAATGAAAAACCTCTAAATCTGTTTTCTTAAAAAAACTTTCACACTTGTAAACCTTGAACCATGGATATGAACCTTGCTACCTTTATTCTGATATTTTCCTTTGTTTAGGATTCTCTATGCCATTGCTATGAAACCCCATTTTATTTTCTGAACCTTTTCTGTTATGAACCTTTGCTATCTGAACTTTCTGATTTGGACATTTTGATATGACTATATGATATGGACTTCTGATATGATCTGATTATGATGACTTATGATCTGTGTCATTTTATGACATTCTGTTGACCTATTCTGTTTGACCGATTCCGTTTGACCTATTCTAGTTTGACACCCGAGCCAAATTTATTTCACTAGGCATGGGGGTTCCATGTCCGTGTCAGGCATGCACCCCTGGCATGACTCCAGGGCAGTGGAGTGATGTTCTGCTATGTCCCCTTATCTGTTATCTGTTATGAGCTCAATTATCTGTTTATTATGGCCAATATTATTTCTGTGAGGGTGTATGGATGCATCCTAGATCTGTTTCTGTTATCTGTTATCTGGTGAATGTGGCTGTGTGTGCAATACACGTCCTTCACAACCCATTGAGGTCACCCCTCTGTTTACATATGATATTTTGAGGTCTCCCCTCATTATGACTATGATTATGATTATGATGAAGGCATTTATGAAGGCATTATTATATATGTTTCTGGGCTCGTGGTTGATGACTAACCCTTACCTTATCTCTTATTACTATTTCATATTTGCCTTTGATTACATTCTGTTATTTCCTTTATACCTTATTCAATATTCATCTCTGTTTCATATTACTTTGTTGTTATATCTGTTCACTGGGCTTTTTAAGCTCAGTCGCGTTTTCTTTCTCCCGCGACAGGTTTTAGAAGGAAGCTGGGTTATGGGTGAAGAGTGCAAATAGGAGCTTTTGGAGAGAAATTGCTTGATGAGTTAATAGTGGTTCTGAAGATGCTTTATATTAGTCGTTTTGTACTTAGTTGATATTGTATTCCTTTATCATGGAACCTTTTGTAACCCTTGTATCCATTTGTATTATTAAAGTTTATGCTTGTGTTTGTTCTGATTGACACCATGAATGTGACATTTTAGCCCTTGTCGGGTTGGGGTGTTACAGTTTATATACATATATAGACGTGATTAACATATATATATATATATATATATATATATATATATATATATATATATATATATATATATATATATATATATATATATATATATATATATATATATAGCTTACCTAGGTAAGCTATTGTTTAGTTGTTGAGCGAGGCCTAGTCCCGAACTAGGTAAGCTATTGTTTGGTTGTTGAACGAGGCCTAGTCCCGAACTAGGTAAGCTATTGATTGATTGTTGAGCGAGGCCTATTCCCGAACTAGGTAAGCTATTGGATTGGTTATAGAGCGAGGCCTAGACTTGAGCTAGGTAAGCTATTGATTGGATTGATTTGAGCTATAGCGTGCACCTATAGGGTTGATTAGATTTGGTTGGATTATTTTGGTTGGATGATTGAGGCCTAGTCTAGCTAGCAAGCGTTTTGCGTATATGTCCATTATATTGAATAATGAACTTAAACCTATGATCTCACCAGCGAAAGCTGACTTTTAGCACGTTTTCTCAGGTAATTAAGTGATGCCCTTGGATGCTTGGATTGGAGGCTTGGCAATGGCATCTGGTTTATGGATCTATTTTCTGAAACTCTGATAAATAATTGTGGACCTACGTTTATTTCTTTTTGGCCTTACTTTGGATAATTTTTAGGATAAATGTAAACTTTAAAACCCTGTGTGGTTGTGTTTTTCTTATGTTTAGTTGTTTACTTTATCTTGTTCTTTCATGACTTTGAATGGATACCAATCCCCGTAGCACCCCGAAAGCTTGTTGAGTCTTCCGCTGTACCAAATTTTGGGGGTGTTACAGATTGGTATCAGAGCCAAGGTTATAGAGAACTAGATAAATAGACACCTAAACTATAACCGATTTTTATAGAAAACGATCGATCCTCGACCATTGCCCGCCAGCCCGCCAAGCTGAAGCATCATTGTTATTATTGAGGTATTATGAGATAATGACTTGGAATGAGATTTTTGAGATGATTATTAGATATGGGATTCTTGAGATGATTTGAGGATTTGAGATTTATTGATTTAGAGATATGATGGCATTTTGAGGAATTATATGACGTTTTGAGGAATTATATGGCGTTTTGAGGAATTACATGGCTTAATTGTTTTATGAATGATTTTAGTAATGCGGTATTCTAAATCTTTCTTGATATATATGATTTGAAATTATACGATGATTTTGATATGGTATTTTGAGTTCGCGGTTTAGTTGTTTTGAAACACTTACACCTACCCTACGCCGTTGTCACAGACTATGGCCTCCCGTATGTTTGACGTTGTTGAGGATATTCTTACTACACCTGTACGCCCAGTACAGATCACCATGGCTCCTGATGATCCTTACAGGATTGCCATGCATTCAGCTATTGTGTCACCGATAGCTTCTACTTCTGCACCGCCTGCTGCACCTACGCAGGGACCCTCATCATCTCTAGGGCTCCTTGGTACTTCGAGGCAGCTTACTCTTTATCAGGCTTTGGCTCGTGTGGCTCCACATTTTGCCCACCGAGCTACGGCACGTATGTCGGTACGCCCTACTTCACCACCTTTACATTTGGATGCTCACACTCTCCTGTCAGATGCACCACCTGCATCATTGCGTCGTCGTCCTAGATCACCTACCACATCTCCACATGGTTCACCTGTTAGGAGACGACGATTGATGAAGTACTCTTCCGATGAGGAGGAGGAGGAGTACGAGGGTGAGGATGAGGCTGATGACCCTCAGGAGGCTGAGTAGGGTGATAATGACCCTGAGGAGGAGTATGACCCTCAGGAGGAGGAGATGCCTGATGATGATGGTTTGTTAGTGCCGCCAGCTCAGGCTGAGGAGCCTGATTCACCTATACATCCGATAGAGCCTGTTTCACCTGATCATCCATTTCTGTTTGAGTTACCACCTGGTAGTCCCGTTGAGTCGGATGCACCTTCTGAGGTTTCTGCTGAGTATGCAGAGTTAGGTGAGACTGGTAGGATGTGGGCTCAGATTACTGCACAGGGCGAGAGGATCTCACGGTTATCTGACCGACTTGAGATGGTTATTAGAGAGTTTATCGCTGAGCTGAGAGTTGATATGACTATGGTTGTGGGCAGGACGACCTGAGATGAGGAGAGGTTTGATGGAGACACTACTACACAAAAGGCTATAAACACCCCCAAATAGAGACTGGTTATATAAAACCATATTCCTATGATAAAAAACTAGCATGAATGGAAGGAACTGAGATTGGTTTTTTTGAAAAAAACCGTTTTCATAATATAAAATGCATAAAAACTGGGTTTGCTGGTTAAAACCGGTCTTTGTACATGATCAAAGACGCTAGTGTTTGTATAGATATCGTTTTTGAAAAAACAACCGGGCTCTATTACTCTATTACTTTGTGCGGCTTAATTTTTTTTAAACTAAAGGCGGTTTAATTTAACTTTTTAATTGAGTTGGATTAATACAAGTTTTTCTATTCCTCTTTCATTTTCATTATCTTTTAACTTTTCACTCTTTTATTTCCATTTAGCTTCTTATCTTTTTCCCTCTCTCCCATTCACAAACCCTAACCTACACAGCCGCTACCGAAAGATTATGTACACCTTCACACAATCGGTCGCTACTTCACACAAAAAAGGTATAAGTTTTACTTATTTCCAGTCCACATCTTGAGTTCCAATATCTTCAAGAACTCGGTATGCAATCTTACTCTAACACCTATTTAATCATAAATTCGAGTTGTTGATGGGGGGTTATTGGTCTGATTTTTAACACCTTCGATACCACCATAAACGGTGGTTTTAAGCTTTATTGCATAGACTTATTGCTAGCCTTGTTCATATGACCTCATACTAGCAATTATGGGTATAATATATGTATTTTTGTTCAATTTTTTTTTTTTTTTTTTTTTTTTTTTTTTTTTTTTTTTTTATCTTTTTTGAATTAGGGTTCTTTATTTGTACGGAATTAAAGTTTAATTGAATTTTTCGTATTTAAGTTTGTATGCAGTTAGGGATCTGTTTGAATTTTTGGGCTAAATTTTAGATTTTAGTTATAAGTTATGGTGTATGTATGAGTTTAAGTTTAGATCTCCTAGCCATGTAAATTATAGTATTGCAGGCATATCATCTCTAAATACTTGTTTGCCATTTTTTTTAATAGATATTAAAGAATGAGGCATGGAGTTAAGTTGATCACAAAGAACATAATCTATGCTTTTGGGATCTGGTAAGTACACTTTCACAACATTGTGTATTTCGCTTCGGCTTATATCATATACGCTTTAATGTGCTCATTACATGGCTATTATGAACTTGGTTTTGGTCAATTGATCATTTGGCTGATTGGGCCATAAAGTAAACATCATTAGCACTTAATCTTTGACGGGGTTTGTTTGGGTATTAGAGTAACTCATTGTAAGCTAAAACAATGTTTTGGTGCTATATTAATTACTTGTTATTAAGGGTGGAAACGAGCCGAGCCAAGTCCGAGCCTGCCAGAGCTCGATCTTGGCTCGTTTATATTTTAGAAAGCTCGAGCTCTCGGTTCGAGCCTTAAAATTTGAGCTCGAGCTCGTGATATGATATATAATGCTCGAGCTCGGCTCATTTGTGATGAAAAATAAAGGTCGGCCTGTTGAGCTTACTTATTCAAGCTTGTTTATCGTTTTGAGCTCGTTCGTTATTTTAGATACTAAGTATACATAAGAGGAAAAACAGTCAATTATTTTAGATACTATGTTCAAACAACCTGTAAACCAATGCAACAATATAAAATTTTTCAAACAAGAAAAATGTTACTTGTGCAATGATTTATTTTACGACGGCAATCGGAAAGAATAATGGAGTGAGTCGTTGATGAACAGATGGATATCAAAAGGTCTCATACCATTTTGGTTTAACTAAACTTATTTTAATATATAATTAAAATAAAGATGCGATTCTAGGAAATTAGGAAAAGAAGAATAGGAAACGGCTTTAATTTGAAGAGTAGATTATGAAGTTAATTTTTTCTCTCAAACTAACACATATTAAATATGTCTACATACTAATAGGGCTCCTTTAGGCTCGCGAGCCTAGTCGAGCATTGTACATAAAGCTTTGTCTCGAGCTCGATTATTTAATGAGCTCCAATTTAGGCTTGAGCTCTGGCTCGTGCTCATTTAGACTTGGCTCATTCGAGCTTTTTACCGATCCGATCTCGAGCTTTTCACGAGTGGCTTGGCTCATTTCCACCCTACTAGTTATTCATTTGTTTGATTAAAAATGGGCTGTAAAAGTTAAGGTGAACAATGATGAGGCATATAGCATGAAATCAAGGTACTTAGATTAATATTTTATGGAAGCATAAACTGATATGGATATTTGGGATTGCTTGTTGAATCTGCTTAGCTTTTATAGGGGTTGTTTCGGATTCCTTCTTGAAATTGCTTTTTTTTTTTTTTTTTTTTTTTTTTTTTTTTTTTTTTTTTATCTACCATTGATATAAAATCAACCATTTTAACCCTTCAACAGACGCACTACAACCACACACCTGCTTAAGAAATGACACCAAAAAACCAGAACCTGCAAAAAAAATGTAGCCATGCTTGCCCCTCTTCTCATACCGCACGCATTCCACGTGTCATCAATTCATTAATTTTGGTACTTTTTTAACAGGTTATTGATTAACTTTGAATGATCGACCATATTCCTTTTTTTAGTTTGCTTTGTAGGTACTTTTGAATTGTTGTTAGATTACAGTATGGATTTTTGGGAAAGTTAGTTAATTTGTTAATAGAATTAAGCTTGAACCTATATATGTAATAATATGCAATGGCGGAAATGGATTGAGAGACTATGTTGATACAGTGCAGATTCTTTAATTGGTTTACTATGCAGTTTTTGAGTCATGTTTTGCATTGTTTTTAGATTAGCCAATGGATGGATATGGTTTATTGCACGGTCATTAGCCTTCCTAGTATTATATATATAGGGACTGTTAGGGATCCATCATAGACTGTCGTTTGAGGCGTTGAGGTAGTTTGTCTTAAGTAATGGTCCCAAAGATTATAGCTTTTGCCTAATCTGTCTCATTTTTTGGGGTACAGATTTAACATCAGCAATGACACTTGTTAAGAGCAACACAAATTTACCGGAAGAAGCTTATCTTGAACCAAAGTTGCAGCCTGAGAGGTGAAAATTAGAGTTGGAGAGAACACTTTAGACATTGCTGAAATACATGTAACTATAGTTGTATGTTTGGATTGACACGTTTTTAAGAGGGAAAAATATACGTCTTAGAGCTATGTTACCATCCAAAATGATTTTAAAAAGTTAAATAAGTTTCACTCCTTTGTAAAGCTGTAAAAAAAAACAATACTTGCAGCAAGTTAAAAAAAAGACTTCATGTATGTGTCATGACTTTTAGTCAAATTAAGTTTTATTAAAAGAAAATAGGGTTCTTAAAATGTACATATAAGAGATGTTGAGACTTGAGAATTGAGATAACATAGAAAACTTCACTTTGGATTTTAAAACTAGATATTAAATGGTATATTCAAAGTTACTCCACTTAGCCTTGTTTTATGCAAGGTTACTAAACATGATAATGTGATTGCTTAAGTTTTATGCATATGCTATTTACTGCAGAAAGAAACTTCAAGTTTTTTTTCTCTATCTTTGATTAATATAATTATCTAACGAATCAAAAGTACTCCAAACATTCTCTTCACTTCAGGTATAACAGAAAGCATCTAAAGGACTTTCAATTATTTGTTAACTAGCTGATACCTATTTCAGGTATACTTGGTAAAATTTGCTTGAGGTTGATTGTTCTTCGTTACTAGTTCGATAATCATTTGCCTTATGCTATTTAACTTGCTGTATGCAGGATTTAGCTAAACGACTTCTGCTTCAAGACAACTATCATTAATATTTGATGGGCCTGCAAGAAGGGAAGGTTTGAGGGGTCAAGAGCTGAACAAGTCGCATATTTGGCTCTTTTCTCTTATCAAAGTTTGACACCACGGCTGGAAATATAGCACTTTATATATATTTGACACCACGGCTGGAAATATAGAACTTTGTATATATATATATATATATATATATATATATATATATATATATATATATATATATATAATTTGGATTTTGTCTAGGATTTATGTTTAGTTGAATTGACATAATATCTTAATTTACTTTGTTGATTTTGACATTTATGGTTTCTTTAATCACTTTATATATATTTGATGCATTTATATATATATATATATATATATATATATATATATATATATATATATATATATATATATATATATATATATATATATCTTTATTAATAAAATCATTTCTAAAATTTTCCAATTTATTGGAAAATTTCAGAAATGATTTTTTTTTAATAAAATAAAATTACCAAAAAGACAGGTTTTGAGTTAGTAACCTATCTTTTTACTCTATATAAAGATAGGTCGGATGCTTTTATAAAGACAGGTTGTAAGAAAACCGGTGTCAGTGTCCAATAAAAGTATGCTTATTTACTCTATAATAGAGACCGATTGTTAAGACAAAACCGGTGTCGATGCTTCTAATAGAGACAGGTTGCCAAACCGGTTTCTATATGTTCCGATCATGGAGATACCCCCTTCAGAGACTGGTTCCAAAAGCACTCTTCATAGGCCATTTTGACCGGTTTCTGTGAGATTTTTTTTAGTAGTGAGATTCATGAGCATATTGAGGGTTTACAGCGAGGTTTTATCACAGCTCGAGAGGCCGACCGCAAGTTATGGCAGAGGAATACCGAGCTAGAGAAGGAGGTGGCAGACCTCAAGAGAGACAGCGACACCCATAGTGTGGAGTGAGGATCACTATGGAGAGAGCTTGATGGCTTGAGGCAGGAGTTGAGGAGCCTCCGCCAGCAGCGTGGCTAGATGTTTAAGTTACGTTGTCTTGTTGCTTTCTACACCGAGGAGTGTTCGGTTAGAAAAGCTAGTTATCATATTTTGATGTATTTTCCGTTCAGTATTCGTCTCGTTTGGAACGATTATTATCTTTTGTGTTCTTCGGTAGTTGGAACGATGTTGGATCTCTATTGTATGGTTGATGGTTATTATTATATGGTATTATGTGGTTTTTGGATATTGTGGAATTGAGTCCCTATTCGCCTTATTGATGTCTTGTGGTGTATTGTTGATATTCCTTCCATGACTTGGCTTCGTTGATTTAATTCTTGTTGAGTGTATGATAAGTTCTATTGGAGACTTATGAACCTTGTATTGTGACTTCGATCAATGGCCCCACGACGAAACCCGGTTAGAGCAACCAGAACCGGTCCTGCAGCGACTACCCCTGGTCGCCGTGGACGTTGTCCTACTCGAAATGTTGAAACCCCTACTCCTGATAACTTGGACGCTACTAATCACATCAACAGGAATCAAAATGTTGAGGTTCAGGGAGACAATGATCATGTTCCACTTAATGCACCTACTATGGATCAAGCAATGATCAACCAACTTGTGGAGCAATGAGTTGCTGAACTACTAGCTGAGTCAAATCATTCCAACAATTCTGCTGGAACATTTCCACATGTTCGTGCTAATGGATGTAACTACAAGAGTTTAGAATTTGTGGACCTATTGAGTTTGGTGGAACTGAAGGAGTGGTCTACTTGGTCAGGTGGATAGAGAAGACTGAGTCAGTGTTTAATGTTAGCGGTTGTGCGGAGAATGCGAAGGTAAAGTTTGCTTCTTTTACTTTCAAGGATGAAGCTTTAACTTGGTGGAACAATTACCGTAATTCGGTTGGGAGTGATGTGGCTTATGCTATGACTTGGGAGCAATTTAAGTCTTTGCTAATTCAGACTTATTGCCCTGCCCAAGGAATGAGGTTAAGAAGCTGGAGATTGAGTTCTGGAATCATAAGGTGAAAGGTACCCATATGGCAACTTACAATCGCCGTTATCGAGAGTTAGCCTTACTTTGCCCCGATATGGTTAGGACTGAGACACAAAGGATTGAGAGGTATACCGATGGGTTGCCGGTAGCTACAAGGAACGATGTGATTTCTGCTAAGCCTGCAAACATTCATGAGGCTATCACGATCGCTCAACAATTGATGGACTCGTTGGTATTGGAAGAAGCTGAGAAGGATAAGAATGGAAAGAGGAAGAGGCATAATCACTCTAAGGGTAATGATCATCGAAACAAGCGACAAAAAACTACTAGAGCTTATGCTATGGGAGATAGAGATAAGAAGAACTACCATGGAGATGCATCCAAGTGTAACCGATGTTATAAGAATCATTCTGGACGATGTATTGTGATGTGCAAGAATTGCTCTAAGATGGGACACATAGCTAAGGATTGTAGAGCTCGACCACTTGCTATGGTTCAAGCTACTCCTAAAACTATGAGTAAGGAAAATGTTACTTGTTATGGATGTGGAAAGAAGGGACACTATAGGAATGAGTGTAGGGAATCGTGGAACCGAGGAAATCAAGGATCGGGTGGTAATGGGTACAATCATGGAAACCGTGGAGCTGGAGGAAACCGTGGTCGACAAGATAATAGGGACCAACGTGTGGAAGCTGGAGCTGCTCATGGAAGAGTGTATGCACTTGGGAACGAGATAGGAGAAGATCCGAACGTCGTTACTGGTACGTTCCTTCTCAATAATCATTATGCTTCCATACTATTTGATACTGGTGCCGATAAGAGTTTTGTGTCCACTAAGTTTGCACCCTTACTAGAGAAACCCCCGATGGCCTTAGGAATTGGTTACGATGTAGAGTTAGCTAATGGAAACATAGAAAGGATTAGGACTATCATTCGCGGTTGTACGTTAAATTTTCTGAACCGTCCTTTCAACATAGATCTTCTACCCGTCACACTAGGAAGTTTTGATGTCATTATTGGTATGGATTGGTTGTCGAAGTATCATGCTCATATACTTTGCGATGAGAAGATCGTGCGTGTGCCTTACGGCAGGGAGATTTTAAATATACCAGGAGATCGAAAGGAATTGAGAGGCCCATCTAGATTAGCGGTCATATCTTGCACTAAATTACCGAAGCTAATGGAAAAAGGATGTTGCCTTTTCTTAGCTTAAATCTCTGAGAAAGGAGGGAAGGAGAAGAAGGAAAGATGCATTGGAGATGTGCCTATAGTTCGTGATTTTTCGGATGTATTTCCCGATGACTTGCCGGGAATCCCGCCTACTAGACAAGTAGAGTTTCAGATTGAGTTGATACCTGGTGCCGCACCCGTGGAACGAGCGCCTTATCGTCTTGCACCTACGGAACTGGAAGAGTTGTCGAAACAATTAGCGGAGTTAGCCGAAAAGGGTTTTATAAGACCAAGTTCTTTGCCTTGGGGAGCCCCGGTCTTATTTGTGAAGAAGAGGGATGGATCGTTTCGTATGTGTATTGATTATCGGGAGTTGAACAAGTTAACGGTGAAGAATAGATACACGTTACCGCGGATCGACGACCTGTTCGATCAGCTTCAAGGATCGAGTGTGTATTCAAAGATCGATTTGAGATCGGGATATCATTAGCTTCGAGTTCGTGAGGAAGATATTCCGAAAACGGCTTTCAGAACCCGTTACGGGCATTACGAGTTTCAGGTGACGCCGTTTGGGTTGACTAACGCACCGGCGGTATTCATGAATCGGGTGTGTAAGCCTTACTTAGATAAGTTCGTGATTGTGTTCATCGATGACATTCTAATTTATTCGAAGAGTGAGAATGAGCATGAGGAGCATCTGAGACTTATCTTAGAATTGCTCAGGAAAGAGAAACTGTATGCCAAGTTTTCTAAATGTGAATTTTGGATTCCTACGGTACAATTTCTGGGTCATGTGATTGATAGACAAGGAGTTCATGTAGATCCTGCTAAGATTGAAGCAATTAAAGATTGAGCTGCACCAACGACCCCAACAGAAGTTCGTCAATTTTTGGGATTAGTCGGTTATTACCGAAGATTCATTGAGGGATTTTCAAAGATAGCAAAACCGTTGACCAAATTGACTCAAAAGAGTGTTAAATACGAATGGGGAGATAAGGAAGAGGAAGCATTTCAGTTACTTAAGGAGATGTTGTGTAGTGCTCCTATCTTAGCGTTACCTGAGGGTAATGAGGACTTTGTCGTCTATTGTGACGCCTCGCATAAAGGTTTGGGAGCTATATTAATGCAACGAGAGAAGGTAATAGCTTATGCTTCCCGACAGCTCAAGAAGCACGAGAAGAACTACACCACCCATGATTTGGAGTTAGGTGTTGTGGTTTTTGCCTTAAGGATATGGAGACATTATCTGTATGGTACCAAATGTGTTGTATTCACGGATCACAAAAGTCTACAACACATCTTGAATCAAAAAGAGCTCAACATGAGACAGCGACGTTGGATTGAGTTATTAAGCGATTATGATTGCGAAATTCGCTACCACCCTGGTAAAGCAAACGTTGTTGCTGATGCTCTTAGTCGAAAGGAGAGAATACCACCGTTACGAGTTAGGACATTGGGAATGACTATCGTATCTGTAAAACCTCGCAAAAATTTGTATAATTAACTTCGGTTAATTTAATAAATAATCTCTGTCATTATTGTAATTACCATTTTTACGGGGAAATTTAAAATTTTTCTTTGTATATTAAAATGGTCACGATTACGATATTGCCAAATTCGTCAAACGACAAAACAAGTTCTCGACACAATTAACAAAATATTAATAATTCACTAAACCTAATTAATATTTACTAATTCTAATTAATAAACCGGACCCTTAATTACTCGGCCCAATCCATCATTCACTATTCAACCGGCCCAAACACCAAAATCCATTTACACTTATAAATATTTCATAACAATCGATCAAACAAGCTCCAATTCACCTCGTTTATTTTTAATTCGTGCACACGACATATATATATTTTTGCACCGTCTCGTTCACCACCTAGCCAAATATTAGTGTGTCAAATCCCAAGTTCATTGGACGACGTTTGATACATTTTTAAGTGGCAAAGTGATTGAACCAAAATCAACTCAATTGATTTATATATTATTCAAAACTTAACCGTTTTAATCCCGGTTTGTTTCTAAATGATCCTAATAATATTTCTAACATGTTTTCATGTTTAAATATTAATAATGATCAACTATAATCAAGTAGTACTAGATTATGCAAATCGTGTGAGTAATATATAAGATGTCGACATGCATATGAATCATCCAAACAAATTTACTTATCTCATCCAATATAATAAGCATATAATGTCGATTCATAAGTCCTTGAACTGACGTTGTATAGTTCCCATTGTTCCCTTCACACCTTATTAAATGAGAATATATATAATGTACATGCATGTCTTCATTCCTCTTCATTCTTATACTCTTTCACCTAGATAAAATTGTCCTCTAAACTATCCTTACAAGCCAGGAGTCGATTGCAATATTATTTGGAAGCAAGAAAGGGAATATCGGGTTTGATTTATATATATAACGTTTGGGTTATATTTCGAACGTGATAAATTCTTGTTTTTCATACTATCACACTCGACTCTCTACCACCTCCATGGTGTTGTAAGTCATTTTTACTTAGTTCCATTCCATTTCACACGTTAATTTATTGTCATGCATCATGTTTATTTTATTCGATCATATATATTTTTATATATAGTTTACGTATAAATATTGTTATATAGAAACACGAGCGTGACTAGCCTCTATCTTGGAAGGCCTAGGAGTCACGTAGCACACTTGTTTCACGTTTATTTTTACGTCACATGCATCATACAAACTTATTTTGACCATATATCAAATGTATAAAAATATTGCAAAACCATAAAAATTAACTAAGTCTTTTTAATAATAAAAATAAGTCCCAAGTCACTTATAAAACCGTCTTTTATCTCACAATTTAGCGTAACAAACATGTCATATTTTTACACCATCTAATAGACACCATGGCTAGCTACAACTTTTGTATAAATAACATGTAAAAATAACCACGTCTCGACACTCTAAATCGACCAAAGTGAATTGCAAAACTCGTATATACCATAAACACTTAGAATTTTTGTAAGTCTTTTTACCCAGAAAATAGTTTCAGATCGCGACCAAAATGACCCTTTAAAACTCAATCTGACTTAATAACCACCCAATATTTTTACACAACCTATTTCTCCTTGCTATAAGCTACAAGTTTCGTGTTTATACTTTGTAATAATAAGCTCGTTTAGACCCTTTAAATTGGCCAAAGTAAACCACAAAAACTCATCTTTCAAAAACTATTTATAAAGCTTAATGGACTGAAAAGCCCAATAAGCTGAAAATAAGCTCTCCGTATAAGCTGGACCAAAAAGCTATTTTGATATGATTTTATAACATTAAAAATGAGTCTAGGGATAAGCCCAACTTGTCTCAACGCTCACGGATCGTTAAACGCTAACGGGCCTTTAATTTAGCACGTTAAAGCCCATTTATTGAAAAATAAGCTATTTTTGTAAATAAGCAGTTGAAATAAGTTTTAATAAGCTTCAATAAGCTCCAGAAATTTTAAGATAATTTTTCCCATAATTTTTGAACGTTTGGACTAAACATGTAACGCGACGACACCTAGAAGGACTAATATTGAAAACTGTGAAAACTAAGGACTAAAACTGTAAAAATAGAATTATTAAGGTAGAAAATGATTTATTATTAATTTTCAAGCTTAGATTGTAATATTGGACATGTAGTGGACTATAATTGTAAATTATATATAAAAAGGACTAACGGTGTAACGCTAACGCCGTTAGTATAAAAAGTGTAAAATTGGAAAAGGACAAAGACTACACCTAATCTATTTGACATTCTTATTTTATTTTCTATTTTACGGCAACCATCACGTCATATGCATTTTATTACGTTTTATATATATATATATATATATATATATATATATATATATATATATATATATATATATATATATATATATATATATATATATAGAACGAGGTTCATGTAGAATAGTTGTTAAAATAGGAAGTGTAGGAAGCCACTAAAATCTTGACAAGTGGAATTCAAAATTTTAATTGGAATGAAATTATTTGAATAATTAAAAGGGCCCTTTAGACAATTAACTTTTTCCCTTACTCTCATGTACATGTTACCATCTCTATCTTCTCCCTCAGATCCCACATGTAACCGGCCCCATGTATTTTCTCTACACCTTCAACAATCTGAAGATTGAATCGTCACCACCGTAGCTTTAAAACCATTGCCGTCGACCCGTCACAATCGTCAGCTCTACACCCATTTCCGAAACCTTAACTAGAAGCCGCCACCATTCTCAGAATCTGTTGGAGGTCTAACCACCATCACCATATTCGGATTCTGGTTTTCAAGTTGTGTATCAAATATTTTGTTTAGCCAAAGTCTTGATATCAATTTATGTATCATTTCGTAGTTTGTGAATGACATATGTGTCAGATTCAAAGCTTTAATATGAAGTTTTATCTCATGTATTAATGATTTTGTAACGATTTAAAAACTTTCATAACCACGTGTGCAACTGTGTATCATATTCATACCTTGACAATGTGTTTCTTCAAATTTGTAAGCAAGTTAATGTATTAATGGGTAGTGTTAAGCAAGTAGTTGTCATGTTCTGTATAAATATACGAGTATAAATGATAGTGTATCTTTAGTTATTTATATTTTTCTTAGTCTTTCTAGTGTGTGTCAATCTAGATACATAGTGCATTTTGGATTCGTAACTTATATGTTTCTTAAAGAAATTTGGTTCATCGATATCTTAAATTTTCTTATTACTAGTTTGTTTTTCATGTATCAATCAATTGTTAGAGTATTAATTGATCATTAGTTTTCCAGAAAATTGTTGTAATTAATCCATAACATTGTTACGGAGTATAGTCTTGTGTATCATTGTTGTGGTTGGTCGTGTGTGCAACAAAAGATTGTTGTATTTAGATGCTTGGAAAAAAAAAAGGAAAAAAGGAAAAAAAAAAGTGCTACAGGAAGTCAAACGAGAAAAATGGGAGCGAAGAAGTCAAACAAAAAGAACGGGATCACAAAATAGGAGGTCTTGACTCTTGAGGCGCATGTGGTCTAAAATGGGTTTACAAATTCACCTTTAATTTCAATTTATTTACATAATTGCCATTCATCTTAATCTAGTATGATGACATCATTATTGATAAATCTAACGGTGTAGATCACTTCTTATTCTTCCTACTTTAAACACTATCTCACGTTAACCTCCCTCTATATATATATATATATATATTATTTATTTTTACGTTAATAATATATATAACGATATCTAAAAAGTTAATATTATTACTTACGATTAAAAAGGTAAAACTACGATGGATATTTTAAATAAAGTATTTTATTATATCATTCATGACATAATAATTTCACTGCACATCATCTATTCATCATAACGAATAAGTCTTATTCGTTATTCGTTCGTATTTACCAAATAGTATTTGGTTATATTCTCTGATAAATTTATTTATCAGGTTCCATATCAACGACGTTTCCATAATCGTTTCCATAAATCTCGTTCTACTTTACTTTTCATCATTTCCAAATCAATCCAGGTGAGTCATAGCCCCATTTCAAATAATTGTTTTTAACTCATTTGGGGAGATACATGCTTACATATACTTTGATAACTTGATAAGTATATGAAATAAAATAAAATACATGATTCAAATCAATTTCCTAATTGATATTAAAATAATAAAATTTGTGATTTATAATAGGGCAAATCGTATAAAAAGGTATCAATCTTAAGTCCAATTTCAATTAAAGGTACTACTCTTTTTTTTTTCTCAATTTAAGGTACCCGACTTTTTTTTTTGGCCGATTAAGGTTTTTTTCTAACTTTCGTTAACTATTTCGTTAGTAAATTACATGATTGGTCCTTGAGTTTGTATAAGCATTTCATGTTTAGTAAATTATATGATTTAGGTTTTTTTTCTAACTTCCGTTAACTATTTCGTTAACTTTTTACGTTTTCGTCAGATTTTCTACGTTTTCGTCCGTTTTTCACGTTTTCGTCTGTTTTTTTACGTTTTCGTCTGTTTTTTACATTTTTCGTCCATTTTTTCATGTTTTCGTCCGTTTTTTCACGTTTTCGCCTGTTTTTTTACGTTTTCGTCCGTTTTTTCACGTTTTCGTCCGGTTTTTTTACGTTTTTGTCCGTTTTTTTACGTTTTCGTCCATTTTTTTCACGTTTTCGTCTGTTTTTTCACGTTTTTGTAGTTTTTTTTACGTTTTCGTCCGTTTTTTTCACATTTTCGTCCGTTTTTTCACGTTTTCATCCGTTTTTTTACGTTTCCGTCCGTCTTTTCACGTTTTCGTCCGTCCTTTCATGTTTTCGTCCGTCCTTTCAAGTTTTCGTCTATTTTTTCACGTTTCCGTCCGATTTTTCACGTTTTCGTCTGTTTTTTCACGTTTTTGTCGTTTTTTTTTACGTTTTCGTCCGTTTTTTCCGCGTTTTCATCCGTTTTTTACGTTTTCGTCCGTCTTTTCACGTTTTCGTCCGTCTTTTCACGTTTTCGTCTATTTTTTCATGTTTCCGTCCGATTTTTCACGTTTTCGTCTGTTTTTTCACATAAAAAAATCGGACGAAAACGTGAAAAAATCAGGCGAAAACGTGAAAAAATGAACGAAAACGTGAAAAAACCGGACGAAAACGTGAAAAAAACGGACGAAAAACGTAAAAAAACAGACGAAAACGTGAAAAAAACGGACGAAAAACGTAAAAAACAGAAGAAAACGTGAAAAATAGGGCGAAAACGTAAAAAATCGGACGAAAATGTGAAAAAAACGGACGAAAACGTAAAAAATCAGACGAAAACGTAAAAAACGGACAAAAAACGTAAAAACTTAACAAAATAGGTAACGGAAGTTAGAAAAAAAACCTAAATCATGTAATTTACTAAACATGAAATGCCTATACAAACTCAAGGACCAATTATGTAATTTACTAACGAAATAGTTAACGAAAGTTAGAAAAAAACCTTAATCGGCCAAAAAAAAAAAGTCGGGTACCTTAAATTGAGAAAAAAAAATGAGTAGTACTTTCAATTTTCCAATGTGATTATTGTGGTATGTGAAATATATATTTATTGAGGAATTATTTGACTGAAATATTGTTATTCATATGAAAATGTTGTCAATTCGATTATTGTGGTATGTGAGATAAATGTGTTACTGGCGAAATATTCAAATTGAATTTGTGATACTCAAACGATACTATTTTCAAACTGAATTTGTGATACTCAAACGATACTATTTTCAAATTGAATTTCTGATACTCAAATAATGATATTTTCAAACTGAATTTCTGATACTCAAATGATAATATTTTCAAACTGAATTTATGATACTCAAATGATGATATTTTCAAACTGAATTTCTGATACTCAAACGATACTGTTTTCAAATGGATTTCTGTGATACGATACTTGATTTCATGATGTGTGCTAAATGAGCCCATTAGTCCTTGATATTGCCTAAGTTAGCTTATCGCCATATAGTCCCTCAATCATGAGCCATTAACCACATGAAAGTGAGTGCGAATATAGTGAACAGCTTCGAAACCTGTTAAGGATTGACCCCCTGTCCCACTAATTCATGACGGAATGCCAATTGCAATTGGTTAGTCGCATTAGTCGTGATACACTATATTCGTAGACAAATAGGAATTGGCAAATCACCTATTGTTAGAGGGCAAAATCTGTCATTGATTTGATAGAACACCCCCTTCTAGTTAAGCTTTGGTGTCATGAGGCTTGGTGCAATATCTATAAAGGAAAAATGTATGTCTTCAACATATATTTAGATACAGCTGTATAGGTTCGACCATACGTGAATTGTATATCTGATTTATTAAGTATCATGAGTTTCCAGCTCATGTTAAGATTATTGATTCTTTATTTGAATGTGACTGAATATTTATATGATTTATTTGTGAATATACTCGATACTTGTTTCATTTCTGTTTGTATTTTATTAATACCAAATATTCTTGAAATCTAACAAAATAAAGGGTTTTTCCTAAAACTCTATGAACTCACCAACCTTTGTGTTGACACTTTTAAGCATGTGTATCTCAGGTAATTTAACGGAGCAGGAGAAGATACGGAGTGGGCATTTATTACTCTGATAAATTAAAATGGTGTAAAAATCAAATTTGTCATTTTTACAAGCCTTTATATCTTTTCATAAGATTTTAAATCAAATGGTTCATCTTTTATCAAAATTATTATTTAAATGACAAATGACTTTCAAAATGTTTCTTTTAAACCGTTTTATGTGGTTAAAACTTCGATCCTCACCGTAACACCCAAATTAATTTTCCGCTGCGACAAACTTAAAAATGGGGGTGTTACAGTATCGCCGTTACCGTCTCAAATATTTGAAGCTCAAACGGAAGCGTTGAAAGCAGAAAATCGACCTACTGAGAACATATTTGGGATGGCAGAAAATGAGAAAGGATTCGTTAAGCGTTCTGATGGAGTATTATGATTTGGAGAGCGAAGTTGGGTACCTTTGTATGGAGGAATTCGAGAGTTGATTATGCACGAGTCGCATAAGTTAAGATACTCTATTCATCATGGGTCTAACAAGATGTACCATGATTTGAAAAAGTTATATTGGTGGCCAAATATGAAGGCAGATATAGCATTGTACGTTAGTAAGTGTTCGACTTGCTCTAAGGTTAAAGCCAAACATCAAAGACCGTCAGGTTTGTTGACGCAGCCAGAACTCCCGGTTTGGAAGTGGGAGCGGATCACGATGGACTTTATTACCAAATTACCAAAGACAGCTAGCGGTTGTGACGCTATATGGGTAATTGGGGATAGTTTGACTAAGTCTGCTCATTTCCTGGCGATTAGTGAAGATGATAGTGTCGACAAACTTGCGAGGTTGTATGTGAAAAAGATTGTTTCTCGTCATGGAGTTTCGATATCGATTATTTCTGATCGCGACAGCCGCTTTACGTCAGCGTTGTGGCGATCACTTCAAACCGTTTTGGGGACGAGACTTGATATGAGTACTGCATATCACCCCCAAACCGATGGTCAAAGTGAGAGAACTATTCAGACTTTGGAGGATATGCTTCGTGCATGCATAATAGACTTTAGTAAAGGCTGGGAGAAGTATCTACCCCTTGCGGAATTTTCTTACAATAATAGCTACCACACAAGTCTTAAAGCTGCACCATTTGAATCTTTATATGGTCGTAAATGTCGTTCGCCTATTGGTTGGGCTGAAGTTGAAGATAGCCAACTCACAGGCCCTGAGCTCATTTAAGATACTCTATTCATCCTGGGTCTGACAAGATGTACCATGATTTGAAAAAGTTATATTGGTGGCCAAATATGAAGGCAGATATAGCATTGTACGTTAATAAGTGTTTGACTTGCTCTAAGGTTAAGGCCGAACATCAAAGACCGTCAGGATTGTTGACGCAGCTAGAACTCCCGGTTTGGAAGTGGGAGCGGATCACGATGGACTTTATTACCAAATTACCAAAGACAGCTAGCGGCTGTGACGCTATCTGGGTAATTGTGGATCGTTTGACTAAGTCTGCTCATTTCCTAGCGATTAGTGAAGATGATAGTGTTGATAAACTTGCAAGGTTGTATGTGAAGGAGATCGTTTCTCGTCATGGAGTTCCGATATCGATTATTTCTGATCGCGACAGCCGCTTTACGTCAGCGTTGTGGCGATCACTTCAAACCGCTTTGGGGACGAGACTTGATATGAGTACTGCATATCACCCCCAAACCGATGGTCAAAGTGAGAGAACTATTCAGACTTTGGAGGATATGCTTCGTGCATGCATAATAGACTTTGGTAAAGGCTGTGAGAAGTATCTACCCCTTGCGGAATTTTCTTACAATAATAGCTACCACACAAGTCTTAATGCTGCACCATTTGAAGCTTTATATGGTCGTAAATGTCGTTCACCTATTGGTTGGGCTGAAGTTGGAGATAGCCAACTCACAGGCCCTGAGCTCATTTTGGAGACTACTGAGAAAGAGACGTAAACCCCTAGAGTTCCAGGTTGGAGACAAAGTGATGCTGAAAGTCTAGCCTTGGAATGGTGCGATACGTTTTGGGAAACGTGAGAAACTCAACCCCCGCTACATTGGACCATTTCTCATTTTGGAAAGAATTGGGCCCGTGGCTTATCGGTTGAAATTACCACAGGAACTGAGTAAAGTTCATGATGTGTTTCATGTTAGCAATTTGAAGAAGTGTCTTTCGGATGAAACGCCGGTTATACCAATTAAGGATATTCGTGTGGATGAGAGTTTGAATTTTGTGGAGGAGCCGATTTTGGATAGAGAGATTAAGCGACTTAAGAGAAGTCGTATTCCGCTCATCAAAGTTCGTTGGAATTCGCGGCATGGACCGGAATTCACGTGGGAACGTGAGGATGAGTTTCGAAAGAGATATCCGAAGCTTTTTACTTCGTAGATGGTTTGTTCCGAGTGAAACCCGGGACGGGTTTCTTCTGAGGCTGGGAGGATGTGACAACTGGCAAATTAGGGAGCCATTTTGAAAACCCGCATTACTTTAAAATTTATAATTTTGAAATATTTGAAAAGTTTATTGTGATGAGATTTTGCGAACGTTGGAATGTGATTTTTAAATCATACGTTATTTATGGAATTGGAATTTTTATATCTGATTTGGTATAATTGTGGTGATTTAATTTTGAGATGATTATTTGGCACTACATTGACTCCGGCACTAGGTTAACCTAATAATTTTAATTATTTTAAATGTTGGTTCGGATATTTATATTTTTGGAATGTATCGCGAGACTTTTGATTATTTGGAATGAGCTTGGTTCGAGAGAGTTGATTTGTTTTAAAAAGGTTTCGGGTTTGGTCCGTGTATTTTACACCAAGTTACCTAACCCACTCTACCCTTAATATTATTATTATTATTATTATTATTATTATTATTATTATTATTATTAAAAGTCATTTTTTTAGAGTAATACATAAAATCGTCCTTGTGGTTTTCGGTGCACACACAAACACAAACAAAACAAACACAACCTCACCACTCTCATCATCTCTCTCTCTCTCTCTCTCTCTCTCTCTCTCTCTCTTATCACCCAAAAACCCTAGCCACCATTAAAACCGGCCGCTGCCGTCATCCCACCGCCGGCCACCACCACTCACGACCTCCATTTTCTAACTCACCATCATTAGATCTATCATATTTACTAGTTCATGCTCGAGTTTGCTTAATTTTTAGAAGACTTCGTGACCTTTTCCTTGTGTAATCGAAGGTAAGATGAGTCACAAGGGATGGTGACTCGTATTTTTGTTAAAACGTGAATTGTGGGTCACGGATTTTTGTTTCTTGGGCGAGTTTTTGATTAAAAACACGAGATATATGTGGGTTTTGATTTAAAACATGCTAATAAACTAGTTTGGTATCCGGGTTTCGTGATTTTGGAGGGGGTCGAGTTGAAACCGAGAGCTCCATGCTCTCGGCTTGTGTATTTCTTAAGTTTGGTGGAGTTTTGATTCTTTGTTTTGTGTTTTGGATGATATCGAGGGTATTGGTGATCAAATTCTTGGTTATGGTTGATTTTTGTCCAAGGTTTATTTGATGTTGAGGTGGTTTGATTGATACCATGACCCTTGGGGTCGGTTTGGAGTTGTGTCGAGCTCGGGAGAGCTAGCCGAGACCATGATGGTCTCGGGTATGACCTTTTGTGGTTCATGTGTGAGCCGTGACTCCAAGTGAGTCCCTCGACTCGAGGTTTTGATTGGGTAGTCGACCCGGTTGACTTGAGTATTGGTGACTTAATTGTTGACTTGATATTATTGTTCTCCTTGTTGTTTTTCTTTTATTATTGTGGAAACTTTGAGCATTGGTTATATTATTATTGTTGATTGGGAATCGAGAAGAAAGGTAACATGACTTTTATTGTGGAGTTGTGTTGACGAGTATGGATTTGGGGACCGATTATGAGACGGTAAATTAGATGACGGAGATAGGTTAGTCGGGTGCCGTAGTCGGACCCTAATGTTATAGCACGTGGATTTGGGATTGATTTGGACGGAGTTGGATTATTTATTTATGACTTGGTTATATTATTTTTGGACTTGGACTATGAGTCGAGAGTGATGACTCGGACATGTGACCAAATTCTTATGACTCGATAAATATTCAAAAATCAAACATTAGTAATAATATTATTGATAATATAATCGTTTATATACATATATAGACGTGATTAACGTATATATATATATATATATATATATATATATATATATATATATATATATATATATATATATATATATATATATACACACATAGAAGCGTATATTAATAATAAAACGATCACGAGTAAACGTTATAATAATATAACGATAATTATTATACTATGCGAATAGTGCAATAAATGTCGGGAGTATTATTATAAATAAATGATTATAAATAATGTCGAGGACTAATACGTCGGGTAAGTAATAATTAAAAACATGACTTTTATAAATTTGAAAAACTTATCGAGTTATACGAGTTGTGGTTACTTAAGTCCAAGTGGACTTTATTATGTGACTTTTGTGTTGTCACGGATATATGACGATTAATATATCCATTTTCTATAACTACGTAACTTATTTAATCGACGGGTTAAATCGAGTTCATTTAGCTATATAAAATGAGTATATTACTGGGCATCATATCCCACGACGCCCATAGGTTGTGGTACGTGTATTAGGATAATAAATTACTAAATATCTTGTGGAATTGGCTAAATTGACGAATTTGGCAAATTGGACGATATATATAGGGAATTTATTGGACTATGATATTTACCATATAGTATTATTTGTGCTATGTAATTTAGGTTGGGTATAATCTTGGAGCGATATATTACGTAAATAAATATGGGGGATTATTAAATCGACGGATTTGATAAACTTCGATGATTTATTTAAATAATATATTGAGCTAACATTAGACCTATAGATGGTTTATTATTTCTTTCCTTGTGACTTCTTGGTTTGAGTTGTGTCGACCCTCCACCCATATGGATACCAAACGTCAAACTTCAAATTAATATGAAGATAATTCGAGAAATGGATATTTTTAGAAAGTTAAATGGAATACGTTCGGGATTGGGAATATTTGATTTTTGAGGAAATGATTCTGAACGGGTTTGATATTGTTAGGAAGTGCCGAGTCTGTAGTTGCCGTTACTTGAGTTTGCTTACGTCTTTCATCTATCGATTTCTTTTGCGGATTTCTGGACTTGAGGTGAGTCATAGCCCCACTTTTACTCTTTAACTTTGTTTTCAATACTTGGGGTGAGAAACGTGCAAATGTTTTATGTGGACTATTATTGCTTTTATATTCTTTTAAAACTTGCTATGCTTATAGAACTAGGTAGGATTTAGAGCGAGGCCTAGTCCCGAACTAGGTAAGCTATTGTTTGATTGTTGAGCGAGGCCTAGTCCCGAAGTAGGTAAGCTATTGTTTGGTTGTTGAGCGAGTCCTAGTTCCGAACTAGGTAAGCTATTGATTGATTGTTGAGCGAGGACTATTCCCGAACTAGGTAAGCTATTGGATTGGTTATAGAGCGAGGCCTAGACTTGAGCTAGGTAAGCTATTGATTGGATTGATTTGAGCTATAGTGTGCACCTATAGGGTTGATTAGATTTGGTTTGATTATATTGGTTGGATGATTGAGGCCTAGTCTAGCTAGCAAGCGTTTTGCGTATATGTCCACTATATTGAATAATGAACTTAAACCTATGATCTCACCAGCGAAAGCTGACTTTTAGCACGTTTTCACAAGTAATTAAGTGATGCCCTTGGATGCTTGGATTGGAGGCTTGGCAATGGCACCTGGTTTATGGATCTATTTTCTGAAACTCTGATAAATAATTGTGGACCTACGTTTATTTCTTTTGGGCCTTACTTTGGATAATTTTTGAGTCTTCCGCTGTACCAAATTTTGGGGGTGTTACATATGTGAACATTGGAGTTTTCTCTTTTAGCGTTGTTGGTGGAACAGTGGAAATTGGTTCTTCTACAATTGTTTCCAACTTATCTAGCCTTTTAGTCTCCATGAAACTTGCAATATCTAATTCTTCTTGGTTTTTCTTCATTGCAATTTCATCTTCTTCCAATTCCATTGCCAAATTTGCATCATAATCTATCTGAGTTTGCTCTCTTTTGGAAATCTTCCTTGACTGCTGCTCAGATGTTTCTTCAAAAATATGAACTTTTCCTTTTTCAACCCTCTTTCTTTGAAATTCTGCATCAGCAACATCCACTGTGTCTTGATTTGTTTCCACTGTTTCTTTATTTGTTTCAAATACTTCAGCAAAAATTTTCTGAGAACCCACTGCTTCTTCCTCCTCTTGTACATCAATCCTGATCATCAAGATCTTCAAATCCTTGTTCAAAGTTTAGTCTCCTCCCCTTAAATGGAGCATCAGTTTTAATCCTCCCCTGTTTGGGAGAATTTCCCAAATCTTCACTAAAGTATTTTGAATCTGCATCATGAGGTGAGGATGGGGATGAGATGACAAAATTTTTAGACCTTTGCTTCTTTAAATCTTGTACTTCCTGTTTCAAAGATTGAATTTCTTCAGTCATGGTACTAACATCTTTGGCATGTTGCTTCTTTGTTTGAACCAAGTCATCCTTCAAAGATTTAACCTGTTTGACTAAGTTGGTACAAAGTTCCATCAATTCAATTTGTTGCTCACTGCCCTCAACACTTCCAACTGTGTTACCTGTTGGGAGAGGTGAATCATAGGGCATTGATTCAGGCTCTTCTCTAGTTGGACTAGATTGAAGCCTAGAACCACCACTGCGTGTTCCTAAACCAAAAGGCTTAGAATCAGGCAATGTTGTGATGTGAGGAGTTGGCTGTTTTTGCCTCCTCACATATGTGTGAGTAACTGGTGGAGTATGAGTTGTAGATGGAATATTAATGGTGGGTGTGTGTTGGGGGTGCAACTGGGATGACTACACCTTCACCCTGTACCTGTGCAATCTTTGCAATCATTTGAGGAAAAAGTGGTTTAACTTCCCCATTCCATCCTTCTGAAGCCTTATCCATATTTTGAAAAACTTTTGGCTTTAGACAGGGGTTTTATAAACTCTGTTATGGGGTTACAGTGGAAATTCATTTAGCCCTGCTTGCACAAACCTTCGATACATCAGAAATTTATAAGAACTCTTTACGTTGCCTTTCATATTGTTAAAAATAAACTTTGAAAAATTGAAAGTCCTATATAAGGCTAAGCAAACCAAAGGATAAGCCATTGTTGAACTAAATTGTTCATAAGCAGTTTTCTTAGGACTTAGACAATGTAAAAGAGTGTGAATTAAAAATCTCCAATGGGGGCAAAAACATCCCTTTTTAAAAGTCATCTTTTTGGCAGATGTATCATAACCCATTGTGGAGAGATGTTGAAAAATATCTGAATTGGGTAATGTGATGATACCATTGAGATCATCCAATTGGAGAATTCTCCTCAAGGATGATTCAGTAACATCAATAGTTCATCATATGATTAGCCCTAAAATGCTCTATTTGTGCTTCTAAAACAGCAAGACCTCTTTTATGATTTGCTAGGTTATAATTGGTTTGATTTAACTCTAACAATTGTTCATCATATTGAACTTTAAGTTTCTCATAGCCTTTTAAAGCCTTATAGGTATTAGAACAAGCATTATTAATTTGTACCTCAGAATCAGAAAAAGCCATAAGTGCAAGTTCTGTAGCTATCATTGCAGACTCTGGATCTGCTTCTTCTTCATCAGCCATATAGCTCCAATCATAGCTCACTCCATCAATGGCCAATAACACCTTTGGTTCTTCATCTGAAGGCTCTTTCTTCTTATCCTGCTTATACCAAGTAGATCTATTATCTTGCTTCTCTGGCTTTCTGCATTCCCTGACAAAGTATCCCATCTTGTGACAGTTGTAGCACTCCACCTTCTTCTTTTCAAAACCTACAGTTTCATTGCCATTTATAATGATCTTTCTACCAGTCTTCTTCCAGAATTTCTTTGCCTTTAAGCTTAGCAATGCAACTTGCCATTTTATATCCATCTCTTCCATGTCATCTTCATCAATTTGATCCAAGTCTTCATGTGTCAGAACTGAACCATTGACTTGACTTGAGAGATAGGCATAGAAAGTAGAATCTCCAAACCAGCAACCTGTCTTTTCGAACTAGCAGTGGTAACACTTCCACTGCCAGTGGAAACAACAATGTGAGCAACATCCTCTTCATCATCACTATCAGCATCAGAATCATTACCCACTGATGATGAGATAAGAGCTAAGTTCCTTGAACTTGTACTTAGCTTACCAGCCTTCTTCAACCTCCGTTCAATAACTTTAAAGTTATTGTACAAATCATTGAGCTTCATATTTTCTAATTTAGACTTGTCTTCCCACACAATAACATTAGTACTAAACTCAGAGGGTAGACTTCTTAAAAACTTTAAGTTGAGGTCTTCCTTTTCCACCTCAATTCCAAACACTTTGAGTTGTGTAACAATCTTTTGAAGCCTTGTGAAGATGCTGTCAATGGATTCATTACTTGTTGAACAAAAATTTTCATAGGTTTGTTTCAAAAAGGTCTTCTGTGTCTTCTTGGTAGAATCATTACCACCAAAAACATTGCAGATCTCTTCAAATAAAGTCTTTGCAATCTTGTACTTGCTGAAAGCTAAAACTTGATCCCTAGGAAGGGTCGTTAGCAATAAACCTCTGGCCTTCAAATCATTCTTCTTTTGAAGTCTTTCATCAGATGTAACTGGTCCAGTATTTAACTTTTGTACTACCTTGCCATCAATAGTTTCTGAGGTAGTATCAAGTTTAAAGGAATCACCAAACATAATGATTTCTGAAAGTGCATAATCTTGCACTATAAAGAATTGTTCAATCATTAATCTTCACATCTCAAAATCATTGAGTTTAAGCTTAGAAAGCTTAACAGCAATGTTGGTCTGACTGTTCTCCATCTCCATTGAATTCTTGTAAAAGTAAGTGATCTTCGGATCTTCTAAATCAAAGTATCAAAACCTGTCTCTGATACCACTTGATGGATATAAACACGCACGCCTTGTGTTTGAATGATACTTTGAGTTATACTACCAAGTATGCGGAATCTACTTAGTAATACTTAGAAGTTTGATTGTGAGTAAAAGCAGTTGTATATGAATAAGAACAATGTGTAAATCAAACTGCTAGCTTCAATATTATTAAGAATAATAATACAAGTGATCTTTGTATCTCTAGGGTTACAACCTTGAAGCTCTAAGAAATTCGTATATCTAACCTTAACCTAGGACCTCTTTTTATAGCACAAGGAGTCTTCTTCTACAAGATAAGTATAAGTCTAATAGAATATGATATACACAAATTCTATTCAATATTTATCAATACATGTTTCCTAACAATTATCCTGACAGCAGTGGTAATTATATGTACTAACAGTGGTAATGTGTTTCCACTGTTAGTGCATTCTTCAGCAGTGCTTCTTCCATGCTTAGCCGTGGTAACTGTTAGTATAATTCTCAACACTTGCTCTAATGAGCACAGTCATAATGGGCATTTCATAGTTATATTGCTTAGTATTTTGGAATTATTAAAGCTCATATATTTCTAGTCCGAATTCAAGTTTACATCAAGAAACTAATAAAATGCAGGTCAACACAATTATATTTTCTGTTAATGAAAAGATGCAGCCTTCAAGGGGTCATGACATGCATGGCTAAACTTCCATATGGTTTGTGGATGGTTAAAGTATTTGATGGGAGAATCTCAACCTCGAGGGGTGTTAGCTATAAAATTCAGAGGAGCTTAAGATGGAACAACCTTAGTAAAGTCTCCTCTCATACCTAACCTAAGTGGTCCAAATATTGCATGCATATTCACATTCACATATAGTCTTTACAGGTTTTTTGTAGCCAAAATTTTTGAATCTATCAGTGTCTTTTATTTATGAGAGATAAGACTTTGTTGCATTGTTGATCATGCAAACTTCATTTTCTCATCAATTTTTACTAAACCTTTACCAGGTTTCATGTATTCATCATGAAATAAGTTTTCATGTGCACGAGGCCCTTCTCAGTATGAAAATTATATATTTAAAGTACCCATCAAATAAAAATTATGTTCCCCAGTTTTTATACCTTTTCTAAACAAAAAAAAAAAAAAAAAAAAATGACTTCTCAAAATGTCCCAAAAAACTTAGGCAACTTTGTCTTCCACCTTTTAAATCTTTACAAGTGTCTCATACAAGTGCAATAATAAAGACAAGTGTCCCTAGGCGACTTGAGCAACTTGTACTTGTATGGGACACTTGTCGACATTTAAAGGAGTGGAGATAAGTCGCAAAAGTCTCTTAAAGCATTTTGAGAAGTAAAAAAAAAAAAAAAAAAAAAAAAAAAAAAAAAAAAAAAATCTAGAAAATGTTTAGATTTTGGGTGACGAGGACGGCAGGACACATAGACAATTACCACATAAAAATAATACCATTCATTGACCGCATTTAAACACAAAGTTAAATACAAGACTTGACCATTGTCCTAAAAAAATTCACATGTGCTGCTCTGACAAACCTAAGGCCCTCTTGTACTATGTAAAGTAATTTTTTTTTGTGCATAATATTTTATTTCTTAGGTAAGTTGTGCATTTTTCGTTTCATTAAGTAACACAATGGTTCCGAGTAGTACTAATTTGATATACAACAGTGGTGATGCAACATAAAACTGTCACGTTAACTTTTTCTCTCCGGCGACCAGACATGACCCAAATGTCACAGTCGATGACCAAAGTTGTTTTTTTTTTTTTTTTTATCAAACGGATGCAAACTTAATGTGTGTATATAATCCGTCGAGTTTTCAGCCGATACACCCAAAACCATACAACTCGACCGATATTCATTTTTACACCACACTGGCCACAACCGATATATTCAGATCTATTGTGCCTACTGCCTCCCTCTATTATGCTTAATCATATGGTGCATTTTTGCTTACATTGTGCCTGTTTGTACATGGAACAAAGTTGAATAGTGATAAAACGTGTTTGAAGATGCATTTGCTAGTTAATGTTGCTATAATCACTTTTGGTGGTATTCAACGTTTGACAAATTAGTATTTTAAAAGAATAAGATGATAAAGGAGGGTATACATAATCTAAGTCTACCAATTAATAATATATTTTGACCCAGAAAATTTCAAACAAATGAATTATTCCATATATAAATAGTTAGATAATTAGCAGAAATATGTTCCCAAGTAATACTTACAACTTGAAGTTATACTCACCACAATAATCTGATTGTCACAATAGTCGGATACTTAGTTAGTTAGTTTCATAGTTTCAGAACACATATTGATACACCCTCCTATGTTATGTCCCATATAAGTTGGGGTATCTTTTTTTGTGCATAAGAATGTGGTGCTGCAATACAATCATTTGTAAATTGTGTTGATGAATATTTCTTTTGCTTCTGTAAGTAGGATTATATGATAGGAACATATGACCTAATTGACTTCCTTATACATAGCATATTAAGAACACAAGAAACACGTGAAATAATGTCAACTTTTAATGGTAATGCTTTCGATACAAGTTAAGGTACAACATCTATGACTAACTTCGGTAGACCAAACGTACAGACAAACAACTTTGGGAGGTTTGGCTTAAGCATTGAGCCCAAAATCTATTTTTTTAGAACTAGTTAATAATTTCCTGAAATTTCAAGAATTTCTGTCTTATAGTTTCTTTGCATTTATGTGAATCTTGTAAATAGAGATTTTCGTTAATGGAAGGACTTATTGCAAGCTTAGAATAAACTCGGTAATATTGCACTTCTATGGTTTGCTCATCATAAAATATTCACTATGAATGAATTGAAAGTGTTGTTTGGTACGAGTAAGTTTACAGTTCTACACTATGGGTGAATGTTATATTTTCTTAGTAAAAAATGGCCTAAACCCTTTTCCACAGTTTGACAGAAAACAAATAATCAAAGTCACCCACTTCACTAAAAGAATTTATAAAGCCATCCATGATGACATGTATTCATTGAAAAAGTAGTAAACCTTTTCTTTAGTCCATACAGGCATACACATCTTAAAGAATTCAAGTCTAATCAGGCTGCTATCATGTACTCCGTATTTACCAAACCTAACCTAAACCCGATAGAGTTGACCAACTTGACGAAATAATACTGTGTTTTTCACAAACTAGTAACAGACGTTTTTGGTGGTATCGACTCTTATATAGATCACTTAGTATATCATAAAGTTTATCTGTTATGTGACGTGCATGTGACAATGAACTTGAACATTGAACACTTGCTTGGCAAAAAAGGAAACATTAGGATTACTAAAACATTAAAAATACCAAATCTAAACTACTACTTAAAATTTTATTCTAGGGATAAAAGAGCACCTGCAAATGACTTGCTACTAGAAAACAGGAAAGTTAGTACAGTATATTGGAGTAAAATTACTACTTATGTAAGTTAAAAAGTTTGACAAGGATGAAGAATAAACCTTTAGCAAGTTGTGAAAATGACCCCATGTGAAAGAGTGAAAGACAGCATCAGCCATCAAACAATTACCCACCAAACCTCATTGACAAGGCCGGTCAGACCCACTTCCATTTACCACACCCTTTATTAGACCATAACCATGCTACATTAACCTCCTTCCACCAATCCACCCACACCAAGAAAAAAACACACATAGCACAAAGAAAGATGGGATGGACATGGAAAGAAGAACACTTAGATTTGTTTTTGGTGCCGACGGGATTCTTGATCATGTGTGTCTATCATCTTTTCCTTCTTTACAGATACCTTAAGTGTCCCGAACTCACATCAATTGGTTACGAGAATCATAACAAGAAGGCCTGGGTTGAAAAAATGCTTTTGGTATAACTAAACATTAATATTTATAGCAAAAGTATGTTTATCCTCTATGAACTTTTATCGGTTTTTATGTAACTTGAATTTCTTAAATTAATGCAGCTTGAAGCCAGAGACAGAGGGTTTGCTGTGTCGGTTCTTGGCGGACATTTATCGGCCTCAACCTCCTTGAGTTCGATTTCGTTAGTTTTATGTTCACTTATTGGAGCTTTACTAGGAAACTCATCCAATAACTTTCTTACAAGCAGTTTCATATTAGGGGACACAAGTCAATCCACTAGCACCATCAAATACATAACCATCTTATCTTGTTTCTTACTGGCTTTTGCTTGTTTTGTACAAACGACAAGACACTTTGTACATGGGAGTTTCCTCATAAGTATGCCAACCGGTGAAGTTCCTGTTGAATGTATCCAAAAGGCAGTTTTGAGAGGAAACAATTTCTGGGCAGCTGGATTGAGAGCATTATACTTCGCTACCACTTTGCTTTTATGGATTTTCGGTCCTATTCCTATGTTTGTTGGTTCGATAGTTGCGGTTATAATATTGCACTGTCTTGATACAAATAGTGAGCCCTTGATTCAGTATGGACATAACAAGAGTGGTAATGGAGGTAACATTTTTCAGAAGATTGGACACGAATTAAGTGAAGTTGTTGAAGCTTTTGAACACCCTGGAAGGCCATAGAGAAATAGCACAGATCTTCGGAAATCGAGTATTTTGTAGGAAGGTTAATATTTCTCTGTTCTAGCTAATTTGATAATTATTTGTTGATTATAAGAGGCCTCAACAATCGATGACTATTGCAGTTATGTTTATAGATAACAATCATCTTAGTAATGTGTTAAGCTTCAGAGTCTGTTAGTGTCTCACTTCTTTTGAAAAGTCTTTATGTGCTGGAGGGTGTTTGGGACTGCTTATTTAAGTGCTACTACTTATTAAATAAGTAGTTTTGAGTGTTTGGATGAAAATGCCTATCGGCTTATTTAAAAGTAAATAAGCCGGTTGGTAACTGCTTGAACGTTAAGCAGATAAGCAGTGTTTAAAATAAGCAATCCCAAACACTCCATAGGAATTCGCACAAACATGCATCCAATCGCACAAACGTGTGTTCACGACTGCAATAGCAGGTTATGTTTTGCTTTTAATACATCTCACCAACATGACAGAGCATGTGGTTGTTACTTCTAATCCTATCATTTAAAATTCCTGGATCATCAGTCGTTAGGATCCATCTTTCTTGTTTCCTAGATCTGATTCCCATTATTAATATTAATTTCACTGGATTCAATAATGTTCAAATAGTTTATAGTAAAGTAAGCATATACCGCATTACCAATGTAAAATAAAATAATAGCATTACACCTAATCTAGCTGTATCTCAATTTTCTATCAAAAACCAAAATCAAGATTTAAATGTCATTAACAGGAAACATCCAGGAAGAATTTCGATCAAGGCTCGAATTCCGTTATGTTTGAAAATAAAAAACAATGATGCTTTCAAATTTTGAATCTGTGAAAAATTCCCCACAAGTTGACAAGGTTTTTCAAGAAACAGCAACTTGACCAAAAAAGAAGCAACATTAAACTAAATAGCCATCAATCACTTTCAAAAAATGAAACGTTGAAAGTTGAAACACAGCATGGCATATTGACATTGTACTTTAAAAATTATTGAAGTCAGATTATCTTAATAGATAGTTACAATATTTTAATCATTAGTCGACATACACTATATATTCATAATTAGTGAATTTTGTTGGAAAACACGAGGGCCTTTTAGGCTTATATTCGCTGAAGAGTGGAATACATAGAGAGCTTTTACAATGAAACTTTTATTACTTGAACTTTTCTTCATAGTTCATACAAATGCATCACTACACCTATTTATACTTCTCCATGGAAGGTTCTAGAACCCAAATATTTTCCATAGATAATTACTTACATCATCATCCTAATCTTAATTCTAGATGATTCTTGATACATCATTATCCTTATCAACATATCTAGTTCTAGATACTTCATACTAGATAAGTTTAACTAGATATTTCTAGTATCATTCTAGATATTTCACAAAGATATTTTCTATGAGTATTTTACGAGTTTCTAGAAGCTTCCATACCATTCTACGATTTTCTAGAAACTTCCATACCATTCTCGGGCTAAATCAAGTTTATGATCCAACACCCCCCTTTAAACTTGATTTACCGACTCCAAGCATCATTCGTTGTCTTGAGAAGTCTTTCTTGTTGAGCGGCTTAGTGAAGATATCTGCAACTTGATCTTCAGACCTCGTATGTATTACTTGGACATCCTTCCTTGCAATGCATTCTCGAATAAAGTGATAACGAGTGTTGATATGCTTACTTCGATCATGATAGACTGGATTTTTCGCTAAGTCAATTGCTGACTTGTTATCCACGTAGATCTCAGTCGCATCTTCTTGCTCCATGTGTAGCTCCTTTAGCATGCTTCTTAGCCAAATTGCGTGGCAAACACATGATGTTGCAGCTACGTACTCCGCTTCACAACTGGATAAGGTAACGATAGGTTGCTTCTTTGAAGACCATGTAAAGGCATTGTTACCCAGGAAGAACAGGAATCCTGTTGTACTTCTTCCATCATCTTTATTTCCAGCCCAGTCACTGTCGCTATATCCAACCAGCTTGAAGTCTTCACTTGTTGAGTAAAACATACCATATTCTACGGTACCTTTGATATAACGGATGATCCGCTTTGCGATCTCCAAATGTTTTGTCGTAGGCTCTTCCATGAAACGAATAATCAATCCAACCGCAAAGAGAATGTCGGGTCTTGTACATGTCAAATAGCGCAAACTTCCAACGAGACTCTTGAATTGAGTTGAGTCTACCGCTTCTCCTCCGTCATGCTTAGAAGGCTTTGCCTTATGTTCTATGGGGGTGCCAACGGGATTACACTTATCCATGCCGAACCTCCTTAATATCTCCTTAGCATATCCTTCTTGACTTATAAAAATTCCATCATCCGTCTGCTTAACCTCAATGCCAAGATAATAAGACATGAGTCCTATGTCTGTCATCTCGAACTCTTTCGTCATTGACTTCTTGTGCTCATCCATCATACTCTGAGAGTTTCATGTAAAGATCAAATCATCCACGTACAAGCAGACGAGAAGTATTCCTCCACTTTCAAATTTCACGTAAAGTGCATATTCACTTAGGCATTTTGTAAAACCATGTTCTTGGAAATACTTGTCAATTCTAGTATTCCAAGCACGTGGTGCCTGCTTTAGACCATATAAGGCCTTTTTCAACCTTAGCACTTTACCTTCATGCCCTTTGGCAACATATCCCTCCGGTTGCTCCACATAAACTTCTTCTTCGAGAAGTCCATTTAGAAATGCAGACTTCACATCCATTTGGTGGATTTTCCACCTATTTTGAGCTGCAATAGCAATAATCATTCTAATAGTTTCTAAATGAGCAACAGGAGCAAATACCTCTTCATAGTCGATCCCATGCTTCTGCTTGTAACCTTTTGCCACAAGTTTTGCCTTGTACTTCTCCACTTCGCCTTTGGCGTTTTTCTTGGTCTTGTATACCCACTCGACTCCAATAGCCTTTTGGCCTTTCGGAAGGGTCGTCAACTCCCACGTATCATTCTTCACTATTGACTTTATCTCCTCGTCCATGGCTTGTCTCCATTTCTTACTTTTCATAGCCTCCTCAAAAACTAAAGGTTCACAATCAGAATATAAACAAAGAAGGGGTATCTCGTCAGTTACCTCGTACAGCTCTTGCAAACTTCTTGTCTTTGGTTCTCCTTCACTTGAACTTGAAGGTGAGTCTTGGGTTGGAGTTGGACTTTGAGGTTGTTGGACTTCTTCACTTGATTCATCCATCTCTTCTTCAATCATAGGAAGAAAGTCATACCTTTCATTTTCTTTAATGCTCTAATCCCATGCTTCTTCTTCATTGAACTCCACGTCTCTACTCACTACCACCTTCCTTGTGATTGGATTATAGAGCTTGTAGCCTTTTGACTGCTTGTCGTAGCCAACGAACACATGCTTCTCACTTCTATCATCAATCTTGGATCGCCTTTGGCTTGGAACGTGAACATACACTATACTTCCGAATACCCTTAGGTGAGAGACGGTAGGCTTCATCCTATTCCATGCTTCTTGTGGAGTCTTGTTATCTAAACTCTTTGATGGACACCGGTTCAATAGATATACCGCACAGTCAACCGCTTCGGCCCAAAACTCCTTTGGCATCTTCTTACTTTTCAACATGCTTCGGACCATATTGAGAATGGTTATATTCTTTCTCTCCACCACTCCATTTTGTTGTGGGGAGTAAGGAGCCGTTAGAAATCTCCGGATCCCATTATCCTCACAAAATTTGTTAAATTCTTTTGATAAAAATTCTCCACCTCTATCGGATCTCATGGATTTAATTTTTAAACCTTTCTCTTTTTCTACCATAGCTTTAAATGTCTTAAAAGCTTCAAAAGCTTGGGATTTTTCTTTTAGAAAATATACCCAAGTTTTTCTTGAAAAGTCATCAATAAAAAGCATGAAGTAAAGATTCTTACCATGAGAGGGTGGAGTAATGGGACCGCACAAATCCGTGTGAATTAGTTGTAAAGGCTCCTTAGCTCTTGATGTCGCTTCTTTCGGGAACGAACTTCTAGCATGCTTTCCAAGAAGACATCCTTCACACACTTGATTGGGATGATCAATTTGATCTAACCCTTTCACCATTCCCTTTGATGATAATAACTTTAAGTCACCAAAGTTTAAGTGCCCATACCTCATATGCCAAAGCGACGAATGATCCTTCAAACAACTCTTTAAGCACTTAGCTTCATCATGTTGAATGTTTAGAAGGAACATTCGGTTTTTAGTCATAGGGACTTTAGCTATGAGCTTTCCTTCGGGATTTCTTATTGTAGCACTACGATCTTTGAAATGAATATCGTAGATTTTCTCTAAAAGTTGTCCCACACTTAAAATGTTACTTTTAAGATTGGGCACATTGTATACGTCCGAAATATATTGGTGACTTTCATCTTTAACTCGGATAAGTATCTTACCTTTTCCTTTCACCGGTGCCTTTGATTCATCTCCAAAGGTGACGTGACCTTTACTTTCCTCCATATCCACGAACAAATATTCTTCACCCGTCATATGGTTACTCGCAGCGGAATCTATATGCCATGGTTCTATCCTCTCTTCTTGTTCGTCACATCTTGCCATTAGCAAGGTAAGCTCATCTTTGTCTTCTACCTCCACAAGATTAGCTTTTTCTTCCACTGGTCTTGAGCTACTACACTCATTGGCATAATGACCATATTTGCGACAATTGTAACATTGTATATGGGGCTTATCTCCTCTTTGAGATTGAAAGCCTCTCTCACGACCTCTTTGATATGAAAACCATTGGTTTTCATCTTCTTTGTTGACATCTTCTCTTCCTCTTCCTCGTCCTCGGCCTTGGAAACCACCACGACCTCGAAAAGTACCACGTCCTCTTCCTTGCTCCTTTCCATTTAGAAAGCTCTTTTCTCTTTCTTTGAAAGAGACCTTTGAGTATAAAGCTTGCTCTAAGGGTTCTTTCCCCCTTCTTTTCTTCAACTTCTCTTCATGGGCTTGTAAAGATCCCATGAGTTGATCAATGGTCATAGAGTCTATGTCTTTTGACTCCTCTATGGCCACGACAATGTAATCAAAGCTTGGTGGCAAAGAGCGAAGAATCTTCTCTATCACCCTTGTATCACTCAAGCTTTCACCATTTCCCTTTATTTCATTTGAAATGGTCAAGACACGAGTGAAATAATCCGTAATGGTTTCGGATTCCTCCATTTGGAGCTTTTCGAATTCTCCTCTAAGAGTTTGAAGACGTACCTTTTTCACCTTGTCAATTCCTTTGAAAGCATTTTGAAGGATCTCCCACACTTCCTTAGAAGTGGTTGCATTTGCAACTTTCTCAAACATCGCATCATCAAGACATTGATAGATGAGTGTAAGAGCACTTTGATCCTTCTTTGTTGCCTTTTGCAACTCCACCCTTTGAGCGACATTTAACGAACTTTCATCATCAACTTTCTCAACACCTTTCTCTACTATCTCCCACACATCATGTGAACCGAGCAACGCCTTCATACGAATGCACCAACTACCATAGTTGTCTTTGGTAATACGAGGAAACTGGAACAAGTTCATTGCACCTGACATCTCGATCTTCTAGCTCTGATATCACTTTGTTGGAAAATACGAGGGCCTTTTAGGCTTATATTCGATGAAGAGAAGAATACTTAGAGAGCTTTTACAATGAAACTTTTATTACTTGAACTTTTCTTCATAGTTCATACAAATGCATCACTACACCTATTTATACTTCTCCATGGAAGGTTCTAGAACCAAGATATTTTCCATGGATAATTACTTACATCATCATCCTAATCTTAATTCTAGATGCTTGATACATCATTATCCTTATCAACATATCTAGTTCTAGATACTTCCCACTAGATAAGTCTAACTAGATATTTCTAGTATCATTCTAGATATTTCACAAAGATATTTTCTATGAGTATTCTACGAATTTCTAGAAGCTTCCATACCATTCTACGACTTTCTAGAAACTTCCATACCATTGTCGGGCTAAATCAAGTTTATGATCCAACAAATTTTACAACTCAAATATATAGCATATGTTACATATACAGGGTCATGTATGCATGT
Organism: Artemisia argyi; assembly: GCA_030686995.1. Classification (NCBI taxonomy): domain Eukaryota; kingdom Viridiplantae; phylum Streptophyta; class Magnoliopsida; order Asterales; family Asteraceae; genus Artemisia; species Artemisia argyi. The sequence continues at coordinate 213,030,096 of CM060702.1, forward strand.
CACTTTATGAACAATTACTTGAAAAGACATACAATCTTCCATGCAAAAAAAAAAAAAAAAAAAAATGCTAAGTAGTTTTCAGCAGAAGTTTTTTGTTTCTCAATAAATAATCATTACTAGAAACTGATGAAGATGGCTAAATATACATTTACATATATCTATAAACATATAAGATTGATTCCTAAAATTTAATGTGGAGGCGTCAAGATTGCATATAGTACAAATTGTTAATGCTCGGAATTCAATGCAGCCTCATAATTACTATACAATCATGAAAGGAGATGAAGTGCAATGGTTGCCCGAATTGATCACATAGCATTTAGTATAGAATTAAAAAGTCGGTTAGATGAAATGCAAGGGTTGCGAAAGGTTGCAAGAATAATTAATGATTTAACCTAATTCATGCCTATATAAACCGACCAAAATCATATTTAGTATATACATTTGAAGATGACTCACACATCTTTTAGATCTTTGATTGTTGGTAGCGGTATGTAAATTCTATTTTGCAATATTTTGGAGATGATTCACATATCTTTTAGATATTTGTAATTAACTTGGTCTTCTTTTTTTCTTAATTTTGTTATCATACGCATGTATCATGAAAATCACACAAGATCATGCATGCTCAGATAAATGGAACCAAAGATTGGGATAAAAACTATTTTATTTGTTTCTTACATATTTAGGTGATTCTTATAGGTAAGCATATATATAGATATATGTATTATGTTAATGCATTTTCATATACAAGTAATTTATGGGGAAAAATATTTTAAAAGGTAATATACTTGACACGTATTCATCTTCTGGGTAGTAAACTAAATTTTTTCAGATTTAACACCATTAACTTGTAATTTTTTCATCTTTTGGGTAATCTGTCACTTGCTCTACTGGTAGCAAGTTCCACTACTACCCAAAAGATGAATATGTGGCAAGTATAATACTTTTTTTTATAATTTGCCCTACCCATCACTCCGACGACCACCGCCGCTCCGGCCACCTCAACCCACCACCCACCTTCTCCTTCCTCATCACACAAACCTTAAAAAAAAAAAAAAAAAAAAAAAAAAAAAAAAAAAAAAAAAAAAAAACCTCCACCATTATTCGCCGCTGTTATTTCTTCTAGAAACCACCACCACCATCACAACAGCCGCCGTTATTTCTACATGAAACCACCACCACTAACACAATAGCCGCCGTTATTTACTTCCCATCATGTAAATAACACGAAATAACCGTATTCCAACACATCACATCTCTCTCAGGCATGTAGAGATGTTTCTAGTTCACTACCCAAACATCTGATGTGCTGCTTTACTAACAAAAATTCTTGAATTGCTATTAACGTAAAAATTATTGAATTGCTATTATGGTAAAAACATTTTTTTTATTTATATAATTTGCCCTATTGGCAAATCCTTAATTTAGTGGTGGTGGTTTCATGTAGAAATAACGGCGGCTGCTGTGATGGTGGTGGTGGTTTCTAGAAGAAATAACAGCGGCGAATAATGGTGGAGGTTTATTTATTTATTTATTTATTTATTTATTATTTTTTTTAAGGTTTGTGTGATGAGGAAGGAGAAGGTGGGTGGTGGGTTGAGGTGGCCGGAGCGGCAGTGGTCGTCGGAGTGATGGGTAAGGAAAATTATAAAAAAAAGTATTATACTTGGCACATATTCATCTTTTGGGTAGTGGTGACCGGTTAGCAAGTGACAGATTACCCAAAAGATGAAAAATTTACAAGTTAATGGTGTTAAATCTGAAAAATTTTAGTTTACTACCCAGAAGATGAATACGTGGCAAGTATATTACCTTTTAAAATATTTTTCCCTAATTTATGTGCGATTTCTATTGATGTAGCTCACATGTGCGAACTGATTCAAGAAAATGTGCACGAGCATGTATGTAAAGCAACATTTAAATGATTAAATGTAATTTTTAGCGTGATTAGTTTATGATGTAGCTCACATGTGCGAATTGATTAAAGAAAATGTGCACGAGCATATATACAACATCGAGATGAAAGTGCAAGGGTTGCAGAAATTGATCACGTATTTAGTATAGAATTAAAAGACGGTTATGGACAAGCATGTATGTAAAGCAACATTTAAATGGTTAAATGATAAAGTACATACTTTTTGCTCGAACCTATTCGTAAATTATAATAATAATAAAAAAAATAATGTTTAAAACGTAAGAGTGGAGTCCAAAGGTTTTAGAAATTATTAATAGTGTGTTAATTAATATTCATTTGGTTAATTATTTAAAATTGAGTTTATTGATAAAATTTATTAATATTAATTAGAATTCAATGTTAATTTTCAATGAAATTAATTGTACAGTAAAATGAGATGAAACCAAAAAGGTTTGTAACGATTTTTATATAGTTTATGTGGCATTATTATATATACATGATTACACAAACTTTATAATACTATAAGATTGAGTCCCTTAATATAATGCGGAGTAATCAAGATACTCAAGATAGAGTCCTATAATTTAATGTGAAGTATATACAACATCGAGATAGAAGTGCAAGGGTTGCCAGAATTGATCACGTACTTAGAATAGAATTAAAATACGGTTATGGATTGAGATGAAGTTGAAAAGGTTGCAAGAATAATTAATGATTTAACCTAATTCATGCCTATATAAACCGGCCAAAATCACATTTAGTATGTACATGTTGTAAGCAACATTTAAATGGTTAAATGATAAAGTACATAATTTTTGCTCGAACCCATTTGTAAATTATAATAATAATAAAAAAAAGTTTAAGACATAATAGTGGAGTCCAAAAGTTTTAGGAATTATTAATAGTATGTTAATTAACATTCATATGGTTAGCTATTTAGAATTGAGTTTATTAATAAAATTTATTAATATTAGTTAGACTTGAATGTTAATTTTCAATTGCGTTCCTTAATTTAATGTGGAGTAATCAAGATACTCAAGATGGAGTCCCATAATTTAATGTGAAGTATATACAACATCGAGATGGAAGTGTAAGGGTTGCAGAAATTAATCGCGTACTTAGTAAAGAATTAAAAGACGGTTATGAACTGAGATGAAGTTGAAAAGGCTGCAAGAATAATTAATGATTTAACCTAATTCATGCATATATAAACCGACCAAAATCACATTTAGTATGTAAATATTTGTAAGTAACATTTAAATAGTTAAATGATAAAGTACATTATTTTTGCTCGAACCCATTTGTAAATTATAATAATAAATTAAAAAATAAAGTTTAAGACATAATAGTGGAGTCCAAAGGTCTTAAGAATTATTAATAGTGTGTTAATTAATATTTATTTGGTTAGCTATTTAGAATTGAGTTTACTGATAAAATTTATTAATATTAGTTAGTCTTCAATTTTAATTTTCAATAAATTAGTTGTACTGTAAAATGAGATGAAGCCAAAAAGGTTTGTAACGATTTTTATACAGTTTATGTAACATTATTATATATACATGATAATGCAAATTACACTATAACAAATAAGAAAAAGCCAGTGTGCTTCGTATTACAATGCAAAAACCACATAATGCAAAATTATTGTTGGGTTACGTAATAGGCCAAAACAATCAAAGAAAATTACATAAAGCGTATGACGATTTAATAACGACAACCCATTTAGAAAATATAAAGACCAAAAAACCAAAACAATATCAACCATTTTTATATTTTTAAACAACAAATTAAAAAAGTTTCATAGAACATATTAAACTAAAAATACAAATGCACTCGACAATTCACAAAAACAGTCCGCACGATTAACAATTAGATTAAAAGCCCATACGTAGCACAGGTTCTGCAAACCTTGTTTATCAAAATTCTCTCTTTGCCGAGGAATAATTTATGAGGCTGATGGGTACCAAGTTAGGTAAATATTTATTTAGATATAATTGCACAGTTGACTAACGAAGGAAAAACATGAATTGGACACATCTGATCAAGCATGCGTACGTTTTCATTTCAGGTTTATATGCACATGCATAGGTTCATCCTGACACAATCATACACTACATCTTTAGTTAGAAACAAGTGGGAAGTGGGAATTCTGGAGGAATTTTTGTGATAATTATTTACGAATAATGTTTGGCCGGGGCTTTTCGTTGTGAGATCGTTGTATGTTTTTTGCCGACACGTGTTGTATTTGTTTGGAATAAATGGTGTGTCAAGCTATATTTGTAGTTGTTGTTTGATGTCCTTTTTGGAATGAATGTTGTGTCATACACCAGCGTGTTGCGGCGGGCTAATTTTGACGTTCATAGTTTTAAAAAAATTTAAGATAATTTTAAACTTATTTGATAAGTTAAAGATGCATTTTGAAAGTTCTTTTATTTAAAAATTATATATATATATATATATATATATATATATATATATATATATATATATATATATATATATATATATATATATATATATATATATATATATATATATATATATATATATGGGATGGCTAATGTGAGATCAAACTTAAAGTTGTGAAAATAAGATCTAGTCAAAATAACCATTAAAAACATTTATGAATAACCATTTTATCAATAATACACAAAAAATAATATATTAGTACATAAACTGATATTTGAATTACTGATACACAATTAAAATTTTTATTTCGATACATCAAAATCTCAAAAAACTGATATTTCGTACATAAAGTGATACACTTAATATATATCAACTACTAAATAAACTAATACACATTCAAAAATCTAATACACATTGCACATTGAATAAAAGTGTATCACCTAGATATCATCAAGTCTAAAAAGAAAAAATTCTTAACTTTACCAATTTTAGTCATAATTAATGAAATTTTTATTTTTGTTTTAGGAAGAGTGTCATTTTTCAAATTTTAGTTAGATCTTATTTTTACAACTTTAAGTTTGATCTTATTTGATCTAGATTATATATATATATATATATATATATATATATATATATATATATATATATATATTAAACTTCATCATTTTTTATAAAATCGTACGTACGTCAAAAGTTTATAAATATTTGGTTGTTTTCTTCGTTATCGAGAGACCTTTTTAACAGTACTTTTTTTATTCAACAAACCAATAGGTATGTGTTAGGTATTTGGCAAAAAAGGTTGCTATTTTATAGTTAAACCCTTTATAAATTTACATAAGTTAACACGAGCACCCTCTTTAGAACAACTTTGTTTTCTTTTCTTAAAAAGAAATCACCAAACCTAAAAGCTACTGTAAGTTGTACTAATAGCAGTTTCCCAAATGGTGATTCAATATTTAGCGTATACTCACATCCGGACAATAGTACAGGGGCCAAAAGCGGAAAGAAAAGAAAAACAAATTCAAAATGAAGAGAGAAAAAAGTACGGTACAAACGAACACTGCATGTCGAAAACAACCCAATCGGAAAATAATAATAACAACAACATAGTAGTAACAATTAGTGGGCTGTTTCATGGATCAGGGTAGCCCTTTAGTAATAATATTAAAAAATTGTGTTGGCCCATCTCAACACAATTAATAGTATATAGAATTTGAAACCTAGTAAGATATAAGTCCAAGGAAAGTAAGACCTGTAAAATGATTAATTATGTACTTTGCAAAGTCCATAGACATAATAAATTTAATTATTGAAAAGGCAAATGAATACTTCACAATCTAAACCAACCGCATCGTGTTAGAGTGGGTAGGAAGAATCAGTTGTTTGGCATCCTTTGCCGTGTAACAAGGGGGAGAAGAGGAAGATGGAGTCGGCGCCGCTTCTATTTCAAATGGTGTTTAACTAACGTAATTCGGTGTGCAAAAGAATACTTGCATCTTATTTGTACTACCCACACGTAATGCTCAAAATAGTTTTGGGGTTAAATGAGCAAGAGTTTTTTTTTTTTTTTTTTTTTTTTTTTTTTTTTTTTTTTGGGTAGTAGACTTGTCTTTTTTTCCTCAATGTGAACAATTTTATAAATCACAAAAGATTTACATGACTATATGGAAATCCACAGACATTCCGTATGATTATCCTACAGCCTCAACAACAAATAAAACATGCTATACTAGACAATAGCATTCAATCTCTATACTATACTTTTCTATATTCAGTATCTATTATACTTCCTCACTATACAGACACTTTATTTTTGAAGACTGTAGACCATTTTTCCTCAACTTTTTTAATAGCAGAACTTTCCTTCACCTTCAAGCTCAAGAGCCTCAATTTGAGTACTTCTGTGATTACTTTGATGAGATCAGCAGCATCTCTCTTCACTTTGCCAAACAATCTGGCATTTCTCTCTTGCCAAATGTAGTAAACAGCAACACTACATACCAGTTTTCTAATAATACACCAAATGCTCTTATTTGCAGGCAGTTTAGAGAAAATTAAGACAATTCTCCTCCAATCATTGGGGCACTTCATATTCATAAGGTTCTGCATTGCATCCCAAACCAGTTTAGCATATTGGCACTTGAAAAAGAGATGTTCATGAGAATCAATACAGAGATCACACATAGCACATTTCATAACTTCATTAAGCTTCCATTTTAACACTTTGTCTTGGGTCATCAGTTTTTCTTGAATTGCCATCCAAAGCACAAATGAATGTTTTGGAATAAACTGACTAAACCATACCAAAGAGTTCCATTCCATTTTTGTACCACTGGCATTAAATCTTTCCACACATTGCTAGTTGAGAAACCCTTCTGTACACCAGTCATGTTTATCCAAATTGCTTCATCATTTACACTACTGCATAACTGTGGAACCTGGATATTCTGAATGACAGGATATTTGATCAACCATTCACTAGGCCACTTCCAGACCCCATCTTCAATCATATCTGAAATGTACATTCCACTAGAAAGCCTAGCATCATAAATGTCTCTCTGTGTTATGAACTGGTTCAAAGGCCCAATACTACACCATTTGTCATACCACATAGAGATCTTCTTTCCATCCCCAACTTTGTAATGAATGTGATTCTTAACTGTATCCCTTAAATTCAAAAGAGTTTTCCAGATACTACTACAATTATTATCCACTTGCACTTCCCATAAACTTCTGCCTTTTAACTTCTCAACATGTATCCATTTAACCCACAAAGAATCTTTCTTAGCGGCTAAATTCCATAAGTGTTTGACCAATAAGACTTCATTCCACTTCTGTAAGTTTTTTATTTCTAGTCCACCTTGGTCTTTAGGAGTACAAATTACATCCCAAGCTACTTTAGCTATGCCCTTAACCAAATCCCCTTGATTCCATAAGAACCCTCTTAGTATCTTGTTTATATCATTAATCACTGCTTTTGTTAACAAGAATACAGAGGTCCAGTACACTTGCATAGAAGCCAGAACTGATGCAATCAACTGCAGTCTGCCCGTATACGATAACACTCTATTTTTCCAATCATTAACTTTGCTTTTCACTTTTTCCACTAAAATTTTGCAATCAGTGATACTCAACTGCTTAGTGACTAAAGGTACTCCAAGGTATTTAACAGGTAACTTGCCCACTACAAAAGGTAGTATTTGGAGGATGGTATTTTGCTCAGTTGCAGACAGTCCACCAAAGAACACTGTACTTTTCTTTATGTTAGGTTTAAGCCCTGAAATATCACTGAATTCCTCTAAAGTTTTCTTAATCACTCTAACAGAATTGATATCTCCATTGCAAAATACCAATAAATCATCGGCAAAACAAAGGTGAGTGACTTTTAGCTTCTTGCATCCCCAATGGTACGTAAACTGATGAGAGTTCCTCACATTCTTTTTCATAATGAGGTTTAACACCTCCATCACAAGTGTAAACAAATAAGGGGATATTGGGTCTCCCTGTCTCAATCCTCGACCACCACTAAAGTAACCAACTCTCTCCCCATTGACATTCAAAGAAAACTTAGTGGTAGTCACACACACCATAATCCAATCAACCATCTTCTTATGAAACCCAAACTGCACTAATACTTCTTTAAGAAAATCCCAACTTATAGTGTCATATGCTTTTTGTAAATCAATCTTAAATGCACATTTCTTCCCAAATTGCTTTCTATTATACCCTCTTAGTAGTTCTTGTGATAAGAGAATATTATCAGTTATTTGTCTACCAGCTATAAAGGCACTCTGAATTTCATCTACTAACTTCCCAAGCACTTTCTTAATTCTATTAGTAAGAATTTTACTAATACCCTTATACAGTACATTGCAGCACGCTATTGGCCTAAAGTCAGAAACTTTTAAGGGAACATTAATTTTGGGAACCAGAGAAATTAGAGTAGAGTTTACCTCACCAAGCAATTTGCCCTTCTCAAAGAATTCAGTTATGGCCTTACAAACATCATCTACAATAACCTCCCAAGAAGCTTTGTAGAACTTAGCAGTGAAGCCATCTAGGCCTGGAGCTTTGTTATCATCAATGTCAAAAATTGCAGCCTTTATTTCTTCATTAGTGATAGGAGCAATCATCTCCTCAGCTTCAATTTCACTAAAAGTTTTATATAATAGATTAGTACCCTGAAACTGAGTAACTACATCTTTGGCCCCAAGAAAGTTTTGAAAGTATTTAACAAACTGCTCAGCCACTTCTTCATTCTCAAATCTTTGTCCATCTTCATCACAAATACTCATAATTCTTCCCCTGTGCTTTCTACCCTTTAACACATTATGAAAGTATGCTGTATTTTTGTCACCTTCTTGAATCCATTCCACTTTTGCTTTTTGAAACAATAGACTCTCTTCATCTTTGACAGCTTCATTGCAATCTATTAATGCTTGACATTGTTCAAATCTCAGCTGTGCATTATTTGGATCTTTTTCCATTTCAGTTTGAGCTATTTTAATCTTCTCTCTGCATTTTTCCACTCTATCATAAACATCCCCATTTTTCCAGCTAAGATGATTCAAAGGATATTTCAAACTCTTTAACTTCTTAACAAGTTTATACATGTTGCATCCTCTGATATCTTTACTCCATTCTTCCTTAACTATCTGTAAAAACTCCACTTTTCTGGTTATGAAATTAGAAAACCTGAATGCTTTTTTCTTCTTGTTTTCACTTTTGGGAAAAGTAACAACTGATGGTGAATGATCTGAAATTAAGAAAGGTAGAAACTTCCCATACACTTCTGGATAATGACTAAGCAAGCAGTCATTAACCATAATTCTGTCTAGTTTCTTTAATGTTCTGCACTGAGGATTCTTCAAACTTTTTGTCCATGTGAAAAAGAACCGTGAACATTGCATGTCTTCAACTTCAATATTAGCAACACAGTCTTGAAATTCCACCATATCATTTGATGAGCTAGATGGACCATTGGAATGCTCATTTGCAGATAATGTGACATTAAAGTCTCCTAATATAACCCATGGTACTCCTGCTGTAATTTGTTTCTGCATTCCCAAATCTCTCCACAAATCCCTTCTTTCATTGCTGGAGTTACTAGCATAGACCACAGTACAATAAAATCTAATTTTCCTATTCACAGATTCAACAAGGAAGAAGATATTTTGAGATGATTTTGCTAGTATCCAGGTTCTCACCATGCTAGTATCCCAACCAACCATTATCCTACAACCTTTATTATTATCTTCACCATTAGTACTATATTCCCAATTTCCAAAAATCTTAGTGCAAACTTTATTTATCCTCGGGAATTTAATATGTGTCTCTAAAACTGCACATAAATGCAGTTTCTCATCACTAATAAGCTTCTTTACCTCCTTTTGCTTATCAGAAGTACTCATACCCCTGATGTTCCATGCTGCAAAATTGAAATCCATATCTCTCTATCTGTTTTTAGCTCACCTTCTCTCTATTCTGTTTTTGTTTTCTCTCAATTCTTTTGGCTTACCAATATATACTCTCTGTCTGTTTTTGTTTTCTCTCAATTCTTTTTCTCACAAATACTCTCTATCTATTTTTGTTTTCTCTCAATTCTTTTTGCTCACAAGACTCTCTATCTATTTTTGCTTTCTCTCAATTCTTTTTGCTCACTAATACTCTCTATCTGTTTTTGCTCTCTCAATTCTTTTATCTCTCACACACAATACAACTATTAATACTAACAATAAAATTCAAAAGTAAAAGATTATCCTTTAAAATACAAACTGTTTTGATTAAACAAAAGTGTCACCTTTTGTTCCATCAACTTCATTCCTCAGCACACTCTGCTCATTCTCATACAATTCCTCTATCACATCTTCTGATTCCATGTCATTAGCTGCATCAATCAGTTCCATTCTATCTTTGTAGTACCTTTTCATGTGATCATTCCACTTCATAACCTCTGTTTCTGTAGGAACCATCTTATTGCTGATAAAACCATCTACTATTTTCCTTTCATTGATATCAGGAACCAACTCATTCTCATCTACCAAAGAACTCAATAGTGTGAATCTGTTAGATCCTAATCCTGTATCCTTCCCTTTATTTTTATCCTTAGGATTCTCAGTCAATTTTGTAGCAGTCTGTTGACTTCTTTCCTTACTATTATCCAACTTACTACTGGATTCATTGCCTACATCAACTACCTTCTCTTTTCCTTTATCATTTGTCTTATCCTCATGGTTCCTTTTTTCATTAATTCTCTTATACTCAAACTTGTTATTAGCTTGCCTGCTAGCATTTCCTTTTGAAAACTTATTGCTAGCATTTGCGTACTTGTTCTGCCCATAGCTGTTCTTTCTATTGTCATTACCAACTTTTCTTACTTGCTTATTTTTAACCTCATTGAAACCATCATCGTTTTTCTCCTGTTCATTCTGTTTCTCTTTATCATCCCTAATAATCAGTCTGCAATTTTCTTTGTCATGTCCTAACACACAACAGTGTTCACACCTATATGGTTTCCAAGCATATTCAACTTCCACAAGCTTTTTCATCACTATTCTTGCATCTTTTTTCTTATAAACAATCTCAACCACATTCTTGAGTTCCTTACTAGCATCAAGTTCAACTAATACTCTAGCATATCCTAATCTACCCACCCCTGTTAAACACATCTGAGTAGTAACATCATCCATAATAAGCGGCTTGCCTAGACAACTAGCTAGAGTACTTATCCCTTTAACACTCCATGCTTCCAATGGGATATTAAGTAGTTTCACCCAAACTGGCAACTTCTTAGGTTCAGATCTATCTAAACATACATCAATACTCCACCTTTGTACAAAATGGGCTTATTATTCACCATCCATGGTCCATTACTAATCACATTTGGTATGCCCTGTTCATCACTAAACTTGAAAAAGAATACCCCTCTGTCATTCACAGTAACCTCTTCTAGACCATATTTGTACCACATTCTCCTTAAATGGTACCTTGCTTCATTAAAACTCATACTACACCCTAGAAATTGCCCACACACAGTCCTATTCCACTTAACACTTCCTAACTCAACTGTTTCTTCATCAAACACTGCAACTTCATGACCATCCTCAGCAATCTCAGTAGGAATCACTAACAGCTTATTATCTAATGTGGCTTTTTTAACAATGTCAACCAGACTGCTATTTTTCTTATTAGCATCATTCACAGCAACTTTTGCATTTTCAACAAAAGTAATAGCAACATTACCACAATCACGGCAAATCCCATCACAACTCACCTCATTACTATGAACATTCTTACTATTACTAGCACTTTCATTATCTTAAAACCAAAAAATTACATGAAACAAACTTTAAAGAGTTTTATCCCACTCTTCCACTTATATGTAAGTATGTGACTCATACAAGGTGTATGACTGATATACAAAAAGAGGAGGGGAACTCAAAAAAGTCAAAAGACACTATACATGTAACTAACTATTGGCCCATCTAAACACAAGTTAAAATTGGTTCTAGCGACCTTGTTTCTGGTGTTTTATGGTATATAACTTATATATTAATTATATTTTATTCTAGAGGGGTTATCTTAATAACACTTATTTCTGGGAGAAGGATAGGGGTGTTCATCGGTTCGGTTATCGGTTAATCGGTTTATTCGGTTCGGGTTGTTCGGTTAAAATTTTTTTTTGAGTCATAACTGAAAACCGAACCGAACCGAAAATATCTATAACCGAACCGAACCGAGAACCGAAACGAAGTTCGGTTCGGTTATGGGTCAAAACCGAAAACCGAATTTTTTACTTAAATAACACTATTTATATTTTTTTTTGAATTTTATTATATATATTTTTGGCAAAAAACAATATTTCAAGCATAAAAAAGTGTTTTTTTATATTAGTATAAAATTTTAATGGATATTTTTATATTTAAAATAATATAAATATAAAAAAAATATATTTAGATAGCTAAACCCATATCCAAACCGAAAACCGAATTTTTAATTCGGTTCGGTTCGGTTTTAACAAGTTCGGTTCGGTTTTATTTCGGTTCGGTTCGGTTCGGTTTTCGGTTTATTCGGTTAATTAACCGAACCGTGAACACCCCTAGAGAAGGATACTTTTTTCCAGAGAGATCTAAGCCCAAATACAATGTCAATATATAGATAAAGTAACCCAAAAAGCCCAACTAACTGTTGGAGTTTATGGATATATATATATTAATAAACATATGTCTAGAATCGAACTCGAGACCTCGGGATTGCACACGTTACGAATGAGTATTAAGAAATAATAATTAATATATTTATATATTTATTATACACAAGTATGTAACGATCGTTGGTATTTACTGTTAATGACTAACGACCGTTAGACGCAAGATAAGGAAAGTATTTGTTTAAGTAATATGGTAACCCAAGAAGGGTCTAGAACCCCCTTGGGCCATGGATCAGCCGAATGATGGGTTGGGGCAACCCATACCCTAACTTGGTCCCCAAGATTCTTAAACACTATATAAACAAACCTTAGGGTCAATTGTTTTTACCTTTTGTACACACAATTATCCCTAAAGTTTTCTCCTCTCCTCCTTGCTCTCTAAACCAATCGTACAACACCCTTTTGGGTTTGTGGATCGACTTTTGTTCTTCAAAAGTGTTCTTGTGTTGTTACTAGCATCACCTTAATACGGTTTAATTCGTGTGTACAAGAATGAGGTAACAACATACTTTTGTTGTTATCAAGGGATCGATTAACAAAACGGTAAGGGGTTAATCATTGATCCACATAAACTCTAATTAGGGTTCATCATATTGTTCAAGACTATTAATTGATTTTTGTTTTGCTAGAATCACTAAAGGTACGTTCCTATTTAATTTATGTTAATCTCTTATGTGTTATATATGTTCCTACGCTTCCGCATATGTGTTTACCTGTTTATATGATGGTCATGATTCTAATATTCTAACAGTGGTATCACGAGCTTGCTATAACATGTAATTGATTACATAAAACACATAAAAAACGAATTTTGATTGTTTTAGATACATGTTTTGGATCTAGGGTTTTGTTTTTTTTTTAATTTTTTCGAAACCCTAACCCTAATTTTTTTGGGGGGGTCGATTTATTCCATGAACCCTAATTAGGGTTTGTGGTTTGATTAATTAATTAGATTAGAAACCCTAGGTTGCCTACATGTTTATGTGTTATTTGGGCCTATCCTTGACCTAATTGGTAATTGTTATGCTTTGATCCGTGACGAAACATGCATGTTAGTCATGGGTTATTAATTGTTTATTAATTGTTAAGCTTTTTCACATGTTTAGATAGATCTAACATTGGGGAAGACCCCATAATTATTAAAATCAATTATGTGTTATGTGGTATGTGATTAGCTTTGGCCTACGCAATTGACTTGTCAATGTATGTGGCACTTCCATTAAGAGGTGAAGGCCCTAGTTAATTATATACATATAAAAACCTAGAATTGATTTTGTTAGGATCTTTTCTAAAAAGATTGCATGTGGCTAATTGTTTCACCTTTATAATTATTATGTTATTTGTTGTTTTGATTTGTTTTTATTACTTGTTTTTATGGTTTAATTGTTGGACACGTTTGTAAGCAATAAAAGGGTAATTTTTATAAAGAAAATAATATGGACTAATAACGGTGAAACAAAAGTGATAAAGTAAGAATCTTGCAAGGTCTTAAGTGCCGCTAGTGGTCCGATTCGCACGGTAATCAGCTCCCAGGCGAGACTAGCAAAATTCATACTTTATTACATGATTTTGAGATTGAATCCATAAACTTTTGCTTGATTGATATTTTGTACAAATATGCTTTTAAAATTAAGTCCTTTAAGACGATATTCATAACCGTGATTTGAAGGCTTAGAAAAGAGCCTTAGAGTCTGCCTTGGTTATCACAATCTTGAATATGTCTTAAACGAATTACTTTTAAAATCATAATTGTAGAAAGTCATCTTAGGTTTTATTAAACCTCAAGTAAAACTTTGTGTATTAATTTCACGAATTGGTAATAAAAAGGTTTTGAAAACTTATGTTATAAAGATGAGTGCATGCATCTTTATACATGTTTTGATTTTCAAATCAAAAATTTATACCCTAAAATTTAAGTTACATGCCATCTAACTATAAGAAACACTTGAAGTTATTATTTAGTAAACGTGAGATGCATGCTGAATTTTAATGACAAGGTAAATTTCCGAGTGTGCGTGAGACCACACATGGAGAATTTGCAGTTTCTAAGTTAGACGACTTAATTAAGTTGATGCGTGAGACCTAGAGCTTAAGGCATGAGATGGGATGAAACATGCTTACATGACAAATTGATGAATCAATTTGATGTAAATCCCATAATGGTCTAGGAATTGGAAAAGTGTTTGCCAATTATTGTTTGACAGAGTACCATCTTTTATACTTTCACCACTAGCAGATCAACTGATGTGGTGGAATCTATGTAAAGTTGGATCCTAGATTTTCAAGAAAATATGTTGGTTATATGAATATATCCTTGGGTATTATATTTTCTTGGAAATATAAATTATCGAAAATACTAAAATTGAATTTTGTAAATTCTTTAAATGTATTAATGCAACTCAAAACCGTAAACGTGAGTTATTCTTTTAATTGATCTACACCCGTTTGGGTTTTTGGTTAGAGTCGATATTTACAAAAGGAATAAATATAGTCTTCTTTCCATTAGGAGAAGTGTGAGACTTAAATCCTACTCCTTTTCATGAATGAGAAAGGTATAATAGGATGATTAGAATTGTCTAAATTCTAAATACATAACTCATAGCAAACTTTAATAGTAAGAGTATATGCACCTTATGAGTTATTAAATTAGAAGCTAGACTGATTACTGCATAATGGTAAAAGACGAATTAGATTATTTTATCTAGTTGTTTTGGTTTGATCATTTACAGATACTACATACAATTGTTGGAATGGTAAATCTATAAAGGAAGAAATTGCATGCCCAGATTTTTTCAAGTTAATAGTTTGGAATGTGATGAATCACATTTATGTAGTAGATTACATCCTTTTATAACCTATATAATTGTTTGAATGGGTTTTCTTAAAAGATATAGGAAAGTAAACAAGTACACTATTTCCTTTCACTGATTAATGAAACATTTACAATGTTGTCAAATTCAGTGGGAGTATTATGTTCTTATGGCTGAATAAGGGATTATTATAATGTTCTCTAATTCAGTGGGAGTTACAAGACTTATTGTCTTGATTGTAACTTAGATTATCTTTTGAATATCTCAAGGTAATTACTTTCCAAATATAGACACTAATATTTTCAAGGATAGTCATGTACGTTTCCTTGATTGATTGAGTAAACTCTATATCTACTAAGTTATGTTAATGACACAAATCATATTGTTCAAATTAACAAACGCGTGCGTGTTGTTTATATGATACATGGTGTTGTACCATGCACAAGTGGGAGAAATCTTCATTATGTGCAAAGTACAACACATAAGAATATGATTTAAAAGATTCTCTTAACTGCAAAGTAAGAGATTATAATTCTAGTTAGATTAATACATCTAATCTAAGAAACACTTGGTGTTGAAATTTAGTAAACGTGAGACGCATGCTAAATATTAACAATAAGGTGAATTTCCATGTATGCGTGAGACCAACATGGATAATTTACTGTTTCTAAATTAGACATCTATTAGAACATGTGTCAATAACAATACTACTTCAACTTTAATATTTATGTATTATTGGAATGACATAAATGCATGAAGTAATATAATACTCCTTCAATAATTATGTATTCTTAGAATGACATAAATAAATGAAGTAGTGTGTTAACTTGAAAATATTATTGAAACCAAATGATGGTGTTCGTGATTACTTTAATTATACATGTTTATACTTTATTGTATAGTTATAAACATGAAGTCTTTTAAGTGTTACAAGACTTATAATAAAGTAAGACGTTAGCTTGTTATGGTCTTTTAATTAAGACATATACAAGAAGTCATTGAGTTGATCAATGATTAAAAACGTATAATGGGATTATAACAAGTTTATGTTTTTATGAGACATAAACATAAAGTGACTTGGTAAAAAGTACTTGGGTTATAAAGCAATTGGCTTGAAAATACTATCATACCATTAAGTTGATTTAGTTGGTAAATAGACAAGCTAAAAGATATATGGTTATCTTACATATTGTTAGATTGTCTTACAATATGAGTTCTAATGAAATACTAGATTATAGTATGTTCAGTTAGGAAATCAAACTCTTGTTGTAGTGTTTGGTTCAAGATAACTACATCTTCTTTTCTTCCAAAAGTTATCAAGGTTAGAAATTGAGTATGGATTGAATATACTCAATTAGACTACTAGAAGATGAATAAGATATTATTGAATTATGAAATGTGATGAATCACATTAAGTCTTAAAATTGGAGTTCTGAATTTGTTAAGCTACTTATGTGAAGGTTATTAACAAAGAACTATCAATGTGTATTTGTAATGTCCTAAAAGAGAAAATTGGATTGTTGCTCGAATTGCTAAGTACTTATATTCTATATAATGCTAAAGGCAAGTGGGAGTATTTTATCTTGATAAGATAGAATTACAAGATACATAATCTTCTAAAGACACACTAGTAAAAATCATGATGAGGCAAAACATGTAAATGATAAACCTCAAGATAATGGAATTATCATTCATAGATCCACTTGGATATCTCAGGTATTTAATTAATATGCTGACGATAATATGATGTAGTATTACCAAGAATAATGAATTGGGTAAATTACTCATATTATGAATGTTGTAGATGCTGTTCATAAAGATATTCAAATTTAAATTTTGGTTTATCTTAATTCTTAATGGTTAGAGAATAAAGATGAGTTTGTTCAAAGACATTGTAGGCCTAGTGGTTTAAATCTTTGTGTAAAAATCATATGGACAAAATTGTACACATATCTTAATGAATATCTTATGACAAGATTATTAATCATACTTAAGCAATTAACTATGATTGAATACTCTTTCTTAAGTACATTAAAGATATAAAGATGGTAATTGTCATATTTACATGAATGTGAAATTTGACAATGGAATATCAAAACCTCTTTCTTGAATAATTACTTGAGCGAGGACGATAAGTAATCAAAAAGGAGTTTATGAATTCAAGTAAATCTTTGGAAGTGTACAAAGTGCAATAATCCATGAATGGATAAATGCATGCATCTAGAATATTAATCTTATGTTTAATTATTATATCCATGAATTGATTTATAATTGAAATAAGATAATTTCTAAGTATTCCTGAAAGCTAGTGGGAGTATTATGTTTGATTCACTAAATCATATATATTGTAGAGAAACATTCCATATAAGTAAAAGGTTAGACTTAATTTGGAATGAAACTTTACTTGAAAGATTTAGGAAATATAACATACAACCTTGAACCAACAGTTTATTATTAAATAAACAAGTGCGGTAAATAAATTCTAAATAGAATATGATATATTATTTAGGATGACTAAATGGATATACATATTTGTAAAGATCAAACATGAATAAAATCTAAGTTTGACTGAAGGATTTTCATGTGCATTATATTATTGTTGTATCATGCTTAAGTGCTTAATGATTTGACAATATTTGATATCCAATTAAAAGTTATTATATAACTTGTGTAATAGATATTTTAATGAAAAATGTTTGAAATTAGAATAATGATTCTCAAATTGGAATAGCTCCTAAACATTACACATTGGATATTAAGTTTACGGAAATTTTAAGAGCATATTGTGTTTAATATACAATGATGCTGGTTTAATTGAGATGACACTCAATAACTAGTCATGAAGGATTTCATAAAAACTAGTTGTGCTTAACTAAGAGCATAGTTGCATTATACATTAAAGAATTAGAATACTTTAAACTTTAAAATGTTTGAAAGTTAGATTATAATAAATTAGTGATTGAGGATATCGCACCAGTTATGAAAGATTGTGTAACTATATCAAGATAGTTGGATATACACATACAAGAATTTTAATTATTGAATTCTTGAAAGAAGTATTCTCAAAATTCGGATAGATCATAGTTAGATGAGATAATGCCTTGTCAACAAGTATGATTGTCATTACTTGAGGCATAATTGACTCCAAGTTATTACTTGAGACAAAATTCATTAACTAGTATTATCATGCATTGATCTATTTTGGTATTTGGATAAAGGACATTAAACAATTATTATTTATAATGAATTAAAGTACTTAGTACGTTTGTTTTCATAAATAATAAATTGTGTCCTATATTTGCATGTTTAAATCCGTGAATAACTCATGTTATTCTAAATTGTCCATTGTCAATTAATGATATGGGAATATCATTAAACTAAGACAAATCTGAGTATTGGTTAAGAATATACTTGGAAGTATATTGATGCGTTGACATACCAATTTCACATGATATTCGATGAATTGAATATAGGACTTATCCTAACTACATGATTTTACTTTATGGATCTTGTTAGTAAGTAAATCATGAATTTGTTATCCTCAGACTTGAGATACCAGATAAGTGTCATGGATGTAGTGCATTTTTGTAAAGCAATCTACCGCTCACCGTAACAGGGAGTTATAAGGGTTGTTTTCTGAAGTGTTGCAAAGTCCATGGGTTATTCTTGTAGTCAAGAAAGAATTTGTTCCTTCAAATTCGTTTTGAAGCTATACTGTTGGGCCCCTCGTAGGGTTGACAAGATGTATGCGTGCGCACGCCCAAAGTCTATCTGGAATACGTTCAGATGTTTTGGTAATCTTGCTCAATCATAAACAACGAGAAACAGAATTGTTAATTAAAGAATGACTAAGATCCATATCTTTATTAACGTAGTATTAGAAACAAAAGAATGATAATAATAATGATGAATCATTATAGGTTTTTCCAGGAAACCTTCCTCGAGTTGATCTAGGGGCATTGGCGTGTTGCTAGACGCTTACCAATGTCATTATGTTATTAATAGATATCCAAGTGGGAGCTGTTGGAGTTCATGGATATATATATATATTCATAAACGTATGTCTAGAATCGAACTCGAGACCTTGGGATTGCACACGTTATGAATGAGTATTAAGAAATAATAATTAATATATTTATATATTTATTATACACAAGTATGTAACGATCGTTGGTATTTACTGTTAATGACTAATGACCGTTAGAGGCAAGATAAGGAAAGTATTTGTTTAAGTAATATGGTAACCCAAGAAGGGTCTAGAACCCCCTTGGGTCATGGATCGGCCGAATGATGGGTTGGGGCAACCCATACCCTAACTTGGTCCCCAAGATTCTTAAACACTATATAAACAAACCTTAGGGTCAATTGTTTTTACCTTTTGTACACACAATTATCCCTAAAGTTTTCTCCTCTCCTCCTTGCTCTCTAAACCGATCGTACAACACCCTTTAGGGTTTGTGGATCAACTTTTGTTCTTCAAAAGTGTTCTTGTGTTGTTACTAGCATCACCTTAATATGGTTTAATTCGTGTGTACAAGAATGAGGTAACAACATACTTTTGTTGTTATCAAGGGATTGATTAACAAAACGGTAAGGGGTTAATCATTGATCCACATAAACCCTAATTAGGGTTCATCATATTGTTCAAGATTATTAATTGATTTTTGTTTTGCTAGAATCACTAAAGGTACGTTCCTATTTAATTTATGTTAATCTCTTATGTGTTATATATGTTCCTACACTTCCGCATATGTGTTTACCTGTTTATATGATGGTCATGATTCTAATATTCTAACAGTTGTATCACGAGCTTGCTATAACATGTAATTGATTACATAAAACACATAAAAAACGAATTTTGATTGTTTTAGATACATGTTTTGGATCTAGGGTTTTGTTTTTTTTAATTTTTTCGAAACCCTAACCCTAATTTTTTTGGGGGGGGGTCGATTTATTCCATGAACCCTAATTAGGGTTTGTGGTTTGATTAATTAATTGGATTAGAAACCCTAGGTTGCCTACATGTTTATGTGTTATTTGGGCGTATCCTTGACCTAATTGGTAATTGTTATGCTTTGATCCGTGACGAAACATGCATGTTAGTCATGGGTTATTAATTGTTAAGCTTTTTCACATGTTTAGATAGATCTAACATTGGGGAAGACCCCATAATTATTAAAATCAATTATGTGTTATGTGGTATGTGATTAGCTTTGGCCTACGCAATTGACTTGTCAATGTATGTGGCACTTCCATTAAGAGGTGAAGGCCCTAGTTAATTATATACATATAAAAACCTAGAATTGATTTTGTTAGGATCTTTTCTAAAAAGATTGCATGTGGCTAATTGTTTCACCTTTATAATTATTATGTTATTTGTTGTTTTGATTTGTTTTTATTACTTGTTTTTATGGTTTAATTGTCGGACACGTTTGTAAGCAATAAAAGGGTAATTTTTATAAAGAAAATAATATGGACTAATAACGGTGAAACAAAAGTGATAAAGTAAGAATCTTGCAAGGTCTTAAGTGCCGCTAGTGGTCCGATTCGCACGGCCGAATATTCATGAATTATCACGTACATGTCAAAGCATCAAACATTTTCTTTACCTAATAAAATTCATTTCATAGTTGACAATCAAAGAACAAACATGCATGTAATATATTGGGCTAATATTAGACCTATAGTTTGTTTTATTATTCATTTTCGTTGTGGCTTCTTGTTTTGAGTTGTGTCGACCCTCCACCCGTATGGATACCAAACTCCAAACTATTATGAGAATAATACGAGAAATGGATTTTTGGAAAGTAAAAAGGAATACGTTCGGGATTGGGAATATTTGATTTTGAGGAAATGATTCTGAACGAGTTTATATTGTTAGGAGGTGCCGAGTCTGTAGTTGCCGTTATTTGAGTTGATATACATCTTACTTCTATCGATTTCTTTCTGCTGATTGCTGGACTTGAGGTGAGGCATAACCTCACTTTTACTCTTGAACTTTGTTTTCATTACTTGGGGTGAGAAACGTGCAAATTATTTTATCTGGACTATTATCGCCTTTGATTTCAAAACTTGCTATGCTTATAGAACTAGGTAGGATTGAGAGCGAGGCCTAGTCAAGAACTAGGTAAGCTATGGAGCGAGGCCTAGTCGAGAACTAGGTAAGATATGGAGCGAGGCCTAGTCGAGAACTAGGTAAGCTATAGAGCGAGGCCTAGCCTAGAGCTAGGTAAGCTATACAACGAGGCCTAGCCTAGAGCTAGGTAAGTTAAACATGTCGTATCCTTACGCATGTTGGGTATGTCGTATCCTTATGCATACAATTGATTTGGTTAGAATTGGTTATTAGACTATAGTGTGCACCTATAGGGTTAGTTCGTTTTGGTTGGATGACTGAGGCCTAGTATAGCTAGCAAGCGTTTTGTGTATATGTCCACTTGATTTAGTTATGAATTTAAACCTATGATCTCACCAGTGAAAGCTGACTTTTAGCGCGTTTTCTCAGGTAATTAAGTGATGCCCTTGGATGCTTGGATTGGAGGCTTGGCTTTGGCACCTGGTTTATGGATCTATTTTCTAAAACTCTGATATATATTTGTGGACCTACGTTTATTTCTTTTGGGCCTTACTTTGGGATAAATGTAAACTTTAAAACCTGTTTGGTTGTGTTTTTCCTATGTTTACTTTATCTCGTTCTATTATGACTTGTGTTGGATACCAATCCCCCGTAACACCCCGAAAGCTTGTTGAGTCTTCCTCTGTACCAAATTTTGGGGGTGTTACACATTTAGTGTTGGATATTTTAGTGTAATTGGATTAACCTGTTTGACCAATTTAGTCATAGTAAGACATCATTTAGGCTTGGAGGTGCGGAGTGCATGCCTATTTAAATTTATTATGATCTTAGGAGCGAAGCCTCTAAGGGACATGGGTCCGAGGAAAGTGCCCCTGGGAGTAGGGTCCAAGTTGTTATGGTAAAAGTTCCTCAGAAAATTAAATTTTCAGAAATTAAGGGACTAATTTTGACAACTTTGAAACCCTTGAAAAAACTGCATAAAAGACCTAATCCTGATTTTGGGAGAGACGCTTTTCTTTTTGGTCATGAATATTCTCTGGTTCATCAATCTCAAACACAAGTATTCAAAACGTTCTTAATCTCTGAATTGTATCCGATTGAATAATTCGGGGGAACCACCGAATTGATTCGACCTGAAAGTGTTCACACGCCTTTCAGAGATTCAAACAATATCCGGTTGTGTTCGTTTATTCTGTTTATCCCCTACAAAGATCGAATCAAATATAGAAGATGACGAACCCTGATTCTGTGAAGGATATGATTAATTATATTAAGTGATATAATATTCCTTGGTGATAATCATGATGAAGGTGTTCTTGAAATCTGGAAACATGATAGACATACTGATACGAGGATAATTAAATCAAGCATCCTACAAGTAGGCACTTTCTGTTTGCACTTTCTTTTTGTGCATGATGAATTTTATCAAGTGCTATAATTTGCATGTGAATATAAAAAGGCAACTAGACTAACTAATAAGTTAATTGAGAATGCATAAATTTATTGTTCATGAATATGGAAGTCATTGAGTAAAAATTATATACGTACATATTTAAATATGTAAATATAGAAATTAATGACGGTAGTCACATATTCAATCATTAATAATTGCCTTGGTAGTTATCTTATTGGTTTTGAGCAAATCGTTGTGCACTTGTGCAAATACTGAATATTAATGGCTTATTCCATTTTGCATGTTGAAACTTTGAAGTGAAGTTATTCTTGGTTGGGTAACCATAGTATTTACTATTAACAGTATATGTTTCTTTTCATGAAAGAAAACATATGATTATTTATGTTAATGTCTGGCGGTAACCGAAAGTTTTGGTGGTTTGTTAATTTGGCCAGTGACTAACCATAAAGATATCCAGATAACAAACAGTAATATGATTTTGCATGGTGTTGATTTACTTGTTTTGAAAAATTTGAAGTTAGCCTTTGAATTGATTTGTATATTCAGTGACTTGTTGAAAATAGCATGGTTACTCTTGATTGATGTTCAAGTTGTTGTAAATCACAGTTATACAATTACGATAAAAGACATGGCTTAATGAATGTCTTTGTTTCCCTCTTGATACACCTACTGTATATGTAGGACATGCATTATTCTGATCGGTGATTTTAGAAAACAGAAATGTCCATGAAACTAAATGATAATTCCATATTTGGACAGACACTTTGTACTAAATGTCTTCTGTGATTACAATAGTGACCTTTGGTTGATCGCTTTGTTTTTTGACGTTAAATCGATGCAACTGATTTTTTGAAATGGAAAAGTTATGATATCGATTGGAAAGAAACATTGCCATAATATGAACCAAGTAATTATTTACTTGATTAAGCCGTTGTTTGTGGTTTAGAATACTATGGATGTTCTTTAAGTAAGTATGAACTGATGTGAGTTTTATTTATTGATCAAGGAGACCATGGTCAGATTTTTCACACTTGAAGTGAATGTAGAATCTTGAGATCAATAAAATGTGCATTCGTAAGTGTTTGAATTTTACACTTGGTGTGGATGTAATGTTTTGATTAACAATATGCTTGATTTGTTATGTGAATTAAGTGTGTCTTGGCTACTTGGCTTTCGAGTTGTTTAATTGACTACCAATGGATTGGTACGGTATTTACTCTATGATTTGGCTTAAAGCCTGTTGCCTGCTTTGTAGTCTAAGTTGACATGAAAAAATATATGTCATGAAAAATCAAATAAACATTTAGTGGTCTCATAATTACTCATGAGGAAAGAACGTTGTAAACAAGTATTTTAATACTTGGTAGAAACCAAGGATTATTGGTTTAGAATACAACAAGATCCTTTGAGTAATATAAGGATAAATTGATGCATGTTGGATAAATGATCAAGGAGACTATGAATCTACAAGCGATGGATTTTACGCTTGGTAGAGATAGTTTTGGGATCAAAGGACAAACGTTACGCAACGTATCCAATGATGACATCAAGATAGTTTATTTGATGCTTCTTAGTTTAAAGAAGTGTATGGTTAAATGACTTGATAATAAACATATGATATTATGTTTTAAAGTCAATGCTACCATGTTGAATGCTTGTTATAGCAAAAGATATCAATAGCTTACCACTTGACAAAGTGGTTTGCAAGAGACTTAGTGAACAAAGTCGGAATAGGGATGAAATAAAAGTCCGTTTAAAATTTCTAATGGTGAGACACCCAATTCCCTTCTAATATAATGTTAGAAGCTGAATTCAATGCGGAAAGCTCACACTTAGAGATTGGAACACATAATATACTATCCCAAGGTATGTGTTCAGACCTGCAAGATAAAGAGGTTTAAGTTTATCTTCTTAATAGTTCTTTTGAAAAAGTGCAAGCAGGGCATGATTAAAAGAAACTACCTATATGAGCATGAAGTTTAGCCGCTTCAAGAAGCTGGGACTTGGCTTTGACATGCTTATGAAGGATAAGGACATAGGCTAGTAAAACATGTGTAAAGATAGAACTACTATGTATGTAAAATTTTGTGTACATTATCTTCGTGTATTCATAATGAATTCCCAGGGTTCAATCCTTAGCGACACTCTGGTATTCGAATATTCGGAATGTGTAATGTACCAATGTGAAATTCAATCGTTACGACATTTCATTTATGCAAAAGTTTGATTGTTTGAGATCACTTGGCTTTGACATGCTTATGAAGGATAAGGACATAGGCTACTAAAACATGTGTCAAGATAGAACTACTATGTATGTAAACTTTTGTGTACATCATCTTCGTGTATTCATAATGAATTCCCAGGGTTCAATCCTTAGAGACACCCTGGTATTCGAATATTCGGAATGTGTAATGTACTAATGTGAAATTCAATCGTCACGACATTTCATTTATGCAAAAGTTTGATTATTTGAGATCACTTGTTTTAGTTAATCAAGGATTGCACTAAAATAGGAGAGGATTGTTGGATATTTTAGTGTAATTGGATTAACTTGTTTGACCAATTTAGTTATAATAAGACATCATTTAGGCTTGGAGGTGCGGAGTGCACGCCTATTTAAATTTATTATGATCTTAGGAGCGAAGCCTCTAAGGGACAGGGGTCCGGGGAAAATGCCCCTAGGAGTAGGGTCCAAGTTGTTATGGTAAAAGTTCATCAGAAAATTAAATTTTCAGAAATTAAGGGACTAATTTTGACAACTCTGAAACCCTTGGGAAAAATGCATAAAAGACCTAATCCCTGATTTTGGGAGAGACGCTTTTCTTTTTGGTCATGAATATTCTCTGGTTCATCAATCTCAAACACAAGCATTCAAAACGTTCTCAATCTCTGAATTGTATCCGATTGAATAATTTGGGGGAACCACCGAATTGATTCGATCTGAAAGTGTTCACACGCCTTTTAGAGATTCAAACAATATCCGGTTGTGTTCGTTTATTCTGTTTATCCCCTAGATTTAGTACATTCTAGTTTCCTTATAAGCATCCCCACCCACAAGACCACCCGAAATCCCATCGAGCCCACCGCAAAGACAAATGGCATGCCCGTAGATCAACTTGAGTGCATCCAAAAGGCAGTGTTAAGAGGAAGCAATTTTTGGGCAGCCGGATTGCGTGCACTCTACTTTGCAACCACATTGATCCTATGGATTTTCGGCCCGATTCCTATGCTTCTTGGTTCAGTAGCTACAGTGATGATTTTACATTTCCTAGATTTACATAATGGAGATTATATTCAATTTGACCAAAACAAGAGTAATGGTAATGGTAATGGTCACTTTTAGGGAATGAGACTGACCAGCATTATACTCCTGTGGTGGTTGATAATGGTCGATACAATGAAATGCTATTTGCTTGAAATCTACTTTGGAAATTTTTGTAAAAGATTAAATCATTATCTGTTCTTTCTTATTTGTCTTAATACTTGTTGAACTGTATCAGCTTCTTATATCCGTTTCCAAAAAGAAATTTCATTCATTTTGTGAGACACGCATACTCTTTCAACGGCAATTATTTCCTAAAATTATTAATGATTCTTTACACTTAAATATACACACTCAGAGACAATTCAACTCAATTGTGAAAACAAAACTTGTTAATTAGGAAGATATATGTTAAAAAGATCCAATAATATATATAACTAAACCAAAGAAGTTCTTGCCAGCCACATTGAGTCCGACTTAAAACCCAAAATATATATTTGGCGTTGATAAGTAGTTTTCATACGCATTTAAACATAATAATTGACCATTATCTTGCAATTAGTCCTTCGCAGATTATCCAAGTTTTATTGGATATTTGAGCTCAAACTCGAGAGGAACTCTATTAAGTTTAAATAAAGACAAGAATGAGCTTGAAACATAGAACAATGAGTTCAAGCCATACGAACTCAGAGTTAAATTGTTTTTAGCATTCCAGCTGTGCCGTGTTAATGGATTTCTTGAACTATTCAAAGCAGCAAGACTACTACTAATCAGGTGATCAAATCACCTTTAAGCTTAAGTAACACCATGGATGTACGTTTTACCTTAACATTTTTTGGCCTACCTATTGGATAGTTATGCAAGTTGGTTTTCATTTTCTGTTTATAAAGTAATAAAAATAACACCAACACTTTATGTGCTTTTTTGTAAAGGTTATGCTTTTTGCACATTAGATTTTGATACATATAACTACTTTTTTACCTCTCAAGTAAGTTGATAATACTTTTTATGCAATAGAATATTGCGCAGTACAGGTGATTTCGAATTCATATTCTGATACTTTTGTTCCATGAGTACATAGTATATCTTCCTTATGTATCTAAGCATGTTTATAATTTTTCCTATATCGAGTGCATATACTATCTCTTCTCCGCATTAGAAGATTGGACAGATGGCCTAAACACTTGTACAAATGTCTACCTAATGATTGCAAAATGAGATTATATATATAATGATAGCATTACCTATTTCATTAAGAAAAAAGACCATAGACGACTTATATTCATTAAAGAAAGAAAGTAAAGAAAACATTCATTTGTTTAATTGGTTCATTATCAATTATATAAACTACTTAAGATTCAGTCTAATGCAGCTGCTGCATATTATAACATCTTGTTATATTCCCTGTTAATATCCATACTTTTACTCAAACTCATGGACGTAACCGGAAAATTTAGAATGCCACTGTTAAAAAAGTCTGACTCCAACCTAGCCTAACTCTAACCTTGTGGTACTCAACTTCTGTTAGTCGGAAAAAAAGATCAAAGCAAAACGGTTTATATTAGCAGTCTAGCAAAAATGCAAAATGATATTTGCTAGTTATGAATATGACCCCATTGAGTGGAGACCAAAGTCTCCCCACCAATCTTTGTAATTAATAACCATCATCAATAGGTACAATATTTTGAAGCCCCTACCTAAATTTCCTAGCACTGCGACCGTCTCCATGCTATATATATAACTCCATTACCCCCTCCTAAATAGAGCACACTCAATCCAACACCAAGAAAACACATTGACAAGAGAAAAGAGAAAAGAGAATAATGGGTTGGACGTTTAAGGAAGAATACCTGGATTTAGTCCTGGTGCCATCTGCCATCTTGATCATGTCCATCTATCATGTCTTTCTGATCATTAGATACAAAAGAGATTTAAAACTATTTGAACTAAAAAACAGTGGATCAAAATATAGCAATTCAAGAAACAGCGATTCAGAAAAGAGCAATTGGATAACCACATCAATCGGCTATGAGAATCGTAACAAGAAGGCTTGGGCAGCAAACATTCTTGAGGTATAACTTGAAAGCACTTGTATTCTTTATGAATTTTTAGAGTTTTAAATTCGGATGTGACAACTGAAGCTAAAAAGGGGACATATCAAATGGATGTATAATTTACAAGTTGCAAAGTATATGGATAATATATACAACATTCTAATTTTTTTTTTTTTTTTTTTCTTGTATTGATGCAGATTGAAGTTAAAGACAGAGGGTTTGCTGTGACTGTTCTTAACGGTCAAATATCGGCTGCAACTACCCTGACTTCAATTTCTCTAACTTTATGCACGCTTATCGGAGTTTTACTCGGAAAATCTACGGAAAACTTGCTTACAAACAGTTTTATCTTTGGGGACAAAAGTAAATCCACACACTCCATCAAATACGTGGCGATTTTATCTTTCTTCATAATGGCTTTTGCTTGTTTTGTACAAACTGCAAGGCATTTTGTACATGCTAGTTTTCTTATTTGCGCTCACACTGACAAGGTTACCTCGGATCATGTTGAGTGCATCCAAAAGGAAGAGCTCAAAAAGGAAGTTCTTGAGTGCATCCAAACGGCTGTGTTAAGAGGAAGCAATTTCTGGGCAGTCGGATTGCGAGCACTCTACTTTGCAACCAATTTGCTTTTATGGATTTTTGGTCCGATTCCTATGTTTGTTGGTTCACTAGTTACAGTGATCATT
The DNA here is from genome assembly GCA_030686995.1 of Artemisia argyi. Lineage (NCBI taxonomy): Eukaryota > Viridiplantae > Streptophyta > Magnoliopsida > Asterales > Asteraceae > Artemisia > Artemisia argyi. The sequence continues at coordinate 213,058,937 of CM060702.1, forward strand.
TCGTACAATCTAGATGTGAATAAAAAAAGACCTATTAACTATGGAACAGGTATAAATAATCAACTCGACAGTAAGCGATAGAGACATGGAATAAACACCCTCAAAATCACATTAGGGGGGTGAATGTTGGACCTTAATGTTATAGAAGCAAAGTTAGGGTTAGTATATATGTATTATGTATTTTATGTAAAGTCTGTAACCCAAGACAGTATTAGGCTGGGGCATAAATAACGGTATAAACCGTTTTAGAATATGTATAATGTTTACTTTAGAAGAATCGGCATGTCTCTTTGTGAAGGCACCGATTCATTATGTATAAATAGGTCTAAGAGTCTGTAAACAAATCAATCAATACAATTCAATCAGTTAGTTACATATTTGATTATTCATCAGTTTCTGCAAATCTTTGTTTACTTCTGTCACATAGTTTCTGTCCCAAGCTGTTGTCCCAAACACACTCGTTTCAATCGACGCCCACACATCACTAATTAGGTCCTCGGGTCAATCTGCTCACCTTACTCACATCTATGTTGTGTAGTAATTCTTGGCATCAATCGCACTCTCTTATGCCACTACTTTAAACTCAGTTTGTTATCAGATTATTATTGGATCTTTTCAACTAAATATTCAATGACAAAACATTTCAATTAGATGTACAAAGACAGCTACTAATATTAAGACGGATATCTCATATTATATGTAAAAGGATAAATTTTTTTCTTCGATTAACCTCAACCAACAAATTCTACTGAAGACAAAAAGAAATATGATGCATGAACATATAACTATCCTCCATAGTCACTTACTTTATGTTTTGCTTCTTATGTGATTAGCAAAACTTTTGTTGGATAATCTGGCATGAACTCTATTCAACTTTATCAAGTTTGAGTTTATAAGAACTCTACTACTCGATTCCCTTTCATTTTTTTAGCTTTACATATGTATTTATATAATTATGACAAGCACTGATAGATCTTTTTTTTTCAGTATAAATATGCCCCTTTAGCTTTCAAACCGAGCTTGCTCTAATGAGCACAGTCATAATGGGCATTTCATAGTTATATTGGTTAGTATTTTGGAATTATTAAAGCTCATATATTTCTAGTCCGAATTCAAGTTTACATCAAGAAGCTACTAACAAAATGCAGGTCAACACAATGATATTTTCTGTTAATGAAAAGATGCAGCCTTTAAGGGGTCATGACATGCATGGCTAAACTTCCATATGGTTTGTGGATGGTTAAAGTAATTGATGGGAGAATCTCAACCTCTTGGGGTGTTAGCTATAAAGTTCAGAGGAGCTTAAGATGGAACAACCATAGTAAAGTCTCCTCTCATACCTAACCTATGTGGTCCAAATATTGCATGCATATTCACATTCACATATAGTCTCTACAGGTTTTTTGTAGCTAAATTTTTTGGATCCATCATTGTCTTTTATTTATGAGAGATAAGACTTTGTTGCATTGTTTCACATATTATCAACGACAGAACTTGCAAACTTCATTTTCTCATCAAATATTACTAAACCTGTACCAGGAATCATCAAGAAATAAGTTTTCATGTGCAAGAGGCCCGTCTCAGTATGAAAATTAGTATATATTTAAAGTACCCATCAAATAAAAATTATGTGCCCGGTTGCCCAAAGTTTATACCTTTTCTAGAAAAAAAAAAAAAAAAAAAAAAAAAAAAAAAAAAAAGACTTCTCAAAAAGTCCTACGAGACTTAGGCGACTTGTCTTCCACCTTTTAAATGTTTACAAATGTCCCATACAAGTGCAATAATAAAGACAAGTGTCCCGAGGCGACTTGGGGACTTGTACTTGTATTTGTATGAGACACTTGTCGACATTTAAAGGGGTGGGGGATAAGTCACTCAAGTCTCCCGCGCATTTTGAGAAGTCACATTTTTTTGTCTAGAAAAAGTATAGACTTTGGGCGACCGGGATACATAGAGAATTACCACATAAAAATAATACCATTCATTGACTGCATTTAAACACAAAGTTAAATACAAGACTTGACCATTGTCCTAAAAAAATTCACATGTGCTTGTTAGACCATTAGCTATCTATTAAATGTAATTAGCAAGTGATTAGCTTGATTAGTGGGTGATTAGAAATTTACCCAAAATAGCTTATGTGTAATCACTATATATATCCTCTCACTTTATATATGTAATGATCGTCAAACAATATTATCCTATATATCATCTTTCATGGTATCACGAGCCTAAAATATCCGGTCCTCTCCCTAAAAGCCTAAAACAAACAGCCGCCGCTCTAAGTTTTCCGGCCGTCGGCTTCGGCCGGCGGTCCGGAGCACGAATATCCCTATCTTCATCGTTTCTTCTAATGTTTCTCCTACTACCGCTGCTCCATTCAACATGTCCCTCTTCTTTCATTTGTCTCGAAAAAAAAAAAATGCTTCCTTTTCTTTCTCTACTGTTAAAACCGAATGGGTATTATACCCTTTTGTCGTGGCCCTCTTGTCTCCACCAAATAAATGCCTTCCTAAAACAATTAAAGTTAATAGGGTATTATTATATTTCTTGTGGATTCACATTGTTGGTCCTTCGAAATGAATTGCACAAAAGGGATAACACCCTTTTTGTTTGTGTCTCTCTTCTGCTATCTTCGAACCAAGTACTGAAAAAAAAATAATAATAAACAAAAATAAATAGTGGATCTTTATGTTTTTCTAGAGAAAAACACGCCCCGTTTATTCGGAAAGTTCTTTGGGGGTTGAAGTTTTAGAACCAACTTTCGTTTTCTTATTTTTTATTTTGATGTTAGTGCATGAGTATTAGTTGTAATTTTCTTTGTTTTAGTTGTAAGGGATACTTTGGGTTATCCCGTTAGTTTTAGTTGTAGGGGATACTTTGGGTTATCCCAGGTCAGGATAGTTTGGTTTATCCTATTTGGTAAGGGATACTTTGGTTTATCCCATTTAGTCAGGATACTTTGGTTTATCCTGTTTTGTTCGGATACTTTGGTTTATCCGGTTTGTTTCGTGTTTATGTCTGCTGCTGCTTGAAGATGTGCTTCCGCTTGCTGTCGAATGTCTTCATCAACAATTATTTATTTACTTTAATTTATTGTTTATTAGCTTTTAATCTCCAGTCCAAGCTTTTGCGATTTCGCCGCTCGGACTGCGGGGGAGTGTTAGACCATTAGCTATCTATTAAATGTAATTAGCAAGTGATTAGCTTGATTAGTGGGTGATTAGAAATTTACCCAAAATAGCTTATGTGTAATCACTATATATATCCTCTCACTTTATATATGTAATGATCATCAAACAATATTATCCTATATATCATCTTTCAGTGTTGTCTCTGACAAACCTAAGGTCCTCTTGTACTATGTAAAGTAATGTTTTTTTGTGCATAATATTTTACTCCGTATTTCTTAGGTAAGTTGTGTATTTTTGGTTTCATTAAGTAACAGTGTAACACAATGGTTCTGAGTAGTACTAATTTGATACACAACCTACCAATATGCTTAATCATATGGTGCATGTTTGTTAACATTGTGCCTGTTTGTACACTCAACATAACTAGCAGGGAAGGAACAAGCATATCAATGGATCGGGTAGGTCTATCTAAGTAGTTACATTAAACGTTTAACAACACGCTGTAGATTTTTTTTTTTTTTTTTTTTTTTTTTTTTTTAAATTTAAAAAGTGATATGTAAGGTCATACGGTTGTAAAATAGTAAATGCATAGTTTAAAAAAAATACAAGATTTTTAAAAGAATACTGGATGAAATTTTCAAAAAGTATAACTCTACTAACTCATACACAATCCTCATGTTCTAGCTTTTATTGGTAATACTAATTGGCACGTAAATTAATGCTATGAAACAATTGACTAAGAATTTTACGGTTTTAAAAGTTCAAGCGGGGCCTCAAGGTAAGGAATTAAAAAATAACCCATGTTTACAAATTACTAAAATGAAAAGCAAACCATATCTAAAAAAAGCTCGAAATTCACATGTGCTGCTCTGACAAATCTAAGGTCCTCTTGCATAATATTTTATTTCTATGGTAAGTATTTTTGGTTTCATTAAGTAACACAATGGTTCAAAAAAAAAAAAAAAAAAAAAAAAAAAAAAAAAAAAAACAAAAACAAAAAAAGTAACACAGTGGTTCTGAGTAGTACTAATTTGATATACAACCCACCAAATATGCTTAATCATATGTTGCATTTTTGCTACATTGTGCCTGTTTGTGTACATGGAACAAAGTTGAATAGTCAGTTGGGATAAAACGTGTTTGAAGATGCATTTGCAACTTAATGTTGCTATAATCACTTTTGGTGGTGTTCAACGTTTGACAAATTAGTATTTTAAAAGAATAAATAAGATGATAAAAGAGAGTATACATGATGTAATCTAAGTCTACCAATTAATAATATATTTTGATGCAGAAAATTTCAAACAAATGACTTATTCCATATATAAATAGTTAGATAATTAGCAGAAATATGTTCCCAACTAAAAATTACAACTTGAAGTTATATACTCACCACAATAATCTGATTGTCACAATAGTCGGATACTTAATTTCATAGTTTCAGAACACATATTGATACACCCTCCTATGTTATGTCCCATAAGTTGGGGTATCTTTTTTTGTGCATAAGAATGTGGTGCAATACAATCATTTGTAAATTGTGTTGATGAATATTTCAATTCTTTTGCTTCTGTAAGTAGGATTATATGATAGGAACATATGACCTAATTGACTCACTTATGCATAGCATATTAAGAACACAAGAAACACGTGAAATAATGTCAACTTCTAATGGTAATGCTTTCGATACAAGTTAAGTTACAACATCTATGACTGGCCTCGGTAGACCAAACGTACGGAGAAACAACTTTGGTGGGTTTGGCTTACGTGTTGACCCCAAAATCTATCGTTTGGGAACTAGTTTATAACTTCCTGAAATTTCAAGAATTTCTATCTTATAGTTCCTTTGTATTTATGTGAATCATGTAAATTATAAGATTTTCGTTAATGGAAGGACTTATTGCAAGCTTAGAATAAACTCGGTAATATTGCACTTCTATGGTTTGCTCATCATAAAATATTCACTAAGAATGAATTGAAAGTGTTGTTTGGTATGAGTAAGTTTAAAGTTCTACACTTTGGGTGAATATTATATTTTCTGAGTAAAAAATGGCCTAAACCTTTCCACAGTTTGACAGAAAACAAATACTAATGAAAGTACACCCACTGCACTAAAAGAATGTATAAAGCCATCCATGATGACACATATACATTGAAAAAAAAATAGTAAACCTTTTCTTTAGTCCATAAACTTTTTAAAGAATTCAAGTCTAAATATATATTCTAATCAGACTGCTATCATGTATTTACCAAACCTAACCTAAACCCGATAGAGTTGGCCAACTTGACGAAATAATACTGTGTTTTCACAAACTAGTAACAGATGTTATTTGTGGTATCGACTCTTATATAGATCATTTAGTATATCATAGAGTTTATCTGATATGTGACGTGTATGTGGTGATGAGCTTGAACCTTGAACACTTACTTTTGGCGAAAAAGGAAACATTACGATTACTAAAACATTAAAAATATCAAATCTAACATGACTAAAAGAGCTACTACTACTTAAACTTCTATTTTAGGGACAAAAGAGCACCAGCAAATGCCTTAAAAGTTTGGCTAGGATGAAGAATAAACCTCTAGTAAGTTGTGAAAATGACCCCATGTGAAAGATAGCATCAGCCATCAAACAATTTCCCACCAAACCTCATTGACAAGGTCAGACCCACTTCCATTTACCACACCCTTTATTAGACCATAACCATGCTACGTTAACCTCCTTCCACCAATCCACCCACACCAAGAAAAAAAACACACATAGCACAAAGAAAGATGGGATGGACATGGAAAGAAGAACACTTAGATTTGTTTTTGGTGCCAACGGGATTCTTGATCATGTGTGTCTATCATCTTTTCCTTCTTTACAGATACCTTAAGTGTCCCGAACTCACAGCAATTGGTTACGAGAATCATAACAAGAAGGCCTGGGTTGAAAAAATGCTTTTGGTATAACTGAACATTAATATTTATAGCAAAAGTATCTTTTATCGGTTTTTATGTAACTCGAATTTCTTAAATTAATGCAGCTTGAAGCCAAAGACAGAGGGTTTGCTTTGTCGGTTCTTGGTGGACAATTATCAGCCTCTACCTCCTTGAGTTCGATTTCGTTAGTTTTATGTTCACTTATTGGAGCTTTACTAGGAAACTCGTCCAATAACTTTCTTACAAGCAGTTTTATATTAGGGGACACAAGTCAAACCACTAGCACCATCAAATACATATCCATCTTATCTTGTTTCTTACTGGCTTTTGCTTGTTTTATACAAACAATAAGACACTTTGTACATACGAATTTCCTCATAAGTATCCCAACCGGTGAAGTTCCTGTTGAATGTATCCAAACGGCAGTTTTGAGAGGAAGCAATTTCTGGGCAGCTGGATTGAGAGCATTATACTTCGCTCTTACTTTGCTTTTATGGATTTTCGGTCCTATTCCTATGTTTGTTGGTTCGGTATTTACGGTTATAATATTGCACTGTCTTGATACTAACAGTGAGCCCTTGATTCAGTATGGACATAACACGACTGGTAATGGTGGTAACATTTTTCAGAAGATTGGACACGAATTAAGTGAAGTTGTTGAAGCCTTTGAACACCACGGAAGGCCATAAAGAAATGGAACAGATCTTCGGAAATCAAGTATTTTGTAGGAAGGTTAAATACTTCTCTGTTCTAGCTAATTTGATATTTATTTTTTGATTATAAGAAGCTTCTTATCATCATAACCATTGTAATATAGAATGATCTAGCAGTTATGTTTATAAAAACCAATTATGTGTTACACTTCAGAGTCTGTTAATTTTTTAATCAGATAAACAGTTTAAAGTGTTTGGATGAAAATGCTTATTTGCTAAAAGTAACGGTTGGTGACTGCTTGAATGTTTAGCAGATAAGCAAGGTTTAAAATAAGCAATCCCAAACACCCCATAGGAATTCGCACAAACATGCATCCAATCGCACAAACGTGTGTTCACGACTGCAATAGCAGGTTATGTTTTGCTTTTAATACATCTCACCAACATGACAGAGCATGTGGTTGTTACTTCTAATCCTATCATTTAAAATTCCTGGATCATTAATAATTAGGATCCATCTTTCTTGTTTCCTAGATCTGATTCCCATTATTAATATTAATTTCACTGGATTCGATAATGTTCAAATAGTTTATAGTAAAGTAAGCATACACCGCATTACCAATGTAAAATAAAATAATAGCATTACACCTAATCTAGATGTATCTCAATTTTCTATCAATAAACAAAAATCAAGATTTAAATGTCATTAGCAGGAAATATCCAGGAAGAATTTCGATCAAGACTCGAATTCCGTTATGTTTGAAAATAAAAAACAATGATGCTTTCAAAATTTAGAATCTATGAAAAATGCCCACAAGTTGATAAGGTTTTGCAAGAAAAAAGCAACTTGACCAAAAAAGAAGCAACATTAAACTAAATAGCCATCAATCATTTTCAATAATCAAACGTTGAAACACAGCATGGCATATTGACATTGTACTTTAAAAATTATTGAAGTCAGATTATCTAAATAGATAGTTACAATATTTTAATCATTAGTCGACATACACTATATATTCATAATTTATGAATTTTACAGGTCAAATATATAGCATATGTTACATATACAGGGTCATGTATGCATGTCACTTTATGTACAATTACTTGAAAAGACATACAATCTTCCATGCAAAAAAAAAAAAAAAATGCTAAGTAAGTTTTCAGCAGAAGTTTTTTGTTTCTCAATAAATAATACTAGAAACTGATGAAGATGGCTAAATATACATTTACATATATTTATCAAAATTCTCTCTTTGCCGAGGAATAATTTATGAGTTTCATTAATGGTTGCCGACGGGTACCAAGTTAGGTAAATATTTATTTAGATATAATTGCACAGTTGACTAACGAATGAGAAACATGAATTGGATACATCTGATCAAGCATGCGTACGTTTTCTTTTCAGGTTTATATGCATATGCATAGGTTCATCCTGACAGAATCATACACTACATCTTTAGTTGGAAATTTGAAACCTAGTAAGATATAAGTCCAAGGAAAGTAAGACCTATAAAATGATTAATTATGTACTTCGCAAAGTCCATAGACCTAATAAATTTAATTATTGAAAAGGCAAATGAATACTTCACATATCTAAACCAACTGCATCGTGTTAGAGTGGGTTGGAAGAATCAGTTGTTTGGCATCCTTTGCCGTGTAACAAGGGGGAGAAGAGGAAGATGGAGTCGGCGCCGCTTCTATTTCAAATGGTGTTTAATTAATGTATTTCGTTGCGCAAAAGAATACTTGCATCTTATTAGTACTACCCACACGTAATTCTCAAAATAGTTTTGGGGTTAAATGAGAACAAGTGGTTTTCTTTTTTCTTTTTTTTTTTTTTTTTTTTTTTTTTTTTTTGGCAGTAGACTTGTCTTAAAACCAAAAAATTACATGAAACAAACTTTAAGGAGTTTTATCCCACTCTTCCACTAACTCATTCAAGGTGTATGACTGATATACAAAAAGAGGAGGGGAACTCAAAAAAGTCAAAAGACACTATACATGTAATTAACTATTGGCCCATCTAAACACAAGTTAAAATTGGTTCTAGCGACCTTGTTTCTGGTGTTTTATTATAGGTATATAACTTATATATTAATTATATTTTATTCTAGAGGGGTTATCTAAATAACACTTATTTCTGGAGAAGGATACTTTTCCAAACAGATCTAAGCCCAAAATACAATGTCAATACATAGACAAAGTAACCCAAAAAGCCCAACTAACAAACTAAACCCAGAGTGTAGTGAATAAGCGATTACAACCCTAGATGTTGTTAAAACTAAACACTATATCTATATGTACTTGCATTGAGCAATAAGTATTACACTGTTTGACAATTTGAGTAGATATATTTAAGTAAAGCTTTTAATATAAAGCAAATTCTTCAAACGCCTCATTCGCTCAATGGCGGGTGACGGTGGTGGCGGGTGGCGGTGGCGTGTGGTGGTGGATGGTGGGTGACAGTGGTGGTGTAAAAAAAAAGTGTACTTTTCAACGACACAAAAGTCACTAGAAGTAGGAGCCGTTTGTCGCTCAAAAAAGGTACTGAAAAAAATAAAGTACGAGCTGAAAAAAAGTACCTTATGCACCTCTTACACAAAAGTTGCCAAGAGTACAAGCGTGGACACTTGTCAATATTTAATATGAGCGACTAGTCGCCCTGATCTATTGTGAGAAGTCATGTTTTTGTTGTCTAGAAAAGATGATCACATTGGGCGAATGAGGCATTTGAAGAATTTGCTCTTTAATATAAGTTGATAAGTGTAGCCTGGATGAAGAATAACAGAATAAATATTTGCAAGTTGCGAATATAGTTTCCTACCAAAGCTAGCTTAAAAAACTGTAACTACTCCATGTGAATGAACGCATCAGCCAGCAAGCAATTTCCTACCAAAGCTAGTTTAATAAAGTCAAACTCGCCTTTCCATAAATAGATCATAATAATGCCAAGAAATAAACACTGTTGAGAAGAGCGAACAGAAAAGATGGGGTGGATTTTCAAGGAAGAACACCTGGATTTATTCATGGTGCCGTTAGGGTTCTCGATCATGTGCATCTATCATCTCTACCTTCTATACAGATACCTCGCAAGTCCTCAACTAACATCAATCGGTTATGAGAATCATAACAAGAAGGCCTGGGTTGAGAAAATGCTTCTGGTATATAACTTAAAGCACTTGTATTCATGAAAAAAATTTCTTATTTCTATATATATTTTTTACAGATTTTGGTGATCCTAAGAGAAACCTAACTTGATTAATCACTGGTTCATCTTGAATTATGCAGGTTGAACCGAAAGATAGAGGGTTTGCTATATCTGTTCTTAACGGCCTTTTGTCGGGCTCAACTTCCCTGTGTTCAATTTCATTAGTTTTATGTTCTCTTATTGGAGCCTTGCTTGGAAACTCGTCCAATAACTTTCTTACGAGCCGTTTTATCTTTGGGGACACAAGTCAATCCACCAACTCCATTAAGTACATAGCCATTCTAGCTTTCTTCCTACTGGCCTTTGCCTGTTTTGTACAAACTACAAGGCACTTTATACATGCTAGTTTCCTTATTAGCATGCCCACCGGTGATGTTCCTGTTCATTGCATCCAAAAGGCGGTGATAAGAGGAAGCAATTTCTGGGCAGCAGGATTGCGTGCACTCTACTTTGCGACAACTTTGCTCCTATGGATTTTTGGTCCAATTCCTATGTTTGTTGGTTCAGTTTCCACAGTAATGATTTTGCATTTCCTAGATATCAACAAAGAGCCCTTGATTCAGTATGCACCTGACAAAAATACTCATGGTAGTCACTCTCTTCAGAGGCTTGCACAGAAAATAAGTGGAGCTTTTCAACACAATGGAAGCCCTAAAGAGATGGACATTGTCAGCCAAAACCAAACAGAGCGTCTGATTACTACTTCTAACCCCGTCTTTACGGTATCCCCAAATCACTAGTACTGTTTAGATTTTCCTATATAGTTTCAAAGCCATCTATCGTGTTTCTTAGATCCAATTTCTTACTAATTATTTCAATGCATAATGTTTAAATACTCTATAATGAAGCTAAGATTTATGTGTTAAACATTTATGTAGCAATAGTTGTATTAAACTGGATTCAGACACATCCAAACTGAAATTGAAACCAAAATAGATTTCAGAAACCAGAATTCATCATAGTCCAATGTGATCCGCATTCGTCCAAGCAAGAAATGTCCAAGAACAATTTGAATCAATACACAAGTAAAGTTATGTATGAACATCCAGTAATAAGGGAAGTTTAATATTTTCTTAACCTAAAAGACCGCTCAAGTTGATTAATTTTACAAAAAACAACAGCTACTTGACTAAAAATAGTACTAATATCCATCAACTTTCTATCAATATTTAATTAAACTATGAATACAACTTGACATTATACTAGAGATATGATTGAAGGTAAATTATAAAAATAATCGTAAGTCTATATTAATAATGAAGCCAATGTAGACGATATTTTCATTACTAATCAACATACAAAACTGAACTATACACATACAAATTATAAACATTGGGTCATGCATACGCGTCAACTTTACAAGTGTCTTTTTTATTTTATTTTATTTTTATTATTTTTTTAATAAGACGGTCGAATATTCATGAATTATCATGTACATGTCAAAGCATCAAACATTTTCTTTACCTAATAAAATTCATTTCATAGTTGACAATCAAAGGACAAACATGCATGTAACTTATCTTGGCATCGGTTAGTAACAAAAGAATTATCCACCATGTAGACACATAAGTACGTCTATCAGTCCTTAGAAGAGTCATGGTATTCAAGGGATCACACTGATATATTTCCTTATTTTTTTAAAGGGCAAAGTTTATAGATGAAACTAGCAAGAAGCTAGAAGATACAAACACCAAAAAAACAACAAAGTGATACACCCACAAAACAACCAAAAAAGACACCCAATTACAAGCACAAAACGTACATCTAAATATTTTGAACCTAAATAAACCTCCAACCAGAATGATATCTTTCTAATGTTACAATTCACGCTATTGATGTTGTTGGGTTTCTAATATGCAAAACGCCTCTTTCACATGAACTAAACAAACTACCCCATTCAGGGAGCCGAATGTGGTCCGTTCCACTAGAAGGTGTGATCCTACTTGGATACGAATACTTAATTTAAGGCACAAGATTGAACAATTGCCAGTTTGGCTTCTTAAGAAGATTAATCGCACTAGTGTTGTCAATATGATACTATGCTGAAACTTCATTTTAAATAATACTGTAACTGTGAAAATAGATAACTAAATCCGAAAGTTAGCAATGTATATATTAATGTGCTTTCCTCAGTATACTCAGCTATCAAATCATCTATCTCATAGAGAACCTTTTTCTAGAGACAATGTAGTATTCAATCAAATTTAACATTTAACATGAACATCATCACTCAAATGGAATCAAACGAATAACACTCAAATTTTCTAGGAGATCACATATGCACATCATGAGACATGGAATGAACGGGATGCACTTTTTTTTGCATTAAGCATAAAACTGATCTAAACTAATACACAACAAAAAACATGAAACAAGTATAAAGGACGCAACTAAGATACACAGTACATACCGAACAATTTAATTCAGAGACACTTTAATGGTTCCGAAGGCAATTTCCTCACCTAGCGCTGTAACCTACATACTATCCATAGCTAAGTTACAGGAAATCTAATCCTGATGCAAATACGAAACCCTAGGTTTAAGCAAGTCGTTCGAATGACATCATGAAATCAAATTTGCGGATGATATATATACTGTACAAATTAAACAAGTAACCGTCGATTTTCCTATGTTATCAAACGACGAGATATTGAATTATAACCATATCTAAACTACGCATAACAAAGATTAACAATTTATGTACTCACAATTAAAATAAAACTGATCTAAACTGATTCATAACTAAAAACTTAATGAATAAAGCATAGACATGATTGATACGAAAATACTTACTGATCGCCAGCAATTTGATTTGAAGACGCTTTGATTGTGAGCGGTCGACGAGAGAATTTGTGAGCTGGCATTGTAACTTTTGTACTATATCAATTGCTAGTGACCTCATTTTTTGTTGAAGTGATATGAAAGTGAATTGAATTGCGTTGGTGATGAGGTGACGAATTTGGTTTTTGCCGCGTTTCTGAAGAGTGTGATGGAAGCACAACGAATTCCATTTCAAATATATTTTTTATCATTATTTCTAGGGTTTCCTTTATAGACACTTTTCATATCTCCTAATAAAATTGAAAATTTGAGTAAAATGTTATGGAGTAAAAAGAGGCGGGTGGGGTGTCAAGCGTGTTATAGCACCTGTCACATTAGCGTTTGTTTTTATAATATTCTTAGAGCACAAGGTGCGGCAACAAGCTTGTGCCTCCCCATTCGGGCCCCACCATGCCACATCACCAAAACACCCCAACTTCAACAAACCACAACAAACCCCCCCTCACCAAACAACAAACCTTCACTTCCCCATTAAGGCCCCACCTCTTACACACTTATTTTTTTATTCATTTCATTAAATAAATTAAATTAATTTCATAAATACTTAAAAATAAAAAAACATACTAATTTTATTTCATAAAATAAAAACTTACAATACGGAAGAAAAAAAATACGATACGAGGAAAAAAAAACACGCACACAATATGGAAAAAAAATACGATACGGAAAAAAAAAAAACATACGATACTAATAGGAAAAGTAAAACATTTTATTCGTCATCTTCGCGGTCGAGATTTTGGTATTTCTGAGTTATTCGTGCTTGTCTCTTGCGAATTACTTCGGCTCTAACCGGGTCAGTAACCGTGTTTGGATCGAGCATTAGCATCTGCATATCCTGCCACTCCAATAACGCAGCTTCTTTCTCGAACGCCTTTTCCTCCCTCTTCCTCCCCGCCTCGTAACAAGCCGTTTGAGCGTCTTTCGCTTGATTATACTTTTCGGATAATTGTCCCGAAAAAGTACTCGTTTGACTCCCCCCGGAACTCGCCGCACTCGACGTTTCCGTCGACTTTTGTTTCTTTCCGGGTCGCCTGCTGCTTCTTTCGGGACGAGGTCGTTTGTCCGGCCCGAATATATCCTCAAGACATGTAATGTCTAGAGGTTCTTCAGCATCCCATTTCGGGTAGCGTTTCAGGATTTCCCAAACGTAAAGCAAAGTGAAACCCCTCTGTCCAAAACGTTGTGAGAAGTTCGTTTTGGCATTCTCGACATGATCATGCTCATTTTCACCACTGCGACGCTCTAAATGTTTATAAATAGCGTTGAATTTTTGGCAGTCGGCATTGATCCTTGACCATTTACCGGATAGCATGTTTTTGGTTCGTGGGGCTTCAGTAGTCCGCTCGTTGAAAAGTGCATGAATTTCGTTCCAAAAGAATTCATTCTCTTTGTCATTTCCGAGATCCTCGTCTTGAGAAACTTCTATCCACGCTTCCGCAAGAATATTTTCTTCTTGTTTCGACCACAACTTTCGCGCACGCGTATTAGCAGCTTCTTCCAAGTCATCGTCATCGTCCGCGTCCAAATTTACTACGTTTTTTCCTCTTTGGGCTTTGGTTTTTTTTTCCCGGCCTTTGGCCGGTGATCTTGGCTTAGGTACTTTAAACGTACCTTGATTTGGTTGTGACGGTTGTATCGGTTGTGATTGAGGAAAAGTGGATGGTTGATTCGGGTTATAAAATTGTGGCGACAAATTGAATTGTTGTTGACTTGCGAATCCTTGTTGAAAGGCTAATTGTTGGTTACGGTAAATGTCATTCGGATTTAATGGTTGTGAACCGTATGGCGGTGAAGGGTTTGGACTTTGAGACGAGGGACTAGAAGAGTTTGAGGCTCCCCCGTATGGACGTTGGTTTGACGTTAAGAGGTTCGTGAAATAACCTCCTTCGTTCGGGTTTTGAGACATTTTTTTGTTGATTAGGAGAAGAGGTATAGGAATATTTAGTTTAGATTTGTGAATGTAGTGAAGATAATGGAAGAAGAAGGTTGTATTTATAGTTGTAAAAGAGGGTAGGAAAAAAATAATAAATAAACAAACAAACACAACCGTTGTAAATTAAACGGTCATGTCCCTTTGAAACAAATAAACCAAATGGAACCAAACGTTAACCTGCAAAAATGTCAGACGAATTGCTTCGCCGTGGCCACGGCGAGAGAGCCAACGGCGAGCATCAAATGGTGTGACGGCGAGCAACGGCTCGCCGTTGGAGCTGCCACATCGGACGGCGAGTGTTCGTTCGTTGTCCGCACCTTGTGCTCTTATAACACACTATCAAAAAAGCAATCTCCCTCATTATTAAGTTATGGGTTCCTGAAACCGACAACTTTTATTTATATTTACACTCAAAAAAACTAAAAAAATAAAAGAAGCCCAAATGACTTGTGTCTTAATAGTACCGTTTGATGTGTGAGAAGTTCTTCAATCAAATGGATAGGGGTTCAAATGTTGCTTAATGAGATAAATTTATGCTGTATATATTGTGTGATAGTTAGTTTCCTACACGAGGAAAAAAGAAAAGAAAACATAAAGCACAGGCATAGCCATGGCGAATGTGTTAAGCCATATATTTTTCCATAAGTGATAATAAGGTTCCCACACAATATAAATACACGCTACATGATAAATGGGCTTGGCCCGGCATAAGATAAACGAACGACTAACTAATGATCAACTAACAGGCCCACAGTTGGAGCGGAAGGATGGTGAACGCTCAAACTAGGTCGAAACTCATCACATAATGCATACGAGAGGCTTTTAGTAAAGATATCTAAATACTGATAACGTGATGAAATATCCAGAACACGCATCTGACTAGCAACAACCTTGTCACGAACAAAATGAATGTCAATCTCGATATGCTTTGTGTGTTGATGTTGCACGGGATTAGAAGATAGATATACTACACTAGAATGAAGCTCGTGAAGAAGATTTCGCAACTAAGATGTCTCTGCTACATCATTTGCAACACCATGATATTCAACTTCGGCACTAGATCAAAAGAGAGTATAGTATCACTTAGAAGACATAAATTGTTGTCAAGGAATACACAATAACCACAATTGTAATGACGAGTAGTGAGGCAACAAACAACCAATGAAGAGGTCAATGAATAAACCTGAAGACCATAATCCAAAGTGCTCATTGCGTAAAGTAAAATCCTCTTAAGAGCCGCAAGATGGTCATGAATATAAAGACAAACATGCTACACAACATAAGACAAATTAAGCCTAATAAAAGCAAGGTATTGTAAATGGGCTTGGCCTAACATAAGATAAGCCAATGACTATCTAATTATCCACTAATTAAGAGAGTGATCTAGTACCGTATGGCATGTTATAGGGGAGCCAAAAGCACCTAAAACTTGGCTATAACCTTGTGTTACTGTGTCATCTAAATCTTTTTCTAATTTTTGTTAGAATAAAAAATTAACACATGATCCTAATTTACGATTTTAATTAAAAAAAATAATAATATTTTGGAAAATCATGTAACGTGTATCATGCTTATGTTCAATTTCAATTCAAAGTTCTTCATTTAAGTTCTTAAAAATAAAAATCTTACATTCATGAGTAAGGTTATCAAGTTACAAAAGTGTACTTAATATGTTACATTCGATACACCGTGTTATCTTTATATTCCAGTTATACCCAAACGCTCTCTCATCTATTTGTTAAACCTGTATCAAAACACTAATGGTACGTTTAGTTGAAGAAAAAATTCTTTTGCTATCTATCTCTAGTTTTGTTGAAATTTAGAACGGAAATTTATCTCGAAAAATACATGACAATATAGAAAACGCATTTAGTTGATGATTGTATTTTCTATTTAGAAAAAGAAAAGAGGGAGTTTGGAGTTACAAAAGAAAACAAGGAAACAACCAATTATTGTAATTTTTCTTGTTAGGTTAAGAAATTTGATATTTTTGTTTTATAGAGAATTTTATGAAAATAAAGTAATTTCAATGCAATTTCTGTTTTCTTTATTTTATACAAAAAATTTTATGAAAAACATGAATGTTTTCTCTAACAAAACACAACCTTTTTGTAACACCCCCAAAAGTTGATACAGCGGAAGACTCAACAAGCTTTCGGGGTGCTACGGGAATTGGTATCCAACACAAGACATGTAACACCCCCAAAATTTAGTACAGCGGAAGACTCAACAAGTTTTCGGGGTGCTACGGGGATTGGTATCCAACACAAGACATAATAGAACAAGATAAAGTAAACATAAGAAAAACACAACCAAAACGGGGTTTTAAAGTTTACATTTATCCCAACATCATTCAGAGTCAGGCCCAAAAGAAATGAACATAGGTCCACAATTTAATATCAGAGTTTAGAAAAATAGATCCATAAACCAGGTGCCATTGCCAAGCCTCCAATCCAAGCATCCATAGAGCATCACTTAAATTTCCTGAGAAAACGTGCTAAAAGTCAGCTTTCGCTGGTGAGATCATAGGTTTAAATTCAACTAATAATATAGTGGACATGTACGCAAAACGCTTGCTAGCTAGACTAAGGATTCGCTAAAAGCCTGCGGATACCCTCCGCTCTCAATCATAACACACGGATACCCTTCCGTAATAACCAAAACACACGGATACCCTTCCGTGACAACATAGATATTCGGGTAACCCCCGCAATACCAATAAATACTCGGATAACCTCCGAAGTATTAATAACCTATAGGTGCACACTACAGTATCTAAATAAGTCAACCTTGAATAGTACACACGAAACTATGTGACTAAAGCTGACAATCCAAATAAGCCAACCTTGAATAGTACACACAAAACTATGTGACTAAAGCTGACAATCCATCAATAACCAAATAAGACAACCTTGAATAGTACACACGAAAATATGTGACTAAAGTTGACAATATATCCTAGTCCATACGCATAGCAAGTTTAGAAAACATATAAAAGCGATAATAGTCCACATGAAATAATTTGCACGTTTCTCACCCCAATCGTTGAAAACATAGTTCAAGAGTAAAAAGTGGGGCTATGACTCACCTCAAGTCCAGATATCAGCAATAAGAAATCGGTAGAGGTAAGATGTATAATAACTCAAAAGACGGCAACTACGGACTCGGCACGACCTAACAATATCAACTCGTTCAGAAATCATTTCCTCAATTTCAATATATATTCCCAAACCCGGACGAGAATCCGTTTTATTTCCGAAAATCCATTTCGTATTAGTTTGGTGTGTTTGCGTTTGGTATCCATACGGGTGGTGGGTCGACAAAACTCAAACCAATAAGTCACAACAAAAAGGATGATAAAACAATCTATGGGTCTAATATTAGCCTAATATATTACTTAAATAAATCATCGAAGTTTATCAAATCCGTCGATTTGGTAATCCTCCATATTTATTTACTTAATATACCATTCTAGGATTATACCCGAATCCTAGGTCACACATTGCACATAAAGTACTATATGGTATATATCAAAGTTAATAACTTCACTAATTATACCGTTAAGCTCACCAAATTCGTCAATTTGGTAATCTCACGAGATACTTAGTAACTTATTATTCCCGGACACATACCACAATCTATAGGCGTCGTAGGATACGATGCCCATTAATATACTCAATTTTAATAACTAAATAGCTCTTATTTAACCCGTCGATTAAATAAGTTACGTAGTTATCGAAAATGAATGTATTAATCGTCATATATCCGTGACAACACAAACGTCACAAATAATAAACCACTTGGACTCAAGTGACCACGACCCCGTATAACTCGATAGTTTCCTTTATTTATTTAAAAGAAATTATTTTATTTAATATTTATTTAACGTCAAGATTTCATCGTTATTTATAGCCGTTTTATTATAATAACGCTCCCGACATTTATTACACCACTTTCATAGTATAATATTTATCGTTATGTTATTGTTATAATATTACTCGTGATCGTTTTATTATTAATATACGCACTTGTATAAATATATATACGTTTTCACGTTTATATATTTATATAAACGTTTATATTATTAATAATATTATTACGAGTTTTATTAGTTGTGTTTAATTATAAATAATTATCGAGTCATACGAAATGGTCACATGTCCGAGTCATCACTCTCGGCTCATTGTCCAAGTCCAAAATAGAAATAATAAACAACACAACCAAGTAATCTATCTCCGTCCAACAATTCCCAAAACACGTGCTACAACAATAGGGTCCGACTACGGCACCCGACTAACCTATCTCCGTCATCTAATTTGACCGTCTCACAATCGGTCGTCACATTTACCATTCGTCAACAACTCCTCAACAACGCAATAGTAACAATAATCTCATTGTCGAGACCACAAGGTCTCGACCCATCTAAAACATTCGGCCAAAAATAATATAAGCCGCAAGAACATGTACTAACAATAACCATATCAACCATAGTGATATACAACAACAATAACATGGAACAATAACAAGAAGACATCAAAAATATATATGTTCCGGGTCGATTTTACCAAGTCAAACCCGTGCCGAGAGACCCACTTGGGTCTCGGCTAGACCACGAGTCATGAGGACTCAAACTTAGGACCACAAGGGTCTCGGCTAGGCTCATACGAGCACACTAAGCTGCCAAACGGACCACCTGGTCCAGTAACTCAATAACATCAACAATATAACAATCATACTATCACAAAGATCAATCTGCTCTAACCCCCTGGTCCTTACCTCCTCGTCATCAAACTGAAACGAGACCAGAAAATATCACAATAACCACGCGGACACAACACTAATCAACAAGTGACCACATATGCTCGAAACAAGAACTTAGACGAGAGTTTAAGCTCTCGGTTTAGTCGACATATACACAACCACAAACAAATGGATACCAAACTTTGTTTAAATCTCGTTTATATATATAAACCCACATGTTTTTCATGTTTTTAATCAAAGTAAACCAAGAAAACCCAAACCCAAATCGATATATATATACTCCGTATCTCACAGATCGACAGAAACCAAGACAAGTTTACACTTGTTTTGTCACTTGCTCACCTTCTAGAACCTTATAACTTCACGAATCTCATAAAAACAACAAAGATGGAATCGGATTATTAATGAAAAATGATGTTATGGGAGGTTTTAGAGCGCGTGTAGTATACCAAATGATAGATCTCGATGAGGAGGTTAGAGTGGTGGTGTTATTTTAGGTGTGGGAGTGGCGGTGTGATGGTGGCGGCCGTTTTAGGGTGGCGGCGGCTAGGTTAAAATGAGAGGGATAAGAGAGAGATGGTGAAGATGAGATGTGGGTTTGTTTGTGTGAATACCAGGGAAAACCACAAGGACGTTTTGTAACCCACTCTTCTTAATATTTTCTTTTCTTTTAAATCTAACAATAATAATAATAACACTAATAATAATATTAATAAGTGTGTTATTAATATTTAGGGTAAGGTAGCTAGGTGTAATTTACACGGACCAAAACCCGAAACTCGTTTCAAATCATATAATATCCCACGAGACGTTCCCTAAATAAATATATATAGTCGAGTCCGTAAACTCAAGACATAAAATTTTAGTTAGGTTATCTAGTGCCGGAGTCAACGTAGTGCCAAGTAAAATCTCGAAGTTAATACTCATCATATCGATAATCCAAATTGATTCCATAAAAATTTTAGATATAATCAACCAAAATATTGGTTTTTCTAGTTCGTTATGAATAAAATTTCAAATATAATTTTAGAAACGAACTTTAATGTAATGCGGGTTTTCAAAATAACTCCCTAATTTGCCAGTTGTCACATCCTCCCAGCCTCAGAAGGAAACCCGTCCCGGGTTTCACTCGGAAAAATTTCATCTACGAAGTGAAAAGCTTCGGATATCTGTTCCAGGACTCGTCCTCACGTTCCCACGTAAATTCTGGTCCATGTCGGGAATTCCAACGAACCTTGACGAGTGGAATACGACTTCTCTTAAGTCGTTTAATCTCTCTATCCAATATCTAAATCGGCTCTTCTACCAAGTTCAATTTCTCATCAACTCGAATATCTTTCATCGGTATAACCGGCATCTTATCAGAAAAACACTTCTTCAACTTATTAATATGAAACACATCATGAACTTTACTCGATTCATGTGGTAATTCCAACCTATATGCTACGGGCCCAATTCTTTCTAAGATCGAGAACGGTCCAATGTAGCGTGGGTTGAGTTTACCACGTTTCCCGAAACGTATTACACCTTTCCAAGGCGAGACTTTCAGCATTACTTTGTCTCCAACCTGGAACTCTAAAGGTTTACGTCTCTGATCGGCGTAGCTCTTCTGCCTATCTCTGGCTGCTTACCATCGATCACGAATCTGAGCTACTTTCTCAGTAGTTTCCAAAATCAGTTCAGGGCCTGTGAGTTGGCTATCTCCAACTTCTGCCCAACCAATAGGCGAACGACACTTTCTGCCATACAAAGCTTCAAATGGGGCAGCCTTAAGACTTATGTGGTAGCTATTATTATAGGAGAATTCCGCAAGGGGTAAATACTTCTCCCAGCCTTTACCAAAGTCTATGATGCATGTACGAAGCATATCCTATAACGTCTGAATGGTCCTCTCACTTTGACCATCGGTTTGGGGATGATATGCAATACTCATATCAAACCTCGTCCCCAAAGCCGTTTGAAGTGATCACCACAAAGCTGACGTAAAACGACTATCACGATCCGAAATAATAGATATCGGGACTCCATGACGCGAAATAATTTCCTTCACATATAACCTCGCAAGCTTATCCACACTATCATCTTCACTAATAGCTAAGAAATGAGCAGGCTTTGTCAGACGATCCACAATTACCCAGATAGCGTCACAACCGCTAGCTGTCTTAGGTAATTTGGTAATAAAGTCCATTGTAATCCGCTCCCATTTCCAAACTGGGAGTTCTGGCTGCGTCATTAATCTCGACGGTCTTTGATGTTCTACCTTAACCTTAGAGCAAGTCAAACACTTACTAACGTACAACGCTATATCTGCCTTCATATTTGGCCACCAATATAACTTTTTCAAATCCTGGTACATCTTGTCAGACCCAGGATGAATAGAGTATCTTGACTTATGCGACTCGTGCATAATCAACTCTCGAATTCCTCCATACAAAGGTACCCAATTTCGCTCTCTAAAACATAATACTCCATCAGAACGCTTAACAAATCCCTTCTCATTTTCTGCCATCCCAAATATTTTCTCAGCAGGTCGATTTTCTGCTTTCAATGCTTCCGTTTGAGCTTCTAATATTTGAGACGGTAATGGCGATACGATAGTCATTCCTAATGACCTAACTCGTAACGGTGGGATTCTCTCCTTTCGACTAAGAGCATCAGCAACGACGTTTGCTTTACCAGGATGGTAGCGAATTTCACAATCATAATCGCTTAGCAACTCAATCCAACGTCGTTGTCTCATGTTAAGCTCTTTTTGATTCAAGATGTGTTGCAGACTTTTGTGGTCAGTAAACACTACACACTTGGTTCCATACAAGTAACGTCTCCATATCCTTAAAGCAATATCCACAGCACTTAACTCCAAATCATGGGTAGTGTAGTTTTTCTCATGCTTTTTGAGCAATCGTGAAGCATAAGCTATCACCTTCTCTCGTTGCATTAACACGGCTCCCAATCCTTTATGTGAGGCGTCACAATAGACGACGAAATCCTCGTTACCTTCCGGTAATGCTAAGATAGGAGCACTACACAACATCTTCTTAAGCATTTGAAACGCTTCCTCTTCTTTATCTCCCCATTCATACTTAACACCCTTTTGAGTCAATTTGGTCAATGGTTTAGCTATCTTCGAAAATCCCCCAATGAATCTTCGGTAATAACCAGCTAAACCCAAAAATTGACGAACTTCGGTTGGGGTTGTAGGTGCAGCCCAATCTTTTATCGCCTAAATTTTAGCAGGATCCACATGATCTCCTTGCCTATCAATCACATGACTCAGAAATTGTACTGTCGGAATCCAAAATTCACCTTTGGAAAATTTAGCATACAGTTTCTTCTTCCTGAGCAATTCTAAGATAAGTCTTAGATGCTCCTCATGCTCCTTCTCACTCTTCGAATAAATCAGAATGTCATCGATGAAACAACAATCACAAAATTGTCTAAGTAAGGCTTACACACCAGATTCATGAGGTCCATGAATACCGCCGGTGCGTTATTCAACCCAACGGCATCACCTGAAACTCGTAATGCCCGTAACGGGTTCTGAAAGCCGTTTTCGGAATATCTTCCTCGCGAACTCGAAGCTGATGATATCCCGATCTCAAATCGATCTTTGAATACACACTCGATTCCTTGAAGTTGATCGAACAAGTCGTCGATCCTCGGTAACGGGTATCTATTCTCACCGTTAACTTGTTCAACTCTCGATAATCAATACGCACGTGAAACGATCTATTCTTCTTCTTCACGAATAAGACCGGGGCTCCCCAAGGTGAAGGACTTGGTCTTATAAATCCTTTTTCGGCTAACTCTGCTAATTGTTTCGACAATTCTTCCAGTTCAGTAAGTGCAAGACGATAAGGCGCTCGTGCTACAGGTGCAGCACCAGGCATCAACTCAATCTGAAACTCCACTTGTCTAGTCGGCGGGATTCCCGGCAAATCATCGGGAAACACATCAGGAAAATCACGAACTATAGGCACATCTCCAATGCACCTTTCCTTCTTCTTCATCCCTCCTTTATCAGAAATTTGAGCTAAGAAAAGGCAACATCCCTTCTCTATTAGCTTTGGTAACTTAGTGCAAGAAATAACTGCTAATCGGGATGGGCTCCTAGAATCCTTTCGGTCTCCTAATATATTTGGGATCTCCTTTCCGTAAGGTACACGCACGGTCTTCTCATCACAAAGTATATGAGCACGATACTTCGGCAACCAATCCGTACCAATGATGACATCGAAACTTCCTAACGTGACGGGTAGATGATCTATGTTGAAAGGACGATTCAGAAAGTTTAACGTGTAACCTCGAATGATAGTCCTAATCCTCTCTATACTCCCATTAGCTAACTCTACATCTTAACTAATTCCTAAGGCCATCGGGGGTTTCTCTAGTAAGGGTACAAACTTAGTGGACACAAAACTCTTATCGGCACCAGTATCGAATAGTATGGAAGCATAACGATTATTGAGAAGGAACGTACCAGTAACGACGTTCGGATCTTCTCCTCTCTCGTTCCCCATTGCATACACTCTCCCTTGAGCAGTTCTTGCTTCCACACGTTGGTTCCCATTGTCATGACGTCCACGGTTTCCTCCAGCTCTACGGTTTCCATGATTGTACCCATTACCACTCGATCCTTAATTTCCTCAGTTCCACGATTCTCTACACTCATTCCTATAATGTCCCTTCTTTCCACATCCATAACAAGTAACATTTGCCTTACTCATAGTTTCAGGAGTAGCTTGAACCATAGCAAGGGGTCGTGCTCTACACTCCCTAGCTACATGTCCTCTCCTTGAGCAACTCTGCCAAATCACAGTACATTGTCCTGTACGATTCTTGTAGCAACGACCACACTTGGGTGCATCACCATTTTGGTTCCTTTTATCTCCATTCCCAATAGCTTAAACCTTAGCAATAGCTTGTCGCTTGTTTCGGTGATCATTACCCTTAGGGTGATGGTCTCTCTTTCTCTTTCCATTCTTATCCTTATCAGCTCCTTCCAATTCTAATGAATCCATTAGTGGTTGAGCGATTTTGATGGCCTCATGAATATTTGCAGGTCTAGCAGCAATCACGTTATTCCTTGTAGCCACAGGCAACCCATTGGTATACTGCTCAATCTTTTGAGTCTCAGTTCTAACCATATCGGGGCAAAGCAAGGCCAACTCCTGGTATCGACGATTGTAAGTCGCCATATCAGTGCCCTTCACTTTGTGATTCCAAAACTCAATCTCCAGCTTCTTAATCACATTCCTTGGGTAGTAAGTCTAAATCAGCAAAGACTTAAATTGCTCCCGAGTCGTAGCATAAGCCACAATACTTCCAATCGAATTATGGTGATTGTTCCACCAAGTTAAAGCTTCGTCCTTGAAAGTAAAAGAAGCAAACTTTACCTTCGCATTCTCCGCACAACCACTGACATTAAATACTGACTCAGTCTTCTCCATCCACCTGACCAAGTAGACCGCTCCTTCAGCTCCACTAAGGTCAATGGGTCCACAAATCTTGAACTCCTTGTAGTGACATACACTAGCACGAACAGGTGGAGAAGTTCCAGCAGAATTGCTGGAATGATTTGACTCAGCTAGTTGCTCAGCAACTCGTTGCTCCACAAGTCGATCGATCATTGCTTGATCCACAATAGGTGCGTTAAGTGGAACATGATCAGTTGTCTCCCTGAACATCAACATTTTGATTCCTGTCGTTGCGATTAGTAGTGTCCAGGTTCTCCGGAGTAGGGGCTTCAACATTTCGAGTAGGACGGCGTCCTTGACGACTAGGGGTAGTCGTTGCAGGACCAGTTCTGGTAGCTCTAACAGGGTTTCGTCGTACAGCCATTAATATAATACATCGTCCATAAGTAGCGATCAATACATCGTTCCATACTACCAACAGGCATAATAGATACTAATCGTTCCATACGAGACGAACGTACAATCCGAATATCATGACATAAGAGATATAATAATAATTAGCTCTCCTAACCAAATACTCCTTGGCTTATGTAGCAACACAACAAGAACACAAATCCAATCGATCTAGCCATGATGCTGGCATAGACTCCTCAACTCCGATCCCAAACCTTCCAAATTCTTCAATAACGATCCATGCTCAACACTATGTGTATCTCTATCCCTCTTGAGGTCCGCAACCTCCTTTTCTAACACTGTGTTCCTCTGCCACAGCTTGCGATCTCCCTCGCGAGCCGTGAGGAAACCTCTCTGCAGACTCTCTATCTGCTCATGTATCTCTATCATACATGTCCTAATCGCTGTCGTCCTGCCCACGACAGTTGTCTAATCAACTCTTAACTCAGTAACAAACTCAGCAATAATCATCTCAAGTCGGTCAGACATCCGCGAGATCCTCTCGCCCTGTGCAGTAATCTGAGCCCACATCCTACCAGTCTCACCTAACTCTGCATGCTCAGCAGAAACCTAAGAAGGTGCATCCTATGCCACGGGACTACTAGGTGGTGAATTTAACAAAACGGATGATCAGGTGACACCAGTTCTAACGGATGTATCGGGGAATCGGGCTTCACAGAATGAACAGAATGTGCTAGCGACCCATCATCATCAGGCATATCCTCCTCATGAGGATCATTCTCTTCCCAATCCTGAGGGTCATCATTCTCTTCCTCATCTGGAGGGTTATCATTCTGTTTACCCGCGCACTCCTCGTCGAAGGGGTACTCCCTCACTCGTCATCTCCGAGCAGGCGAACCACGAGGCGATAAAGTCGGCGACTTAGGGCGACAATGTGACGATAAAGTAGCGGTCGAACGCATGACCAACACGTATGGGTCATCAGGGGCCATAGTGATCTACGATGGACGACGCGTATTCGCAATAACAATTCTTAACAACAACACGTGCAAGGAGGCTATTATTTGTGACAACGGCGTAGGGTAGGTGTAAGTGTTTCAAAACAACTAAAGCGCGAACTTAAAATATCGCATCAAAAATCATCATAAAATCCCAATTATATAATCTCAGTAAAGAGTTTCAAATACCGCATTACTAAAAATCATTCATAAAATAATTAAGCCATATAATTCCTCAAAACGCATATAATTCCTCAAAAGGTCATCACATCGCTAAATCAATAAATCTCCAATCCTCAAATCATCTCAAGAATCCCAAATCTAATAATCATCTCCAAAGATCTCATTCCAAATCATTATCTCAATATACCTCAATAATAATAATGATGCTTCGGCTTGGCGGGCTGGCGGGCAATGGTCGAGGATCGTTTTCTATAAAAATCGGTTATAGTTTAGGTGTTTATTTACCTAGTTCTCTATAACCTTGGCTCTGATACCAATCTGTAACACCCCCAAAATTTAGTACAGCGGAAGACTCAACAAGTTTTCGGGGTGCTACGGGGATTGGTATCCAACACAAGACATAATAGAACAAGATAAAGTAAACATAAGAAAAACACAACCAAAACGGGGTTTTAAAGTTTACATTTATCCCAAC
Organism: Artemisia argyi; assembly: GCA_030686995.1. NCBI lineage: Eukaryota > Viridiplantae > Streptophyta > Magnoliopsida > Asterales > Asteraceae > Artemisia > Artemisia argyi. The sequence continues at coordinate 213,085,879 of CM060702.1, forward strand.
ATCATTCAGAGTCAGGCCCAAAAGAAATGAACATAGGTCCACAATTTAATATCAGAGTTTAGAAAAATAGATCCATAAACCAGGTGCCATTGCCAAGCCTCCAATCCAAGCATCCATAGAGCATCACTTAAATTTCCTGAGAAAACGTGCTAAAAGTCAGCTTTCGCTGGTGAGATCATAGGTTTAAATTCAACTAATAATATAGTGGACATGTACGCAAAACGCTTGCTAGCTAGACTAAGGATTCGCTAAAAGCCTGCGGATACCCTCCGCTCTCAATCATAACACACGGATACCCTTCCGTAATAACCAAAACACACGGATACCCTTCCGTGACAACATAGATATTCGGGTAACCCCCGCAATACCAATAAATACTCGGATAACCTCCGAAGTATTAATAACCTATAGGTGCACACTACAGTATCTAAATAAGTCAACCTTGAATAGTACACACGAAACTATGTGACTAAAGCTGACAATCCAAATAAGCCAACCTTGAATAGTACACACAAAACTATGTGACTAAAGCTGACAATCCATCAATAACCAAATAAGACAACCTTGAATAGTACACACGAAAATATGTGACTAAAGTTGACAATATATCCTAGTCCATACGCATAGCAAGTTTAGAAAACATATAAAAGCGATAATAGTCCACATGAAATAATTTGCACGTTTCTCACCCCAATCGTTGAAAACATAGTTCAAGAGTAAAAAGTGGGGCTATGACTCACCTCAAGTCCAGATATCAGCAATAAGAAATCGGTAGAGGTAAGATGTATAATAACTCAAAAGACGGCAACTACGGACTCGGCACGACCTAACAATATCAACTCGTTCAGAAATCATTTCCTCAATTTCAATATATATTCCCAAACCCGGACGAGAATCCGTTTTATTTCCGAAAATCCATTTCGTATTAGTTTGGTGTGTTTGCGTTTGGTATCCATACGGGTGGTGGGTCGACAAAACTCAAACCAATAAGTCACAACAAAAAGGATGATAAAACAATCTATGGGTCTAATATTAGCCTAATATATTACTTAAATAAATCATCGAAGTTTATCAAATCCGTCGATTTGGTAATCCTCCATATTTATTTACTTAATATACCATTCTAGGATTATACCCGAATCCTAGGTCACACATTGCACATAAAGTACTATATGGTATATATCAAAGTTAATAACTTCACTAATTATACCGTTAAGCTCACCAAATTCGTCAATTTGGTAATCTCACGAGATACTTAGTAACTTATTATTCCCGGACACATACCACAATCTATAGGCGTCGTAGGATACGATGCCCATTAATATACTCAATTTTAATAACTAAATAGCTCTTATTTAACCCGTCGATTAAATAAGTTACGTAGTTATCGAAAATGAATGTATTAATCGTCATATATCCGTGACAACACAAACGTCACAAATAATAAACCACTTGGACTCAAGTGACCACGACCCCGTATAACTCGATAGTTTCCTTTATTTATTTAAAAGAAATTATTTTATTTAATATTTATTTAACGTCAAGATTTCATCGTTATTTATAGCCGTTTTATTATAATAACGCTCCCGACATTTATTACACCACTTTCATAGTATAATATTTATCGTTATGTTATTGTTATAATATTACTCGTGATCGTTTTATTATTAATATACGCACTTGTATAAATATATATACGTTTTCACGTTTATATATTTATATAAACGTTTATATTATTAATAATATTATTACGAGTTTTATTAGTTGTGTTTAATTATAAATAATTATCGAGTCATACGAAATGGTCACATGTCCGAGTCATCACTCTCGGCTCATTGTCCAAGTCCAAAATAGAAATAATAAACAACACAACCAAGTAATCTATCTCCGTCCAACAATTCCCAAAACACGTGCTACAACAATAGGGTCCGACTACGGCACCCGACTAACCTATCTCCGTCATCTAATTTGACCGTCTCACAATCGGTCGTCACATTTACCATTCGTCAACAACTCCTCAACAACGCAATAGTAACAATAATCTCATTGTCGAGACCACAAGGTCTCGACCCATCTAAAACATTCGGCCAAAAATAATATAAGCCGCAAGAACATGTACTAACAATAACCATATCAACCATAGTGATATACAACAACAATAACATGGAACAATAACAAGAAGACATCAAAAATATATATGTTCCGGGTCGATTTTACCAAGTCAAACCCGTGCCGAGAGACCCACTTGGGTCTCGGCTAGACCACGAGTCATGAGGACTCAAACTTAGGACCACAAGGGTCTCGGCTAGGCTCATACGAGCACACTAAGCTGCCAAACGGACCACCTGGTCCAGTAACTCAATAACATCAACAATATAACAATCATACTATCACAAAGATCAATCTGCTCTAACCCCCTGGTCCTTACCTCCTCGTCATCAAACTGAAACGAGACCAGAAAATATCACAATAACCACGCGGACACAACACTAATCAACAAGTGACCACATATGCTCGAAACAAGAACTTAGACGAGAGTTTAAGCTCTCGGTTTAGTCGACATATACACAACCACAAACAAATGGATACCAAACTTTGTTTAAATCTCGTTTATATATATAAACCCACATGTTTTTCATGTTTTTAATCAAAGTAAACCAAGAAAACCCAAACCCAAATCGATATATATATACTCCGTATCTCACAGATCGACAGAAACCAAGACAAGTTTACACTTGTTTTGTCACTTGCTCACCTTCTAGAACCTTATAACTTCACGAATCTCATAAAAACAACAAAGATGGAATCGGATTATTAATGAAAAATGATGTTATGGGAGGTTTTAGAGCGCGTGTAGTATACCAAATGATAGATCTCGATGAGGAGGTTAGAGTGGTGGTGTTATTTTAGGTGTGGGAGTGGCGGTGTGATGGTGGCGGCCGTTTTAGGGTGGCGGCGGCTAGGTTAAAATGAGAGGGATAAGAGAGAGATGGTGAAGATGAGATGTGGGTTTGTTTGTGTGAATACCAGGGAAAACCACAAGGACGTTTTGTAACCCACTCTTCTTAATATTTTCTTTTCTTTTAAATCTAACAATAATAATAATAACACTAATAATAATATTAATAAGTGTGTTATTAATATTTAGGGTAAGGTAGCTAGGTGTAATTTACACGGACCAAAACCCGAAACTCGTTTCAAATCATATAATATCCCACGAGACGTTCCCTAAATAAATATATATAGTCGAGTCCGTAAACTCAAGACATAAAATTTTAGTTAGGTTATCTAGTGCCGGAGTCAACGTAGTGCCAAGTAAAATCTCGAAGTTAATACTCATCATATCGATAATCCAAATTGATTCCATAAAAATTTTAGATATAATCAACCAAAATATTGGTTTTTCTAGTTCGTTATGAATAAAATTTCAAATATAATTTTAGAAACGAACTTTAATGTAATGCGGGTTTTCAAAATAACTCCCTAATTTGCCAGTTGTCACAAGACATAATAGAACGAGATAAAGTAAACAAAATAAAAACACAACCAAAACGGGGTTTTAAAGTTTACATTTATCCCAACATCAATCAGAGTCAGACCCAAAAGAAAATAACAGTAGGTCCATAATTCAATATCAGAGTTTAGAAAAGTAGATCCATAAACCAGGAGCCTTAGCCGAGCCATCCAATCCATGCATCCATATCATCACTTAATTACCTGAGAAAACGTGCTAAAAGTCAGCTTTCGCTGGTGAGATCATAGGTTTAAATTCATCTAACAATATAGTGGACATATACGCAAAACGCTTGCTAGCTAGACTAAGGATTCGCTAAAAGCCTGCGGATACCCTCCGCTCCAACATAACACACGGATACCCTCCGTTCTAACATAGATATTCGGGTAACCCCCGCAATACCAATAAATACTCGGATAACCTCCGAAGTATCGATAACCTATAGGTGCACGCTACAGTATCTAAATAAGCCAACCTTGAATAGTACACACGAACCGTGTAACTAAAGCTGACAATTCCAAATAACCAAATAAGCCAACCTTGAATAGTACACACAAAATATGTGACTAAAAGTTGACAATACATCCTAGTCCATACGCATAGCAAGTTTAGAAAGAATATAGAAGCGATAATAGTCCACATAAAATAATTTGCACGTTTCTCACCCCAAGTATTGAAAACATAGTTCAAGAGTAAAAAGTGGGGCTATGACTCACCTCAAGTCCAGAAAACAACAAGAAGAAGTCGATAGAAGTAAGATGTATAATAACTCACAAGACGGCAACTACGGACTCGGCACGACCTAACAATATCAACTCGTTCAGAAATCATTTCCTCAAATTCAAAATATTCCCAAACCCGGACGTAATCCGTTTTATTTTCCGAAAATCCATTTCGTAGTAGTTTGGTGTATTTACGTTTGGTATCCATACGGGTGGTGGGTCGACACAAACAAACCAAAAAGTCACACAAAAGAATAATAAATAAACTATAGATCTAATATTAGTCCAATATATCATTTAAATAAATCACCGAAGTTTACCAAATCCGTCGATTTGATAATCCTCATATTTATTTACGTAACATACCGTTCCAAGATTTAACCCAATCCTAAAGCACATAGCACATAAATACTATATGGTATATATCTTAGTTAAATAAACTCCTTATATACATCGTCAAATTGGCAAAATTTCCCGATATATATATTCGCAATTTATTACCCTTTACATATACCACAACCTATGGGCGTCGTAGGATACGATGCCCATTAATATACTCATTTCGTATAGCCAAACAACTCGGTTCAACCTTTCGGTTAAGTAAGTTATTTAGTTATAAAAAATGTTTATATTAATCGTCATATATCCGTGACAACACGAAAGTCACAAACAAAACTTACCTGAACTCGAGTGACCACGACTCCGCATAACTCGATAGGTTTACTCGTTATATATATAAAATGACATTTTATTTAATATTTAGTAATTGTCGAGAGTTTCTCGTTTTATAATACATTTTTATGATAATACTTCCAATAATATTACGCTACTCTCGTAGCCTAATATATATTTAGTCGTATTATTTATAATATGACTCGTGATTTTTTTATTATTATTAATATACGCATTTATACAATTATATATACGTTATTCACGTCTATATATTCATATAAACGTTTATATTACCAATAACTATTGTTACGAGTTTTATTATTTATGTTTTAAATTGTAAACAGTTATCGAGTCATACGAAATGGTCACATGTCCGAGTCATGACTCTCGGCTCATTGTCCAAGTCCAAAGTAATAAGCAAATGTCATAAGAACCAATATATCTCCGTCCAAAACAATCCCAATCCACGTGCTACAACAATAGGGTCCGACTACGGCACCCGACTAACCTATCTCCGTCAATCTAAGTGACCGTCTCACAATCGGTCCCCAATAACACATTTCGTCACACTTCTCAATACCAATATCCATTGTCGAGATCAAACGTGGTCTCCACCCACAAGTATTCGGCCAAGTAAATAAACAACCAAACCAATTCCAAAACCATGTTAACAATAAAGAAACAAATATAACCAAGGTCACATTCGGGTTGGTTTACCAAGCCAAACCCGAGTCCACTCGACTCGATTGAGTCGCGGTACACACCACGAGCCAAAAGTGGCTCGAACCAAGCATCAAAGTTCACATAAACGGCTCCAAGGAGCACTCCAAATGCCAACATGACCACACGGGTCTCGGCAACATTAACCATTACAAGGCATCGAGCCGCGACTCCCATGAGTCGAACCAAGTAAAACCAACGCGAGCAAGAATCAAGAGCCATAATCAAGGCTCACAATAAACAAGAAATCAAGCACCATGGCTCGGGTTAACACCCAAGCCGTGAGTCATGGACTCACGGTTCGAACCGAACCCACAAGATAACAACCCGGATACCAAACATTTCAAGAAAACGAGTTTCCATCATAAACCAATAAGTATTTCCCGTTTTTAATATGAAAACCCATTCGGATCTAAACATGTCGTGACCAAGGGTTACGTTTTTATCAAAAATACGAGTAACACTCGCCTCACCTTCGATCTAAGAGCTTCAAACCGTAAAACCCTTCGAAAATAAATGATTGGTGGTGATTCGTGATGAAAAATGAGGTTATAGGGCGCGTGTAGGGGTAGATCTAAGAGATTAGATGATGGGGATTAAGAAAATGGTGGTGGTGTTTAATGGTGGCCGGCGGTGCAGTGGTGGCGGCCGGTTCTTAGTTGGGACGGCTAGGGTTTAATAAGAAGAGGAAATGAGGGAGAGAGAGAGATGTGTGAGTGAGGGTGTTGTGTTTGTGTGAAAACCGAACCAAACAAGGACCCTTTTGTGGTTCACTCTTTTATTTTATTTTTTATTTTTTTTTTAAGTTTTAAATAATAATAATAATAATAATAATAATAATAATAATAATAATAATAATAATAATAATAATAATAATAATATTACTAGTAGTTTTGAGTGGGTACAAATGGGTAAATGTAAAACACATGGCCCGAGACCCGAACTCGTTTCAAACTTTCAATATCCCATGAAAACATCCTGTAAATAATTAAATGTAGTCGGACTCGTAAAACGAATCATAAAATTTCCCGTTAGGTAAACCTAGTGCCAGAGTCAACGTAGTACCAGTGAAAATTTTAAAAATACATCATCAAGTAAATTCCATAATGAATTATTAAAATAATTCTCGAATCCCATGACGACATAAAATATAATTATCCATAAAATTGGTCTTACAAGTTCGTTGCGAATAAAAATTCCAATTAAAAATTATAAACGAACTTTAACGTAATGCGGGTTTTCAAAATGGCTCCTTAAATTGCCGGTTGTCACATCCTCCCAGTCTCAGAAGAAACCCGTCCCGGGTTTCTCTCGGAACAATTCATCTACGAAGTGAAAAGCTTCGGATATCTCTTCCGGAACTCGTCCTCACGTTCCCACGTAAATTCTGGTCCGTGTCGGGAATTCCAACGAACCTTGACGAGCGGAAAGCGACTTCGCTTGAGTCGTTTAACTTCACGATCTAAAATCTCAATTGGCTCTTCCACAAAATTCAATTTCTCATCAATACGAATATCCTGCATCGGAATAATAGGCATCTCATCAGAAAGACATTTCTTCAAATTACTAACGTGAAACACATCATGAACTTTACTCAGTTCATGTGGTAATTCCAACCTATAAGCCACGGGCCCAATTCTTTCTAAGATAAGAAATGGTTCAATGTAGCGTGGGTTGAGTTTTCCACGTTTACCGAAACGTATCACACCCTTCCAAGGCGAGACTTTCAGCATCACTTTGTCTCCAACCTGGAACTCTAAGGGTTTACGTCTCTGATCGGCGTAACTTTTCTGCCTATCTCTGGCTGCTTGCAACCGATCACGAATCTGAGCTACTTTCTCTGTAGTTTCCAAGATAAGTTCAGGGCCTGTGAGTTGGCTATCTCCAACTTCCGCCCAACCAATAGGCGAACGACATTTTCGGCCATACAAAGCTTCAAATGGTGCAGCTTTCAGAATTGTGTGGTAGCTATTATTATAGGAGAATTCCGCAAGGGGTAGGTACTTCTCCCAGCCTTTACCAAAGTCTATGATACATGCACGAAGCATATCCTCTAAAGTCTGAATGGTCCTCTCACTTTGACCATCGGTTTGGGGATGATATGCAGTACTCATATCAAGTCTCGTCCCCAAAGCCGTTTGAAGTGATCGCCACAAAGCTGACGTAAAGCGGCTATCGCGATCAGAAATAATCGATATCGGGACTCCATGACGAGAAATAATTTCCTTCACATACAACCTCGCAAGTTTATCCACACTATCATCTTCACTAATTGCTAGAAAATGAGCAGACTTAGTCAGACGATCCACAATTACCAAGATAGCGTCACAACCGCTAGCTGTCCTCGGTAATTTGGTAATGAAGTCCATTGTAATCCGCTCCCATTTCCAGACTGGAAGTTCTGGTTGCGTCAGTAATCCTGACGGTCTCTGATGTTCGGCTTTAACCTTAGAACATGTCATGCACTTACTAACATACGATGCTATATCTGCCTTCATGTTTGGCCACCAATATAACTTCTTAAGATCCTGGTACATCTTGTCAGACCCAGGATGAATAGAGTACCTTGACTTATGCGACTCATGCATAATCAACTCCCGAATTCCTCCATATAAAGGTACCCACATCCGATCTCCAAAACATAGTAATTCATCAGAACGCTTAACAAATCCTTTCTCATTCTCAGCCATCCCAAATATATTCTCAGCAGAGCGGTTTTCTGTTTTCAACGCCTCCGTTTGTGCTTCAAATATTTCAGACGGTAATGGCGATACGATAGTCATTCCCAATGACCTTACTCGTAACGGTGGTATTCTTTCCTTTCGACTAAGAGCATCAGCAACAACGTTTGCCTTACCAGGATGATAGTGAATTTCGCAATCATAATCGCTTAGCAACTCGATCCAACGTCGTTGTCTCATATTGAGCTCTTTTTGATTCAAGATGTGTTGCAAACTTTTATAGTCAGTGAACACAACACACTTTGTTCCATACAAGTAATGTCTCCATATCCTCAAGGCGAAAACCACAGCACCTAACTCCAAATCATGGGTGGTGTAGTTTTTCTCATGCTTTTTGAGCTGTCGGGAAGCATAAGCTATCACTTTCTCTCGTTGCATTAACACGGCTCCCAAACCTTTATGTGAAGCGTCACAATAGACGACGAAGTCCTCGTTACCTTCAGGTAACGCTAAGATAGGAGCACTACACAACATCTTCTTAAGTAATTGAAATGCTTCCTCTTCTTTATCTCCCCATTCATACGTAACACTCTTTTGAGTCAATTTGATTAATGGTTTAGCTATCTTCGAAAATCCCTCGATGAATCTTCGGTAATAACCGGCTAAACCTAAAAATTGACGAACTTCTGTTGGGGTCGTAGGTACAGCCCAATCTTTTATTGCTTCAATCTTAGCAGGATCCACATGGACTCCTTGTCTATCAATTACATGACCCAAAAATTGTACCGTCGGAATCAAAAATTCACATTTCGAAAACTTGGCATACAGTTGCTCCTTCCTGAGCAATTCTAAGATAAGTCTTAGATGCTCCTCATGCTCCTTCTCACTCTTCGAATAAATCAGAATGTCATCGATGAACACAATCACGAACTTATCTAAGTAAGGCTTACACACCCGATTCATGAGATCCATGAATATCGCCGGTGCGTTAGTCAACCCAAACGGCATCACCTGAAACTCGTAATGCCCGTAACGGGTTCTGAAAGCCGTTTTCGGAATATCTTCCTCGCGAACTCGAAGTTGATGATATCCCGATCTCAAATCCATCTTCGAATACACACTCGATCCTTGAAGTTGGTCGAACAAGTCGTCGATTCTCGGTAACGGGTATCTATTCTTCACCGTTAACTTGTTCAGCTCTCGGTAATCAATGCACATACGAAACGATCCATCCTTCTTCTTCACGAATAAGACTGAGGCTCCCCAAGGTGAAGAACTTGGTCTTATGAATCCTTTTTCGGCTAACTCCGCCAATTGTTTTGACAACTCTTCTAGTTCGGTAGGTGCAAGACGATAAGGCGCTCGTACTACAGGTGCAGCACCAGGTATCAACTCAATCTGAAACTCCACTTGTCTAGTCAGCGGGATTCCTGGCAAATCATCGGGAAACACATCAGGAAAATCACAAACTATAGGCACATCTCCAATGCACCTTTCCTTTTTCTCCGTCCCTTATTTCTCAAAAATTTGAGCTAAGAAAAGGTAACATCCTTTCTCCATTAGCTTTGGTAACTTAGTGCAAGAGATGACTGCTAACCGAGATGGGCTCCTCGAATCCTTTCGATCTCCTAATATGTTTAGGATTTCCTTTCCGTAAGGTACACGCATGATCTTCTCGTCGCAAAGTATGTGAGCACGATACTTCGACAACCAATCCATACCGATGATGACATCGAAACTTCCTAATGTGACGGGTAGAAGGTCTATGTTGAAAGGGTGATTCAAGAAATTTAACGTGCAACTGCGAATGATGGTATTGATCCTTTCTATATTCCCATTTGCTAACTCTATATCATATTCAATTCCTAAGGCCATCGGGGGTTTCTCTAGTAAGGGTGCAAACGTAGTGGACACAAAACTCCTATCGGCACCAGTATCAAATAGTATGGAAGCATAACAATTATTGAGAAGGAACGTACCAGTAACGACGTTCGGATCTTCTCCTCTCTCGTTCCCGAGTGCATACACTCTTCCCTGAGCAGCTCCAGCTTCCACACGTTGGTCTCCGTTATCTTGTCATCCACGGTTTCCTCCAGCTCCATGGTTTCCATGATTGTACCCATTACCACCCGAGCCTTGATTTCCTCGATTCCACGATTCTCTACACTCGTTCCTATAGTGTCCCTTCTTTCCACACCCATAACAAGTAACGTCTGCCTTATTTCTCATCTCAGGAGCAGCTTGAACCATAGCAAGAGGTCGAGCTCTACAATCCTTAGTTGTGTGTCCTTTCTTTGAGCAGTTCTGGCATCTCACACTACACCATCCAGTATGATGCTGGTGGCAACGACCACACTTGGGTGCATCACGGTTCTGGTTCTTCTTATCCCCATTCCCAATAGCATAAGCCTTAGCTTATCTCTTGCTTCGGTGATCATTACCCTTAGAGTGGTGGTCTCTCTTTCTCTTTCCATTTTTATCCTTATCAGCTCCTTCCAATTCCAACGAATCCATAAGTTGTTGAGCAATTGTGATTGCCTCATGGATGTTTGCAGGCCTAGCAGAAATCACATCATTCCTTGTAGCTACAGGCAACCCATCAGTATACCTCTCGATCTTTTGAGTCTCAGTTTTTACCATATCAGGGCAAAGCAAGGCCACTCCTGGTAACGACGATTGTAAGTCGTCATATCATTACCTTTCACTTTGTGGTTCCAAAACTCAATCTCTAGCTTCTTAACCTCATTCCTTGGGCAATAAGTCTGAATCAGCAGAGACTTAAATTGCTCCCAAGTCATGGCATAAGCTACATCACTCCCAACAGAATTTCGGTAATTGTTCCACCAAGTTAAAGCTTCATCCTTGAAAGTAAAAGAAGCAAACTTTACCTTCGCATTCTCCGCACAACAACTGACATTGAACACTGACTCAGTCTTCTTAATCCATCTGACCAAGTAAACCACTCCTTCAGTTCCACCAAACTCAATGGGTCCACAAATCTTGAACTCCTTGTATTGACATCCATTAGCACGAACAGGTGGAAAAGTTCCAGCAGAATTATTGGAATGATTTGACTTAGCTAGTAGTTCAGCAACTCTTTGCTCGACAAGTTGATTGATCATTGCTTGATCCACAGTAGGTGCATTAAGTGGAACATGATCATTGTCTCCCTGAACATCAACATTTTGATTCATGTTGTTGCGGTTAGTAGTGTCCAGGTTGTCAGGAGTAGGGGTTTCAACATTTCGAGTAGGTCGGCATCCTTGACGACCAGGGGTAGTCACTGCAGGACCAGTTCTGGTAGCTCTAACAGGGTTTCGTCGTGGGGCCATTGATCTGAAACATCATACAAGTTCATGAGTCTCCAATAGAACTTATCAATATGCTCAACAAAAGTAATTCAACAAAGCCAAGTCATGGAAAGAATATCAACCATACACCGCAAAACATCAATAAAGCGAATAAGGACTCAATTTCCATAATACCCAAAAATCACATAATACCATATACTAATAACCATCAACCATACAATAGAGATCCAACATCGTTCCACTACTGGGAAACACAAAACATACTAATCGTTCCCAAAAGAGACGAATACTGAACAAAATACATCAAAATATGATAACTAGCTTTTCTAACCGAACACTCCTCGGTGTAGAAAGCAACAAGACAACATAACCCAAGCATCTAGCCACGCTGCTGGCGGAGGCTCCTCAACTCCTGCCTCAAGCCATCAAGATCCCTCCATAATGATCCTAGCTCCACACTATGGGTGTCACTGTCTCTCCTGAGGTCTGCCACTTCCTTCTCTAGCTCGGTATTCCGCTGCCATAACTTGCGGTCGGCCTCTCGAGTTGTGACAAAACCTCGCTGTAAACTCGCGATCTGCTCATGAACCTCCATCAAAACTCTCCTCATCTCAATCGACCTGCCCTCAACAACAGTCATGTCAACTCTCAAATCCGCTAAAAACTCTCCAATAACTCTCTCAAGTCGATCAGATAATCGCGAGATCTTCTCGCCTTGGGCAGTAATCTGAGCCCACAACCTGCCAGTCTCACCAAACTCTGCCTGCTCAGCAGAAACCTCAGATGACGCATCCGACGCCACTGGACTACCAGGTGGTGAATCAAACAGAAATGGATGGTCAGGTGAGACAGGCTCAATCGGGTGTATAGGTGAATCAGGCTCTTCAGCCTGAGCTGGTGGTACTAACACATCATCATCATCAGGCATCTCATCCTCCTGAGGGTCATCCTCCTCCTCAGGGTCATCATCATCACCCTGCTCAGCCTCCTAAGGGTCATCCTCCTCCTCAGGGTCATCAGCCTCATCCTCACCCTCGTACTCCTCCTCCTCCTCATCGGAAGAGTACATCATCAATCGTCGTCTCCTAACAGGTGAACCAAGTGGAGATGTGGTAGGTGACCTAGGACGACGACGCAATGATGTGGGTGGCGCCTCTAACAGAAGAGAGTGAGCATCAATCTGTAAAGGTGATGGGGTAGGGCGTACCGACATACGTGCCGTAGCTCGGTGGGCAAAGCGTGGGGCCACACGGGCCAAAGCCTGATGAAGAGTAAGCTGCCTCGATGTACCAGGGAGCCCTAAAGAAGATGAGGGTCCCTGTGTAGATGCAGCAGGTAGTGCTGAAGTAGAAGCTGTCTGCGGCACAGTAGCTGAAAGCATGGCAATCTGGTAAGGATCATCAGATGCCATAGTGAACTGTGCTGGTAATACCGGTGCAGTAAGAATATCCTCGACAACATCGGGCATATGGGAGGCCATAGTTTGTGACAACGGCATAGGGTAGGTGTAAGTGTTTCAAAACAACTAAATCACAACTCAAAATACCATACCAAAAATCCTCATCCAATAATTCAATCATATAATCTCAATAAGAATTTCAAATACTGCATTACTAAAACATTTATAAAACAATTAGACCATATAATTCCTCGAAACGCCATCTTATTACTAAATCCATAAACCTCAAATCATATCAAGAAATCCCAAATCTAATAATCATCTCAAATATCTCATAATACCTCAAAATAATAGAATATGCTTCGGCTTGGCGGGCTGGCGGGCAGTGGTCAAGGATCATTTTCTATAAAAATTCGGTTATAGTTTAGGTGTTTAATTACCTAGTTCTCTATAACCTTGGCTCTGATACCAATCTGTAACACCCCCAAAATTTGATACAGCGGAAGACTCAACAAGCTTTCGGGGTGCTACGGGAATTGGTATCCAACACAAGACATAATAGAACGAGATAAAGTAAACAAAATAAAAACACAACCAAAACGGGGTTTTAAAGTTTACATTTATCCCAACATCAATCAGAGTCAGGCCCAAAAGAAAATAACAGTAGGTCCATAATTCAATATCAGAGTTTAGAAAAATAGATCCATAAACCAGGAGCCTTAGCCGAGCCATCCAATCCATGCATCCATATCATCACTTAATTACCTGAGAAAACATGCTAAAAGTCAGCTTTCACTGGTGAGATCATAGGTTTAAATTCATCTAACAATATAGTGGACATATACGCAAAACGCTTGCTAGCTAGACTAAGGATTCGCTAAAAGCCTGCGGATACCCTCCGCTCCAACATAACACACGGATACCCTCCGTTCTAACATAGATATTCGGGTAACCCCCGCAATACCAATAAATACTCGGATAACCTCCGAAGTATCGATAACCTATAGGTGCACGCTACAGTATCTAAATAAGCCAACCTTGAATAGTACACACGAACCGTGTGACTAAAGCTGACAATTCCAAATAACCAAATAAGCCAACCTTGAATAGTACACACAAAATATGTGACTAAAGTTGACAATACATCCTAGTCCATACGCATAGCAAGTTTAGAAAGAATATAGAAGCGATAATAGTCCACATAAAATAATTTGCACGTTTCTCACCCCAAGTATTGAAAACATAGTTCAAGAGTAAAAAGTGGGGCTATGACTCACCTCAAGTCCAGAAAACAGCAAGAAGAAGTCGATAGAAGTAAGATGTATAATAACTCACAAGACGGCAACTACGGACTCGGCACGACCTAACAATATCAACTCGTTCAGAAATCATTTCCTCAAATTCAAAATATTCCCAAACCCGGACGTAATCCGTTTTATTTTCCGAAAATCCATTTCGTAGTAGTTTGGTGTATTTACGTTTGGTATCCATACGGGTGGTGGGTCGACACAAACAAACCAAAAAGTCACACAAAAGAATAATAAATAAACTATAGATCTAATATTAGTCCAATATATCATTTAAATAAATCACCGAAGTTTACCAAATCTGTCGATTTGATAATCCTCATATTTATTTACGTAACATACCGTTCCAAGATTACACCCAATCCTAAAGCATATAGCACATAAATACTATATGGTATATATCTTAGTTAAATAAACTCCTTATATACATCGTCAAATTGGCCAGATTTCCCGATATATATATTCGCAATTTATTACCCTTTACATATACCACAACCTATGGGCGTCGTAGGATACGATGCCCATTAATATACTCATTTCGTATAGCCAAACAACTCGGTTCAACCTTTCGGTTAAGTAAGTTATTTAGTTATAAAAAATGTTTATATTAATCGTCATATATCCGGGACAACACGAAAGTCACAAACAAAACTTACCTGAACTCGAGTGACTACGACTCCGCATAACTCCATAGGTTTACTCGTTATATATATAAAATGACATTTTATTTAATATTTAGTAATTGTCGAGAGTTTCTCGTTTTATAATACATTTTTATGATAATACTTCCAATAATATTACGCTACTCTCGTAGCCTAATATATATTTAGTCGTATTATTTATAATATGACTCGTGATTTTTTTATTATTATTAATATACGCATTTATACAATTATATATACGTTATTCACGTCTATATATTCATATAAACGTTTATATTACCAATAACTATTGTTACGAGTTTTATTATTATGTTTTAAATTGCAAATAGTTATCGAGTCATACGAAATGGTCACATGTCCGAGTCATGACTCTCGGCTCATTGTCCAAGTCCAAAGTAATAAGTAAATGTCATAAGAACCAATATATCTCCGTCCAAAACAATCCCAATCCACGTGCTACAACAATTGGGTCCGACTACGGCACCCGACTAACCTATCTCCGTCAATCTAAGTGACTGTCTCACAATCAGTCCCCAATAACACATTTCGTCACACTTCTCAATACCAATATCCATTGTCGAGACCAAACGTGGTCTCGACCCACAAGTATTCGGCCAAGTAAATAAACAACCAAACCAATTCCAAAACCAAGTTAACAATAAAGAAACAAATATAACCAAGGTCACATTCGGGTTGGTTTACCAAGCCAAACCCGAGTCCACTCGACTCGATTGAGTCACGGTACACACCACGAGCCAAAAGTGGCTCGAACCAAGCATCAAAGTTCACATAAACGGCTCCAAGGAGCACTCCAAATGCCAACATGACCACACGGGTCTCGGCAACATTAACCATTACACGGCATCGAGCCGCGACTCCCATGAGTCGAACCAAGTAAAACCAACGCGAGCAAGAATCAAGAGCCATAATCAAGGCTCACAATAAACAAGAAATCAAGCACCATGGCTCGGGTTAACACCCAAGCCGTGAGTCATGGACTCACGGTTCGAACCGAACCTACAAGATAACAACCCGGATACCAAACATTTCAAGAAAACGAGTTTCCATCATAAATCCATAAGTATTTCCCGTTTTTAATATGAAAACCCATTCGGATCTAAACATGTCGTGACCAAGGGTCACGTTTTTATCAAAAATACGAGTAACACTCGCCTCACCTTCAATCTAAGAGCTTCAAACCGTAAAACCCTTCGAAAATAAATGATTGGTGGTGAAAGATGGTGGTGATTCGTGATGAAAAATGAGGTTATAGGGCGCGTGTAGGAGTGGATCTAAGAGATTAGATGATGGGGATTAAGAAAATGGTGGTGGTGTTTAATGGTGGCCGGCGGTGCAGTGGTGGCTGCCGGTTCTTAGTTGGGGCGGCTAGGGTTTAATAAGAAGAGGAAATGAGGAAGAGAGAGATGTGTGAGTGAGGGTGTTGTGTTTGTGTGAAAACCGAACCAAACAAGGACCCTTTTGTGGTTCACTTTTTTTTTTTTTTTTTTTTTTAAGTATTAAATAATAATAATAATAATAATAATAATAATAATAATAATAATAATAATAATAATAATAATAATAATAATAATAATAATAATAATAATAATAATAATAATAATAATAATAATATTACTAGTAGTTTTGAGTGGGTACAAATGGGTAAATGTAAAACATACGGCCCGAGACCCGCACTCGTTTCAAGCTTTCAATATCCCACGAAAACATCCCGTAAATAATTAAATGTAGTCGGACTCGTAAAACGAATCATAAAATTTCCCGTTAGGTAAACCTAGTGCCAGAGTCAACGTAGTACCAGTGAGAATTTTAAAAATACATCATCAAGTAAATTCTATAATGAATTATTAAAATAATTCTCGAATCCCATAACTACATAAAATATAATTATCCATAAAATTGGTCTTACAAGTTCGTTGCGAATAAAAATTTCAAATAAAAATTATAAACGAACTTTAACGTAATGCGGGTTTTCAAAATGGCTCCCTAAATTGCCGGTTGTCACACTTTTATTTTTCAACTCTTTTTATTTGTCTCAACTAATCTTAACCACTTTTCTTTATCACAACTCACCATTTTATAGTGTTGTATTAGTTATGGACTAAAGCATTTCATACGCCAAATCTCACTTACAAGTTTGCAAAAATAAGTGATAAATTGTATTTTATAAAAAGGGCAAAATGGATTAGGTTTTCTTTGTTCATATTACTAAGGAAGTAAGGAGGGCGAATTTTTGACTCAAGATATATAAGATAATAAATTACTTGGCTCAAGCCCAAACTTTCGGTTAGGATCCATTAGGGTTTCATGTTATTTGTACACTACAAAATAGACCGCCTAATAATACAATACACTTACGGGGTTCCAGTATTCACTATGGTATCAGAGTAGGTCTAATCCTCAAACCTAGTCGTCAGTCATGAGTCGCTGCCTCTAATGCCACGCATCAAAACCCTAGCCTTCGCCGTATATTTCTTCAAAAAAAATATGTAAAAACACTACATGCTTATTTTTTTTGTTATAAATTTTCAACTGTTTGGAGTTAACTGACTCAATTAGTGTCGTTCTCTTCGTTTTTAAATTCTAAACAAAACGCAACCAAAATCACCACCTCCAACAACCGGACACGTCGTCATGCCCCTCATGAAATTGCATGCCGCAAAAAGTCAAAGTTGTCACTATTGTCGGCCAGTGACCATATTTGCTTTATTTGTGGCACTTTGAAGATGTGTTTCCGCTTGTTGTTGGAATTTTTTAATGTTTTGTTTATGTTGCTACTTACTTGAAGATTTGTCTCCGCCTTACTGTCAAATTCCTTCTTTAACAAATTAGTTATTGCTTTATTGTTTTAAATTTTCTACTATTATGAGATTTCACGATTACGCCATTCGGACTGCAAAGGGTATTAGACAAGAGATTAGTTGGTGCAAGCTCGATAAGTTAGGGTCCATTTTTGGGTTTTATGTTATTTTTACTCTATAAATAGTTTGTCTAATACTGCAATACAATTACGGGGTTTCAGTAATCATTTAGATATGCGCGGCATAACAAGAGTATCTTCATAACCGTTTCCAATGCTATCTTTCGCCACCGGCTAATGTATACCTAAAAGATTTGAACTCTAAAATTTATGTGGATATAATGTTAGGTTTGAACTCTAAAACATTTGATGGTGGCTATTGTTTGTATTCAAAATGCCGAAACAAAATACATAGGGGGCGTTTGGTTCGCTGTAATCTGGCGTAATTCGATGTAATTGTAATTTGATTACATTACGTAGGCTATTTGGTTCGCAGAATGAAGAGAATTGTAATTCAGATTACATTACATAAGTTGTTTGGTTTGCGTTGTAATTGTAATTCAGTCATTACAATTACATCAAAGGAGGGAATTCAGATTACATAGGAAGTTGGAAGGAAAGTTTTAAATTACGTTGTAATTCAGAAGTTTATAATAATAATAATAATAATAATAATAATAATAATAATAATAATAATAATAATAATATTTATTATTTATTTATTTATTTATTTATAATAATAAAAATAATAAATAAATAATAATATTTATATATTTATTTAATAATAATAATAATAATAATAATAACAATAATAATAATAATAAGAAATAATCATAATAATAATAAATAAATAAATATTTATTTATTTATTATTATTTAATAATAATAACAACAACAATTATTATTATTATTATTATTATTATTTAATTATTTATAATAATAATAATAATAATAATAAATATTATTTATTATTAATATTATTTTATAAATATTAAATAATAATAATAATAATAATAATAATAATAAATATTATTCTTGTTATTTATTCTTATTTTTTTTAATTTATTATTATTATTATTATTATAATATTTATATAATAATAATAATAAACAATAATAACGTTTATTATTATTATTATTATTATTATTATTTTTTTTTTTTTTTTTTGTTATTATTATTAATTTTAAGTTTTTATTTTAATTTTTTTTTAATTACATTACGTTGAGATCCAACCAAACACAGTGAAAGAATATGTCAATTACAATTCCAACACATTACAATTACAAAACATTCTAACTCTTTGAATTACAATTCATTCAAATTACAATTCCTTTGACAGATTACAATTCCTTTCAAAACATACTGCGAACCAAACGCCCCCTATATGTATCTATTGTTAATGAAGGTCCTAACTAATGATAGATGTCCGAATTATTGTGTTTGGTGTTTTTTATTCATATTAACATCTCAAGTCCATGGTGTTGGTCTAATAATGAATAAGTTGTTCAGTTAACTCTCAATCATTGTGCTAGGTGTCTTCCTTTCACATTAACTTTTACATATTAAGTCATGGGTTGGTCTAATACTTCCGTGATTAGCTTGACATATTTCAAGTCTTAAAAAGTTCTAGAAAAAAATATTTGAAAATTGTATATTCTTCTCCAATACAAAGTTCAATGCTGAATTATATTGAAAAGTTCAAGTCTTAAAAAGTTCTAGAAAAATATTAGACGATAGATGGCCCAAATTGATTATCATTAACTACAGTTTTGTATTTATTAGACGATAGATGGCCCAATTGGGTTTGGTGATCCGAGTGTCAAACGGATATCATATGTTCAAACTTGTATATGCATTCATTAAATCACGGTATGTGTGACGTATCGTACCTCCCTATGTTGATCGTGGAACTGGTTGATGGAGGCCGTCAAGGAGTCGGTTTCTCTATAAAAGCTATCAGCAGTGACTTTCCTATCTTGTAACAGTAATATATGGTAAATAATACGTTTAAAAGATGCCAAGCAATTGCAAAAGTCAGGATATTACATAGAAATACAACTACAATAAAAGTCATATAAAGTCAGTAGTCATTTTTTCAAACGACAAGGTGCATGAATGCTATTCCAGCGCACTTGCGCTGTACACAACTCCAAAAAGGATGAAATAGATAACAAACATACGACATATAAAGTGTAATAATTTCCTTTTTGTTTTCATATAGCGACGACACAATTATTATGACACAAGAGACATAGATCATGGTCACATATTTTTATATAATAATAATTTGTATAGCACCGAAAAGAGATTATCAACATCTTCTTGGTAAAATATTTTGCCTCTTTTGTGATGAGATGACTTATTTGTAACAAAAACATTCCAGCAAGATAAAAATTCATTTTAGTAGTATTATAGTATATAATTACTCTTAGTAGTATACGTAAATTCATTATTGCAATGTTGAAGAACTGTCATAAATAGTGAGATGATCAAAGTTAAGGATAACACTACTCTTGGTCATTTACTATAGCTTGCAATTAGTTTGTTGTAAGAATTGATCAAAGCTTCAAACCAGTCAAGCTTGTAAAAGGTTATTTGAACTCAAACTCGATTAAGTGTAGTTTTCATTTAGTACGGTTACGGAAAATGAGCTCTCAAAATGTATGATGAGCCAAGTCTGAGCTAAAGAGCTTGATCAGTGTTTCTATACTATCAAGGTTTTCGAGCCATATGTTTTAATATGTATGAACAGATCGAACTGCAATCGAGTCAATGCTAGTTCTAATTAATGACTTGTTCAAGTCAAACTATATTGTTGTATTGAGCTTGAATCGAGCTTGATTTAACATGTCTTAATTTCTTAACAATATTTTCATGACTCCCGAGCGAGGTCAAGCATAGGCTAAAGTGTTCTAGTCGACGGGGTCATACAAAAATGCCTGAGTTGTTCTCAAAATACTAAAGATTGCAAAACAACATATGTATTGCCACTTCATATTGCGGTACTTAGCTGTTAAAACATGTCCAAACCCAACTAAAGAAACAAATAGATGAAATATGATTACAAAAATTTACTGCATATCATAAAACATAACTTTACTTTATTCACCAAATTTACAACCCCAAAAATTACAGCAAAAAAACTCGGTTAGTGTCGTATTTATGAGTTAACCGGATGAAACTTGTATTTTATCAACATGTTTGTTTAGTATATGTTCTTATTTGGTTTTTTTAGCATTCTTGATGCACATTAAAAGCAACTGCTCGGGCCCAAAACTTGATTTGTGCCTTCATGTCTTCTGATGAGCCCTTATCAACCCATCCTCCTGGGATTAATGGTACACCACTATAGTTCTTCGCTAATTTCATGGAATTTTTGCTTCTACTACTTCTCTCTTTCATGCTTTCCAATTTCCTCATGCTACTTATCTTTTCTTGAGCCGTTTCGGGCTTTTGTGACAAGTATCGTGGTAAACTCGAGCTTCCTTTCATAACCTGCATAAAAAATTATTTTAGTCATGATTAAAGAAAGTTTTGTGACATAATTTAGATGTTGATCACATGTTATGATTTCTTTGAGACATGCAGATTGGCTCTACCATAAGATGCACTAAAAAAACTGTGTCACATATTTTATTAAGGGTATGTACGTGCATACTCATCAGATCGTTGCGTTCTTGATGCCTACAAGAATAGAAAAAAGTAACTGAAGATGATATGTACCTTGGTAGTTTGTTGAGGAGCAGACATTTCAGAAGAGTTAAACGACGCTTGCCTAATCAACCTCCCCATCTTGAACTCACTCTCGTCGTCCTCAATCTCACATTCATCATTGTTTCCCTCTTCCAAAGTTGGCACATATGCTCTATGGATAAAATCACGACCCGTATTTTGCTTTTGCAAAGAAAATCTTGATCCTTTTTGCTC
Source organism: Artemisia argyi (assembly GCA_030686995.1). Lineage (NCBI taxonomy): Eukaryota > Viridiplantae > Streptophyta > Magnoliopsida > Asterales > Asteraceae > Artemisia > Artemisia argyi. Next base: position 213,107,612 of record CM060702.1, read on the forward strand.
ATTCCTCGACTCCTTGATCAAATCATCATGATTTTGACCCCATGAAGAAGGATTGGAGTAACATTTAGACATGGTCATTGTTTCTGTGTAGCACAAAGTTTGTTCCATTAGATGGGGTTATTTCTTTTCTTTTTCTTGGTTGTATAAAGGGGATAGTCACCAAGTGTTTTGCAATTGGCACCAAACTTATAGGCAAATATATATATGAGATCTTGAAAGTTTGTTCTCAAAGCTGTCAATTAAGATGATTGTAATTGGAGGGATCAAGTAGGCCATGTGGGGTTAGTATGGTTGGAAAATTGAATAGCAATGCATTATGTGGTGTCTAATGAATTATGTGGTGTCTAATAATTAATGAACATTATAATATTGTTTTCATTTTTTAAATACTTTGTTCAAGAAGGAATAATTCGTATTAGATGCTCATGTAATACTCTAGATTTTGAAATACTCACTCCATTCTAAAATAATTTTCCTTCGACAAAATACACACAATTTAAAAAAAATATAATTATTACTGTTTTTTCTCTCACTTTTTGCAGGATGACACTTTTACCCTTAATTAATTAATTAATATATTTTTTAAAGTTTGTAATATTAATTTCAATCAAGGTTAATATGGTAAATTTAATCAAACTTTCCTATCTATTTTTAATACTCCGTAGTTGATAATTAAACTGAAACTTTCAAAAAAGAACGTGGATTATTATTTGGGATGGAAAGAGTAACACTCAAATTAGTTTCTTAAAAATGAAATGAAAGTAAAAGTGAATTCAGATACGTAATTCTCACTACTCAGAATATAACTATTTTTTAATTTAATATCTTATAATACTTTGTTACTTATAATATAGATAAATTTCAGTTTTGTAAAACCACAAAAGTAACTGCACAAAAAGAAACCAAAATATAAACTTCAAAGACTTCATTATTAAGACTAAGTTAACAATAATGAATCTAACTTCATAATTGAAACACCATAGTTGGTTGAGAAAAAACGTTTTATAATAACAAAATTAATTCCTAAACTACCTTAACTATAATTTATATTTTATAAAAATCATTAGTTGAGGTGTAAAAGGGGATTGGTTGGAGGGAATAAAGGGATTGGGTGATGACACCAAAGCAACCCATGTGATCGATTCTTAGTTTATGGACTACAATCCTACCTTTCTCAAATTTACAAAACTATAGAATATGTATGTCTAACCATAACAATAATGGCATAATCATTTGCAGTTACATGCATATATGTGTGGTCCTTTGTTTTGTTTTGTTGAAATATTAATGGAATCTATAGTTTCCAATAATGTAAGTTCTACGTACATAAAATAATTGAGTGTTCATACTCGTTGGGTAACTATGGGGTTTTGTCTGTACAATAGCTGTCTACTTTCTCAAATGTACCGATATGGTACGTGTACTATTTTTAATACCTGTATAAGAGGTCTACTTTCAGTTTCGCGCTAATATGGCCACTTTTTGACCGGCTACCGGTTGGCAACCTGTAAAATAGGTACAAGTTTTATTTTATTGATTTTTTGGACAAAAATGGTCCCTAGTGATTTGTTTCTTTTGCACAATAGGTCCTTTGCGATTTTTTAAAAAATGGTCCATTGTAATTTGTTTCTTTTGCAAAATAGGTCCTTTCTGATTTTTTTTTCAAAAATTGCCCCTTGTGATTTGTTTCTTTTGCAAAATTGGTCCTTTGCGATTTTTTCAAAAATGGTCAATTGTGATTTGTTTCTTTTGGAAAATAGGTCCCCATTCGTTATCTTCTGTTCTTATAAGTTTTTTGTTTTTTTGTTTTTTGTTTTCGTTTTATCTGAAGAAAAAAAAAACAATTCGATTTTTTTAGAAAAAAAAATGTAAAACGAAAATTGTAAAAAAAAATCTAAAAAATTTTTTTTGTGGAAAAACTTTTTTTCCGAAAATAATTTTATAGAAAAAGATTTTTCTTATTTCATCTCAAAGAAAAAAGTTTTTCGACAATTTTTTTTCTAATTTTTTTAGAAATTTTTTATTTGGATTTTTTTTTCTAAAAAAAAGTTTGAACTATTTTTTTGGAAAAAAGTTTTTCCACAAATTTTATTTTATAATTTTTTTCGAAATCTTGTTTTGTTTATTTTGGATTTTTTTTTTTCTAAAAAAAATTTTCCAAAGATTTTTTTTGGGTAAAAAGTTTTTCGACAAATTTTATTTTATAATTTTTATAAAATTATTTTCGGAAAAAAGTTTTCCAAAAAAAAAAAAAAAAAAAAAAAAAAATAGATTTTTTTTTAATCTTTTTTTTTTTAAAAAAAAGAATTTTCTTTTTACCTTTTTTTTTTTCTAAAAATAATCGAAAAATTAAAGTCCCACGTACCATATTAGCAGGTCAAAAGGTTACCCACGTACCATATTAGCACGAAACTGAAAGTAGACCTCCTATACAGGTATTAAAAATAGTACACGTACCATATCGGTACATTTGAGAAAGTAGACAGCTATTGTACGGACAAAACCCGGTAACTATGGAAAGCTTGTGTATATCCTGTTATCGACTGCATAGTTTTGTATGTCACTGATACACGAGACTAATGTAAACTCGCCGCTTTTCCATAAACTGGAAACATCATTCTTTTACAACAAAATAAAGCTTAGATGTATAAAAATCTGTCGAAATCATAACATCTAAAGCAACTTTGATACTACGCTTTCTCCTTTTTATGTGGCAAACAACTGAACAAGTAGATACATTAATGTGTGGTTTCTATTTGTATTTTCGAGCTGTTGATGTTCATGAGTCGAGCTACTTGCATCATCCATGCTTATCTAGCTATCAAACTTATTACAAGCTGAGTAGCTGATCTACTCGATTCGCTTGGAGATGAATCCACCAAAATATATTTTTAAATGAGTACCCAAGGAATATTTTTATGACATACTGGTACCATAAATTACTTCTAAAAATATGTACAGTTTAAACTTATAAACCTACATTGATGGATCCCTAATATACCAACTAGAATATTGCGTAAGACTTGATGTAGTATTTGAGTCCATAACAAACTATAGTAAATTAAATATTTTACGTTTTTCTCAAGCAAACTTATTGCAAACACCTTTATATTTCATTCCCCCTTACGTTTTAATTAGCTGTTTGAGTGTTTGACAAAGTTGATTGTAGTAATGTTGAAGATCCAATATAAGCTAAGGGTCGATCTTGTTATTTTGTTATTGCGATTCTAATAGTGACATAAGATGATCGAGTCAAGCTTTTATCGAGCCGGCCCGAGCCCGAGCCTAATAAACTAGCTCGAAACACATAACGAGTCGAGTTCGAACTTTTAATAACTCGAGCTCAAGCTTTTTGAGCTTTCATGTACATATATATTTTTATTACTAGCCGGGTACCCGCGCGTAGCGGCAGCGGGTACCCGTGTAACCAAATAACCTACAATAACATATAATTGAAGCATCACAATCATCTTTATACATTATAGTAGTACATGCGCAATGCATCGAAACCAAAAAAGGAGAAAGCAACAATAAGATAGTGTTTTCGTACACGTTAATAGTGATAACACGTCATGATTCGTGATAATGTGAAGACAAAAACAATGTCAATTATTAGTATTGCAAAAACGTCGAAGTCGACTTCACCATCTCAAGCCAACATCTCTCTACTTTCACCACGTTAACAAATTGTACACACTTACTTTTTAAAATTAATCTATCATCCTTTCATGTTTTTTTTTATAGTAAAACAAATAACCTATAATTTAATTTGAATTTAAATTAAATTGTGTAACCGAAAGTTAATAATGGTTATTTACTTAATTGGATTTTAAATATTTTCGCTTAAATTCATTAAATTACACTGTTTGTCCCTGTGGTTTAGACCAAATCCCTACTCCCGTCCTTAATTTTTTCTTCTTGCATGATTGATCCTTATCTTGAAACTATGTAACACCATTGGTCCTTATCGCTAACTTATGTTAATTCTTCTATGAAACTATGTAACAAAATTAGTGCTTATCGCTAGCGATAAGGATCAATGGTGTTACATAGTTTCATGATAAGGATCAATCATGCAAGAAAAAAAATTAAGGATGAGAATAGGGATTTTACCCAAACCACAAGGACAAACGGTGTAATTTACTCTATTATTAATTACATATATTAATTTCATTTTAAACAACATGTTCGTTACTAATACTAGACGAGTACCCGTGCATAGCAACGAGATTTTATAGTGACAAATAGTTTATTGATAAAAAAAAGTTTATAGGTTATAAACGAAAAATAATAAAAGTTTGAAGATTTGGGGATTAAACATATTGTTTTGAAAAACCCGGTTCGACCAGGTGGTTCAACCGGTTGAAGCGTTCCGGTCGAAAAATAAGTCGATTTAAACCGGGTCAACTTGCTAGGTTGGGTCGGAAACGGGTCAAATTAAACCGGGTCAACCCGCCGGGTTTGAAGCGTCCCGGGTCAACCCGGTTTGTGATTTGTATTAATAGTTTCATTTTGAAATATATGTTTTCAACATTTTCTTTTTTAGTTTTAACTTTTCACTTTTCAGTTTTTTCTTCGGGTATCCTGTGATGATTAACCGAAGAAATAGATCTAGATAAGGCCTAATTCACCAGTTTGTATCGGTTTTAACGAGTCCTCTCTTGTTCGTTTTTCGGATGGTTTTTATTGATTAGCCCAACCGGTGGCGACACCGGTTCCCGGTTGAACCCGTCAGTCCCGTCCAGTTTTCAAAACTATATGTATCATCAACTTGTTAGTTTGTATGAAACTTTGTGTGGTTTATTAATTTGTATAATGTGTATAATAACATGTACTTTTCATTTTAAGGTGTTTAAAAATAACATTAATTAGTATGTTTAATTATTTTATATGGATTATGTTGTAGCTTATTTGAATTGTACATTATGAAAATTTTATTATACTTTCTAGTAAGTGATGTTTTAATTGGTTGTATTTAATTTGGTAGATATGCTTTTAATTGGTTGTACAATATGAATAAATCATTGTACTTTTAAGTAATGGGATGTTTTAATAAGAGTAGTATTACATTATAATTTCTCTCACCTATTACTATTTTCAACACTTAACATTTCACATTGACTATAGAGCTTTTATAAGTAGTATAGATTAGTATTTGACCAAATCCTTTCATAATAGACAAGTATTAGACAAGTATGTTGGCTGAATTTTTAAGTGTTTCTATTTAGGGAAATACCTAAATGCTTTATAGAGTAGTATAGATACGTTTTATAAAACAACCTAAAAGCTAATGCGAATAATGGTTTAATAATTATTTTTTGTAGAAAAAAGTTTTAAACCCTAATACTCCTGAACGTTTTTGTATAAGTTCTTTGTTCTTAAGTTTATTGCGTATTTTCATGATTTTGTTAGTTAGTTTGGCTATCAATGTTTTATACATAAATTCGACCTTTTCGAGCCGAGCTCGAGCCATATTCGAATATTACTCGAGTCGAGCCCAAGCTTAGATAAGTAAAGCCCATCGAGCCAAGCTCGAGCCTACCTTATGGTTTTTGAGCCGAGCTCAAGCCCTGTCAAGCTCAAGGTCAGCTTGACTCGATTACAACCCTACAGTTTGTAGTAACACATGGATTCTCATAATGGCGAGTCAAAAGCCGATCATAAATGTATGTAAGGGGTAATGTAACATATCATGTGTTAGAAAGACACATATTCGAAGTATGTCTGATGTTAAGTTTCTTTATAAATAGATCAGACTTATTGGTGAAATGTGTCAGGTTATTGTGGAGTCGGCATTTTTACATGTACCCCATGGATTATGGAAATCCATAAATTATTGATACCTTGCTTTAAAAATGTGTACACATATGACATATATGCACTAAAAGATTCAGGAGACTGGCTGACATGACCCAAATAAGTGCTATCTATATGGTCCTTATAAGTCATCTACATATAGACATACTTGGTCCCATACTTTCATACACATGCAATGAGGTCGATTGATGACCAACCCTGCGTCACTAGTTAACTTGTGTCACGTGTTCCTCAACTATTGAGTGATACGATTCAACTGTCGCTAGAGGTCCATAATGTGGTCGCTAAAAGTTTTTAACGATCACATGAAGTCGGACCAAAATCCATCGGCATAGGTACTGTCGCTAAAGGTTTTAAAGACTACATTTTTTTTCTTATAGCTATAACGCTGTTGACTTAACTTTTTTTTTTACCTTTTTGACTTTATTGACCAACGATTAAGATTTTGACAAAACGTATGGCAGACTACAAGTAATTGACTATTTTACCAAAAAGCTTTAGCGATTACTTTTAGCAATTACTTTTAGTGACCACAGGTGGTCACTAAAGTAAAGTAACTGTTTGACAAACAAATTTAACGACCACCACTAGTGACCACATGTAATCGCTAAAGGTTGACCAACCAAGGAATTATATGACCACCTATAGCGACTACATGTTGTTGCTATAGGTGTCTGCAGCTTTTGCCACAACAGGCTGTTTTTTGTCCTCCTTTCAAAAGTTAATTTGATAACAGGTTGTGGGAACAATTCATGAACAGTATCGACCGCATAGTTGTAATGAACAATATATAGTTAAAATGTAAGCTCTAGCAGTCTCGGGCTCGGCTCAGCTCGTTTCCAACCTTAGTTTCGTCGTCTAATACAAAAAGAAATTTAAATCATTTTTAATTATTTAAATCATTTATAAATTTTGATCATTTTAATTAATTTAATTCATTTTTATATAATTTAAATTATTTTTAAATAATTAAATCAATTTTCAATCATCCAAAAAAAACTAATATAATTAAATCAATTTTCAATCAAAAAAAAAAAAAAAAAAAAAACTAATATAACAATTTAACTTTTTGCGACCGTCTCTAGCGACTACGTGTAGTTGCTAAAGGTTTGGCGCCAAACCTTCACGCTATAGGGAAAGTAAAACTTTTACCTTTACTAGTTTTTTGTCATCGCCTAACTTCTAGTGACTACATGTAATCGCCAAAAGTTATGGTCAAATTTAGTCTTTTTCCTTAACTATTTTTTGGGCCGTTATCAAATTTAGGCTTTTTCCTCGACTATTTTTTGGGTTGTCGCCTAAATTTTAGCGACTGCATGCAGTCGCTAGAAGTTATGGTCAAATTTAGGCTTTTTCCCGACTCTTGTTTTGTCGTATAGGACAAGGGTGTAGTCGTTAAAAGTTTTGGTCAAAGACGGGAATGGTGTAGCATGTTTGTTATGTCTGAATTATGAGACTAGACGTAGTAATGGGTGAAACCATGTGTGAACCACCTTCACCATGTGTGATGGATCGTTACGGTGGGGTAGGCTTCATGTGTGGTGGAGCAGAAACACGGTGGATCGGTGTTGGTTAAAATTGATTGAAATGGAGGTGGTGATGGTGTAGTTTTTGGTGTCAGTGTGTTGCGGGTATGTTTGATTAAAAAATATATAGGTAAATGGTAAGAAATGCGTGACCATTACTAGGATAAAGGTGGTGAAAAGTGAAAGGCAAAGAGGATAATATGGTGCTGAGGTGTTCATGGTGAAGGCTCGCCACGGCAGGTCTAAAGATTAGAAGTCTTTGGAGTTTGGATGATAATTGATGTTATTCAACTGTTTACTAAACGGGCCAATGATTTGTTAGTAGACGAAAAACGACACCTACCGACGTCAAGACGTTCGATTTTATGATTTTGAGTACCTTGAACAATCGTTTTCTTAATGTCATATTCTTGTAGTTTCTGGTTCAAATTTGCTAATCGTTTTCGACAATCTGTGGAGGATATAGGCCTTGAGTAGGCAAGTGCAGCATGTCTACATCAATTAATTAAATCAATTCAAAAGAAACAAAGGAAAACTTTCAATGATACCGATCATGTCAATTGGTTAAACTTTATAAGTGACAAAAAATGTCTATTCAATATCTAATTTCGTAAGGAATGGATAAACATCACAAGGAAAAACGAGCAAATCATTTTGGGTAATATGAACTCATAATGGCATTCAATTTTATTTGGGTTATTCAGACAATGGATTTTTAAATCACTAAGAAAATAGGTTAAATGCCGAGAAGGTTTATTTACGGTAATATAATATGACTCAAGTTGGTTTTCTTCGAGTTATTTAACTGATCTAAACAACAATATAGACACATTCCCCTTATATTTCTTCAGTCTAATGCTTTAGTAAAATCAAACCATTATTCCAACCAAAATATTCTGAACGAGAAAACACTTCACACGCTAAAGGATTATCAATTATCCTATTCCTCACTAGTCAGTAGTCACTACCATGGCCCCTCAACTTTGCTGGAGCTCCGTGAGGTTTTCGTCAACATTTCCAGGCTTGATTCAGTAACGCACACCTGAGTTTTGGGTTACCAAGACCCATTTGACTCAAAATTATTATTAGAGCGCAACCAAATAGCCTCTTTAGAATTTAAGACACTACTACGTAATGTGTAGCAACAGCTCTTAGGCTACAGAATGCATAAGCATAATCCCTTTGCCTTTTTACGAAACACATCTTGTGTCATTTTACCCAAAGTAATCTTTTGATGCAAATATAATTTGGATCATTATTGAAATAACTTTCATAATTATATTTGACGCACTAATTGTTCAAAAAAAAACAATTTATTTGGGCCTACCGACCCTACCTATTCTAATCATACAAATAAAATACCTGTCCGGACCCATTAGCCAGCCCATCCTACTCAACCATTACTTTCAGGTGTTATCTGGATGCTTCTTCGTTAGTGATCATGTAACAAAGTATACGCTTAATGAAAGGCAAAACTAAACATGCTAATGGGTGACAAACTAAATCATCACTAAATAGTTAGCACGCATTACTAGCAGAACAATGGCAACCATAACGACAAAGAGATCAATTAAGAAATCAAGAAACCGAAAAATCACTAAAGAGGGTTCAGATGCTACTTACAAAGATGCAGGTTAGCTTGTTCCAAAATCTGCCAGATAATTCAACAGTCGACCACTAATGAGCACAGCAAATTCAGAACAAAACAAAACAAAACTCGGCGTCAAAATTTTCTTTTTTTCTTAAATCTCTTTAAAGAAGTTTCAACACCTATACCCGCAATCATATCAAAATTGCCAAATATCAACCAGAAGGCTGTTTGGTCTTTACTATATACTCTATAAGGGAACAAAGACATAGTTTCTGAAATTTACAGTGAAAAGAAACATCGGTTTCCTGGTGGTCTAACACCAATACACCATTTTTGTATATCAGTTCTGAATCAAGCCCATGTCGAGAAAACTCGGAACCGTCCACATTATTCATCCCACTGCTACTTTCTGAATGACAGCCACACTCCATCCCCTCTTTAAATAATGTTTTAATATTATCCTGGTCTCCAGATAGACAAAATTCCCTCACAGATGTACAAAGGTTCAAAGATAATGATGTTACTACATCGTGAACATCCTCTGTAGTTAAATTACCTGATCCCATGTCCAACTGAGAGAGTAAAGTTTTTTGCATTGCACTTTGGAGGCTGGACAGACATTCTGAGCAAAACCGGTATGAGCATAAACCGGATGGAGTAGGTGAAGGTCTTAATACTTGGTCTGTGGATGTGTCGATGTTCATAACATTCCCATTATCAACTGATTCTTCACACATAAATCCATTAGAATGTTCAACTGATTTAAGCTCTGTCTGAATACCAACTCCATTTGGCTCATTTACTTGATGATCAATTGGTTGATCCTTGAAGGAAGTAGACCCTTGAGTCTGTATGGCGAAGCTGGGTCCATTGACATCAGAAGCCACATGCTCGGTACATTGATCTCCTTCCTTTGAATTGTCGGGATCAATAGCTGTATCATTAAATCCTTCAGTATTTTCTTTTATAGATTCTGATTGTGAGGGTTTGTCCATACAATCATCACTTTGAACAAGAGCATCTTTTGAAGTCTTCTTCTCGTCAATCTTTGTGATTCCATCTGTCTGCTGAGAAGGTGCCTCCAGACTGAAATAGTAACACATCAAATAATAAGAACGAGAAGAGCAAATAAGAATATCATATAATCCAAAGCTGCTTTCATTTATAGCAAACATACCTCTGTAGTGTGTATGCCCAGCTGTTCACCAAATCTTCAACATAAGCCACTTGCGACAAAAGTCGAGCAAATTGGTATCGATCTTTGCCACCCTCAACTTTGGCATTAATTTGTGAAGTTAAAATCTCCAGAACCTTTCGAACATCTGCCGAAACTTCTCGTAGCGACGAGTACACACCTCTGTATGCGGATAACCCAACAGCAACTAAACCACGAACCAAACCAAATTTAACTTTGCTTTTAACATTGCTGGAACTACTAACAACCGCTACTTTTTCTGAGGCGTCACTAGGTCGAACAATACATGAATTAAAGGGCCAACCCCTCCAAGGCCCATCAATTTCAGCAGATGGGCCTTCCGTTAACTTTGATGTTACCCAACAAAGTTCAGCAAAATGAGGATACTGCAAGATCTGATATCCAAATGTTGATATTGCTAACAGCAAGTTTGATTTCCCTTTTTCCTCTTTTTTGTTAAGCGGGAGCGAAGGACTTTCAGTTTTAGATATATATTCTATGGGTGTGTCAGATTCTAGGTTAGAGGATACCGTATTTATGTCAGCAGCTATGAATGGATTTTCATGAATATGAGTTTTATGATGAAGTAGCTCAACAAAGTAACGAGACACGTCATTTGATAGTTTTGTTGCAGATGAACCAATAACCATGTCATGATTGAAGTTCTCATCAACATGTACGGAAAATCTTGGTACGGTATTCCCCATTTGATTTGAAGGACTGAGGTTAGATTCGTTTTTACCAAAGAAATCCTTTATCCTTGGTGGGAGCACTTCGAACGGGACTTCTGTTGTAGCCTGATTAAGAATAAACGTAGCAGTTAGATCATAGAATTTACAAGACGTAGAAGATATGCCATGGAAAAAACTTCTGAAGATGGTTTCCGTAAGAACCTTAATGGTTTACAAAAATCGTAAAATGCTAAACAAATAAGAAACAATAAATGCATTTCATGACAGTCACATGTAATGAAGAGCCTGTGTAAGATTAATTTTTTTGACTGATTGCATAAAAAGGTGGGACAACTTATTAAACCAAAAATAATATTAAGGTTTCAATATATTTAATTAATGCTAGCCGATCGGCGCCACAATATACGGAAAAAAGAATTATAGTAACCAACTAATCATAGAGTACAGCCACATCATCAATGTAACTGCTACTGGTTCAAATTACCTTGAACTCAAAATTCAAAGCTGTTTACCTTTACTCAAGATGTTTAAATCTTTGATGTATTTTTCAGACCTTAAAAGGTTGGTTACAATAGAAATTAGACCAAAGTTGGTTAACTTTCAATGCAATTAGCCCTTCATTTTATGCTTCTCTAAAGTATTATACAAACTACCGGAGTGACAACAACAACGACATACCCAATCCCACCGTGGCAAGGTATGGGGACAAACTACAAGAGTGAGCAACATGATAATTAAAGCTGAGAAAGTAGCACAGAGATATCATCTTACCAGGATAGTCAATGATGCAGAGATAAATATGGACTCTGCCTGCTCAACAAAAGAGCTCCAGACGCCAGAGGACCTTAAGACTGGGTCTTGGTAACTTTCCATGTTATCATTGACTTCGTTTTGTATTGGACATGGTGGGTTAGCCTTGGACGATCCAGAGATGTTCGGTGAGACACAATTTTCTTCTACATCAACTTGATGGCATGTTTCTAAGGCCCACAAATCAATTCTCGGCATAAATATCATGCATGATCCAACACTGGCACATCTCACTGCAAAAAAAGATCAACAATATTTGTAAGTATAGCCCTAGATAAACAAAATTTCTAATCAGCATATCGCATAGAGTGCAAGCGTTCCTAATAGCTAAAACCAAAAGCATGTGAATCAGTTAAAGGCTTGAAAGAACCAAAAATGCACCTATATGTTAGAACATAGGGAGTGTTAGCATAATTTTCTTAATGTTTTACAAAAAAAAACATATTAAAGCAAGGGAAAATTCCTCAATCAGTATCATAGCAATATCTACGTCTGTTTCTCAATTCTTAATATAGTTAACCTTATGGTTGTATTCTATATGATATGCTCTAAAGAACATGTCCAGCAAATTCCGCTTGAAAATAGACAACAAAAATTAGAGTGCTTCACGTGTAAGTCGACTTTTTAATTTTAAGAACTAATAAAAGACTAAAAGTTGCGACAACACGTCATACAATTGTAACAATATAGATATATAAGCTTACAAAAAACTCCATTCATACTATATTAGTTTTCAGCTTTTGACTTTGAATGTGAGATCGGTATTTGCCAAGATTTTTTATCATTATATATTCTTAATTTATAACTATCAATTTTATCAATGATAGTTTCATTACTAGTTTAAGCAGCTATGAACTTTTCTAATTACTAGATAATTGCACATCACTGTATCATAATATATAATTCTCCAGTTAAAATATATTTCTCATATAAAACTGAATCATGTGTCAATGGGACGAATAACTGGTAAATTATAAAGTTTACCTAAAATTTGAGTCAACCCCTGAACCATATCCCCGGCTCCTTCTTGCAGCATTGTAGCTAAATCAACCTTCTGAAGCACAGCATTTCCAACAAAAGAATGAAGAATGCAAGAGGCAAGATGCCTCTGGCCACTTCTAGCACTTCCAGAAATTAATAGACAGAAGCCTGGTTTCTTCGCATATTGATTAGAGGCGCCATGTACCAGAATATTTTTCATGAATCCATTGTGCACTTTAGGAGGTCCACGCTTCACATTCTCATCGTCCTCAACATCAAAACCAGAAATATTATTGTTCAGAGCTAAAACATTGCAGGTTAACAGACTCGATTCTACGTCACTTGACACATCAACCTCTTTAATCAAATCATCAACTCGAGACCACCAACAGTCAGTATTCTCTTTCTTGCTTTCTAAGGCAGAGATAATTACAGCTTTGATCAGTGCCGCGGCTTTAGATAGAGAAGGTGGCAAACAGACACGTTCATCTAGATACAATGCAACAAGTAATCTCGAAAGTGACCTCAGCATACAAGGAAAGAGATGGGCAGGAAGTGGAGCTGACACTATATCATTAGCTGCCATTCCTGCTTCCCTGCGAGAACACGGTGGTGGTGCACCTGAAAGAGCCTCCAACCAATCTCTCTCCTGAACTACAAATGATGGTAAAACAGGACGTTTGCCAAAACTCCCTTTCTCTTCGGCAGCTGTGAGAAGTTTGTCCCATGGACAACTTCTTTTCAATGCAATAATAGCGGTTTGAGTACAAAGGGCCTGCAGGTCAGCACCAGCAAATCCTACTGTTCTTCTAGCAATCAGCCTTAATAACGATCCAGCCACAGGTGTGGGCCATTTTTGTGTATGAAGTGATAAAATAGCTTCCCGGTCTTTAGCAGAAGGGAGTGGAAAGTAAATTTCTCGATCGAATCTCCCAGGCCGCCTTAAAGCTGGATCAATAGCATCCGGCCGATTTGTTGCACCTATTACTACAACTGATCCTCGAGACTTTAAACCATCCAGTAGAGCAAGTAAAGTCGAGACAACTGAATTATGTGTCTGGTCTTGTCGTCTGGTGCGTACAGGAGCCAACCCATCAATCTCATCGAAGAATATGATTGATGGTTGAGATTTCTCAGCAACCTGGAACAGAAGTCTGAGCTGGCGCTCAGCATCACCAACATATTTCCCTAAACAATCTGCCCCTTTGCGAGCAAAATAAGCTATCCTTTTATCCCCACGAGCACATGCGCCAATTAATGAACGAACAACCAAAGTTTTACCCGTTCCAGGATATCCATGCAAAAGGACTCCTCTAGGAGGAGTTAGCCCCATATTGTTGAAAAATTCAGGATATAAAAGTGGTAATATGACCACCTCCTTCAAAGATTGGATTACATCTTGAAGCCCACCAACAGATTCCCAGCCTTGAAAAGATGCTTGACTTTCTGTAGTTGACCCTCCAATATAAACAGGAGCAATTCTTGCTAAATCTCGATGAAGTCTCTTGCTCTCACGTTTTAAGAATTCTTCATCTTCCCCACAATTTTCTAACCATTTTTCTTCTGCTTCGTGGTCCTTCCGCCAGGAATCATTTGACTGTTTTCTCAATTCTAACCTAATTTTTTTAGCTTTAATTTTCTTTAACCGGTCAAAAAACTTATTGCCATGAGGTTGAAATAGATGCCGATGGTCTGTGCAAGCTATGAGAAATTTACGATGATCAAAGGTGCAACCGATTGCACGAGCACATGGCTGCATAAAAAGATAAGAAAGTTATGGTGTGTTTTAATAATTTACTTGAAAGGCAGCATAACAAATAATAATAATAATAACAGAAAAGATAGTTTAATAAGAAAGCAATATATTAAAAAAGATAGATGATATACCCTCTTAACAACAAAATTATGACACTCGGCATCCTCTCTTGATTTTGCCAAGTCAAGTGATTATGTTGTTGAGAGGATGAATTGGGAGGTACTTAGAGGATATATCATTTCTCTTTAATAACACTACAAGCAGAATTGTGAAAGTGAAACAATAACAAAATGCTTACCAGGTGATATGTTTTTGGACACCTGTCCACGCGACATCCAATTGTTGCTCCTCGCCGCCCACACCGGCTGCATTTCAATACCTTTCCTCTGGAAAGTGCTGATCTAACATTTTTTAAGCATCCTAGACCGGCAAAATAAACCTGCAATTATAAAGAGGAAATGCTAGTGAAACAATAGACATATCCAAACTTGTGAAGTAAGCAATCTGAGCATGGAACCTAAAGTAACCAAGAATTTGAAGTATTGCGTCCATTAGAATGCAAAAACACACTAGCAACAAGTGCAGATGGTTGAATCGTTTTCCAACCAATTGATATCACAGATCCACTAGGATCCAATCTCAATGTAATATTTGCTTAAGTAAAACAGACAAAAACACCCAAGATATTAGAAGCGTCACAATTAGTGAATTAGATATGGTAGTTGCATGCATTTATACACACATTGATAGAGTCCAGTCCATAGAATACTTACATAAAGCCATTAAGATAGTATCATACAAAAAACACCGATGAGAAGTATGCATATCGCACTGAAGTATAAGGTGGCAAGTAGGGCAAGGAAATTACAAACACAGGCCCACATATTTTTGCAATCAAGAGAGCAATTGAATGAGTGCCTTAATCCAAAATTGAACCCAATCAAGAAATCACTTTAATCTTGCGGCTCTTATAGCATGTCAACGAACAGAAGACATGATTTGTAAATCATTGAGGTATATATGACACATAATAAAATCAATTCCATTATGGGTCATCCTAAATTTAAACCTAATTTAAAAAATCATTGAGAGGTTTACATGCGATACTAGGATAAATAAAGAAAATAAAAATTAACCTAAATTAAGATACAGAATAAATCAATTCCGTTGTTGGTCATCCTAAATTTAAACCTAATTTAAAAACATTCGTTACATAGATTAGGTTTGAAGGAATAAAAAATTTCATTGTGCTTAACAACAGTAACCTTTTATCCCATACTAGTTAGATTAATGTGAAACATTATGATTTATGAATCATATTACGAATAACAAACAATGTTACATTGAAATAACTAGTATCCTCCTTTGGTATATGTCACAGAAAGGTTAGTTCGACGGGCAACCCCAACCGGGGTCCATTTTAGACCCGATGCGACCCTTCGCTAAGGACCACACCTCAGCCAATGTTAGACCGAGGGGAGTCGGATCAGACCCAGGGCCTATTTCATAAAGCCCTCCCTTTTCCAGGCCACACAAGACGTTTGCGCTTGGCGATAGGCGTCCGCAGACTAGCTCCAAAGCTGCCGCTCGTGAGGTTTGAACTTGAGACCTCCAGGACAATCTCAAGCCCCCACCACTAGGCTACACCTTTGGATAATCTCAATCCTTTGGTATATGTAATTATTGCAAATCACACATTCTCACATGTTAATCTTATACTACGATAATTAGTTATTATTCATCACATTCTTACAAGCATTAGTCTCTTCAAACCAGTACATCGCCAAAAGGATCCTCAAGGGAAAAGCCTTTTATAGTCGCCATTGGTATAGCATCATAAGGTATCTCAAAGGACTATCTTAAAGTTTTGCCTTATGAATGTTATAAATGATAGCAAATTTAATCAAGCAGTTTCTTTACCGGTAGTTTGCTTGACAAAAAATGGTCACTGAAGAGTGAGAGAGGGACATGGAGTAGAGGAGCTGCTAAACGTGTAGATTAATATTCTTTGCTTTCTGGGCCAGAGATTACTTAGAGGTTAAGAGCTAAAGATGCTGAACGAAGGGGATAAGATGCACACGTGGCATATATATCTACTTGGATAATGCTAAATAGAATGGCCACCACTAAGTTCGCTTAAATTTCCTTAATCAATTTCAGAGTGCTTAAGCAAATGGTAAACACATCAGCTAAGCATCAAGCAAAATAACATCTACAATTCCACATATTAAAAAGCACGGACTACAGACATGGTTAAAAAACTAATTGAAACCAAAATAGCATTGACATAATATAGATTATAGAGTAAGGACATGATTTACAAGGTATTAAGGAATAAATCATACCTCTGGGCTCCACACGGCACATTGTTGATGAACCCATATTCCAGCAATCCCGTACCGGTCATTTATGGGACCCAAAAGTTGTCCAAGCCAACCTGGCTCATCACCAAACCCATCCAATGTATCATAAGTAGGTTCCTCAGACGATGAGGATCCACTGTAAGCCTCATTATCACTGCCAGCCCCATCATGCAATAACTTTCTGGGAGGTTTACCTTCAGTCCCTCCCCCACACAAATCACAATACCTCCCCTTTTTTATTTGTGACTTATGCTGTCTATGAGATGGAGAATATTTGTATTCGTCAACCTTCTTATAGTTCTCGTCCTGCAGATGATTAGCATCACCAGGGCCAGAAACCTTCTCAGAGTTCTCGTCCTGCAGATGATTAGCATCACCAGGGACAGCAACCTTCTTAGAGTTCTCGCCTTGCAGATGATTAGCATTGACGGTATCATTTATAACAAGAACACCAGGGACAGAAGTAACTTCTTGATGGAGACTATGGTTTTCTTTTTCCCCAGATTCAGCTTGCTCTGCTTGCAGACTCTTTTCAGCAGAATCCACCGTGTTTTTGGCAATGTCCTCAGAATCCGCCGTGTTTTTGGCACTGTCCTCAGAATCCGCCGTGTTTTTGGCACTGTCCTCAGAATCAGCCATGTTTTTGGCACTGTCCTCAGAATCAGAGCTGCTTGAAACTTCCTTCTCCTGCTCCGGTAATTCAACAGCGTCGTCATTATCAGTAGCCCCTTCCTCCAACAAAGATCCCTTATTCTCGTCTCTTACTACCTGCAAACCACTTGTATCGTCCCTTTCTTTATCACTCGAACCCAAACCAAGATATCCATTACTCACACCACTTGAAGCTTTAACTCTACCTGGTCGCTTTGACTGCACAACCATCAGTGTCTTGCCCACAACATCCGATTGTTCCTTACCATCCGAACGACCAAAGAGCTTCTTCTTACTCTTGGGAGAAGAACTCCCCGTCGCAAAGTTCACCTTCCTACCTCTATTTCTCAACCTCGCCTTCCATTCACCCGATTCTTCCTCCTCCACACCCACTGAATTCGAACAAGGCTCTTCTGCTTTCAAACCCGAATTTCCCCTACCCCCATCCCGTTCTGTTTTCCGCCTCTTCTTGGGAGGCGGAGGCGATGCATCAAGCACACACGGAGCTCGCCTCACTCTTGAACTCCGCCTAATCTCCGACGTATCACCATTAACCTCGCTCATCCCAGGAGATTCTATCTTCACACGATTCTCACTATACTTCCTCTCACAAATCGCATCAAGCTTCTTTTGTTTCTTTTTAGGCCTAATCTGATTCTTCCTCCGCTTAGACAAAAAGGCATCCCGAGGGAATCGCATGACAAAAACCTTAGCTATATCACACTTCCTTACACCTTACAACACACACACTTCTTCCTTTAAAAATTATTCAAAAAAAGTAATTCATAACCACAACTTCAAAACCGGATCCGTTCCATGATAAACCACACGTTTTGATCAGCTTAATGACCATACATGAACATATCACACGTTGTCACACCTACAAAAACACAAATCTTCAATTCAAGACCAACTAATACAGAGTAATTCATCACCATATTCAAATAAAACATACGCTAGCTCAATATATATAAACTAAAACCTCAACATTAAAACTACTTGATTTGATAGATTAATGACGACGCATTGACATATCACACTCAGTTACACCTACAAACACACATGTTATTAATCAACGTAACTTCAAACCAGACATACAAAAGCTTGATACACAAACAGAAACCGTACTGTAAAAACTGCTTGATTTGATATATATGTGTCATTAATCAATATAACTACAAATTGAATGTCTATCAGCTAGAAATAATCAAATTGGTGATGTCATAAATATATCGCACAACATTACACCTAAACACACACACACACCCCTTAACAACCGCACCTTAAACTGAACATACAATAGCTCACTGAATCACCGCACCTTAACATCCGCTTAATTTGATCAGAGTATCAGACTATACATAACCTCACAAGCTATTCATACAATACATTTCATGAGCATAACTTCAACTAAAAGCATTAAAACCACTCGGCTACACCTAAAACACACCTGTTCGGTTTGAAACTATTTATAGAATGTATTTCATCAGCATAACTTCAAATTAGACCTATAAGAGCTCGATATAACAAAACATAACTTCAAATCAAGGTCGGTGTATCAAATTACAAAAGCGCACCTAAACACACTTGTTTTATTCATATAATGCCATTCATCAAACATTACAAAAGCTCGATATGATCAGACTGATGACGTCATAAATATATCACACTCACTTCCACCTAAAAACACGAACACGCACACTTATTCGATCCTATTCATCACAATCACTTCAAATTAACCGTAAAAAGGCTCGATACACTACAAAATCCAATCAACTTGATCATACACACTCTATATAGCCTACAACAGCTCAATATAAATCAAATTGATGACGTCACACATACATCACACTTTTTTCAGTTCAAAAAATGTAAATTCATCATAACAGCTTCAAAATGAGTGTAAAAAAACTCAAAACAGAATCACGTACCGCGAGATTTGATCAAAACGAAGCCCTAGATGACGTCACACACACGTCTAACGGTATCCGATAAAGGCGGATTAGTTTCCGATTGGTTTTTGGTAGTTAGGTTAGGTTTTAGGGCGTGGTTTTCCGATTAGGTTTTGTGAGCAGTGGCGGAGGAGTATATAACAAAGGGTTTTTTTTTTTTTTTATTTAAACGGAAATGAAATAATATTTTTTGGTAACGCGAGATGGGGGAGCGTGTGGTGTACGCGCGGGGTTGGTGTGTTTGTTTGTGTGGGAGTGTGGTGTGGACGTGTGGGGATGGGAGTGGGGGTTGGGTTGTTTTGGGTTGGGATTGGGTGTGTGGGAGTAATGGTCCTTTGGTTGTTGGGGAATGTTTGGTTTTGGTCCATTGGGAAATTTTATTTGTGTTTTAGTGGTGAAAAGTGAAAAGTTTGTGGTTGCGATTCCGGTCAGGTCAAGTTGAGTTGGCGTTTTTATGTTGGCGGGTTCAAACGACTCAACTTGAACATGAGATGTTTTGAAAAACTGGAATGGATGTATCAACTCTTACGCGTGACATCTTATTGATTATGTTACATTGACTCTATAGTATAATGATGAATCTATTTTTCACATGGTGTCTAATAATTCACATGTATTAGTAAAATAATGAATCCGCATTTCACATGGCGCCTAATAATTTTTTAGCTTTATCACATGCGAGCTCTTCTAGCGTGAGGACAATTGTTCACGGGACCATTCAATTTTGCTGATTGCAAGCAATAATCATCTCACCCAACAATTTAATTCGAATATGAGATGTTTTGAAAAATCAAAATAGCTAGTTCTTGTCTCTTTATTCATCTTAGATTTTAGGGCTGAGTAAACGACCCGAATGGACCGGACTGACCGAAGGACCGACCGGACCGGACCAAACACATTCTGTCCGGTCCTCGGTTTTGGCTTTTTGGCTAATTCGGTCCTCGGTCCGGTCCGATCAGAAACAAAAAACGATTATTTGGCCTAGTTGAACCGAATCGATCGAGACCGGACCGGACCGGACCGACTACATTCGGTCCGAACCGGACAGCAAAACACCTTTAAAAGCCGAAAGTAATGAACTACATGAATATATTTTTCTGATGCAACTAAAATTCATGTTAGAAGAATAGTAGTAGCCAGCTAAGTTAGATTTACTAGGGTTCAAATGTCATAAAAGTTGTTAGATTACCTTTAAAAATTTGTTAATGCATTTGTGCCTAGGAAGTGGGATGCAAAAGTTCATTTTATGAGGTGAGAAATGAAAGGTAAGTGACATAAAAGGACCTTTGTGGTACTATTAGTCCTACGTACAGTATTTGGTTTTTTTGAGATTTGATACTCCCACCAACGTTACCGCCAAATATGTATTTGCAAATCTATAAAAAGTTTGGATTTCAATTGAAATGCTGAAATTGAAATTTCCCAAAAGCATGCAAGAAAACTCACTTTTCATACATTTCCTTTATTGTTCCACTAAAAATATTGGTAGTTGACATAACATGCAAATTTATCAAAGTTAGGAATACCAACTACAGTACAATATTCAAGGAAAGCATAAGATTTATTGCTAATGCATTTTCTAACTAAAAACAATACTGTATATCTTTACGCTGCCAGGGGCAGCAACTCGACCAAGCAACCAATTACCACCCTAAAACGTAGTTAGGGAAAAATTCCTGCTCAGATCTTAATCCAATATTTACCCGTGCATGACGACGGGATTTTATAGCGACAAATATTATTAGTTGAGATATTGTGGTTAAGTGTTTCATGTAACATTTAGCAATTGAAGCTGACAACTCATCATCATCCGATATGGCAACAACATCATACCAGTTCCACTTTAACAAATTGAGATTGAAATATGGATTGGAATTGACAACAAAGTTGTGATGAATTTGTAAAAAAAGAAAAAAAAATGTATAGATTAGGTATTAGACAAAACATTAATTTTATAAATAAAACTATTTTTAAAGCAACTACTTAAAAAACTTTTTTTTTTTTAATTTTTATGTGAGAAAATAAATAAACTATTACTATTTAAGTTTTAAATGGGTATTTTGATGATTAAACATTAGTCGTTTTTAAGTTTTTAAGGATTAAGAAGAAACATTTGTGCATTAGAGTAGATATAGATGTGAAATTGTCAATAGTGGGCTATTACCTAAACATATTCAGCGGATGTTTTCACATTTTTCTCTTTAAACTAGTCTCTTTTAAGACTTTTCGGATACCTTACCATTGAAACATCTTAGAGATGGTTAAAACACATAATCATGCTATCTTATAACGTATTTAGGCCTTCTAAAAAAAGAAATACTTAGGGTCCGCTTGGTTCAAAGTGGAGAAAGGGAAAGGGAATGCAAAAGAATGAGTGAGGTGGGTAATCAATATCTTACCCCCCCCCCCCCCACCAATTTACTCTATAATGGTTGATTACCCACTACGGGTAATCAATACCCTTGCACTCCCTAACCAAGCACCATATATTAAGTGATGTGGGCATTTTTAAATATCTTACACATTCCTCACCCCCTACCTCCACCAAGCACCCCCTTAAAATTCAGCATTACAAGTTCTTAATCTAAAAGTATAAATAATTAAAACACATTTTCTAACATTAAATACAATTACAACTTCTTAAGCTAAAAATACAACTAATTAAAACATATTTTCTAACATTAAATACAATCTTTACATAGATATACTTAAAATTCAACATTACAAGTTCTTAAGCTAAAAGTACAACTAATTAAAACACATTTACTAGCAAAATTAATGCAGCTATTAAAACATCTCTTACATAAGAAATATAAATTGTTAAATATTGTACAACTAATTAAACGCAATTTCTACATTAAATGTCTATGTCACTAATACAAATAATAAAACACATTATACAATCATTCAAGCCCGAATGGGCCAAATGGCTCGAGCCAAACGGGCGCGGGCCAAATGGGCTCGAGCCCGAACGAGCATGGACTAAACGGCTCGAGCCAAAACGGTTTACAACTCCTAGCTATCCCTTTTGACTTTTGATGTCGTTAACTTTATTTTAGAGTACCCGCCGCTACAACGCGCGGGTACCCTACTAGTTTATAGAAAAAGGAGAGAAAGAAACAAACCGATCTAAAATGATTTAATCTTGGTTTTGAACCTAATCGGTATCAAATCGTACAATGAACCAAATTCACATTTTGAGGCTTCAACTTGAAAAATGCAGAGGATTTATAAAATCAGGTTAGAGCAAACAGAGGATTTATAAAATGTCTTGAATAAAAAATCGTTAAACTATACCAAGAAACCAAACCCAGCATAGACTGCTATGTTTCGCACAACCCTAACATTGCGATCAGCTAAAAAATCGGATTTTGTATAACCAAGTAATAAACTTGAACATTTGAACTGAACAATAAATGAGCAAAATCACTTGAATAATCACTACTGCCAATTGGATTTGGCTGCAGCCTACAGGATAGTTGTACAAAAAACAAGCAACTATCTCTTGCATTTAAACATTTTACTAGAATCGTTAATCAGAGGGGGAAAAAAATATAAGTATACTTGTTAAATCGGCTAAAAGCTATGATAAAACACTACAAAACGGGAAGTCCTGCAACACATTTGACATACCCTAAAGATCAGTGACCACTTCAAGAACAGACTCTTGAGTCTTGAGTACACATACTAGACACGATTTTCAAAAAGAAACTCAACATTTTCAGGGACTAGAGGGTTCCTCCTTGCAGTAATCTGCAAAACCGCACCATCTGTAAGCATTCGTTGCAATACTCTTGCTATGTTCTTCGTGTCATCGATGCCAAGATGATGACTTCCTAACATCTGTATATTCAGCTCGTTCATCATGGTACGCATGCCAGCAGCCTAAAATTGTTACCAAAAAGCACAAGGATTAAAGTTTGGGAAAAATACGATGCACATCGAGAAATATGTACCAAGAGTGCTTAAACAATAAATATATAGCATGTTCAAAGATCAAGGATGAAGTCCTAATGCTCGTTGGAATGAGTTGAACAGCAAATACAGCATACGTGTGTTTCACAAGCACAAGAAACATAACAACTTTTGATTGACTTGAGAGGTCAGATGATTGAGTTTTAAAACCAGCACTGACCAGAATTTGTTTTCAGTTCTTGGAAAAATCTGGTAACTAGAGATAGCAAAATGGGCGGGTCAAACAGGTTGGGTAACAGGTCAAAGTGGGCGGGTCGGAAATGTGTCAAATTAGGTTCAGGTAAAAAAAATATTTATTTTGACATAAGCGCCTTGAAAGGTTTAATGCAATTGAAATAAATGTTGGATGATTTCCGAGCTGTTTGACACACTCAGCCCGTCTCCATTTTAACCAATTTCTAACAACTAACCCAACTGACCTGTTCGCAAAATATAAACCAAATTGACCCATTTACCCCTGAATGGAGCAACCTCTACTCATAACTAATACAACATGATATACATCACAAGACAAGTAAAAAGATTTATAAAAAATGGTGTTGCAATTGTAGCAAAACCAAATCAATCTTCTACTTAGAGATGTATTATATTTGACGTCAAAACTCAAATTGTGCCCCTTTTCAATTCATAAAAAGAATATATGTACAAAAGAAAGTAAAATATTGCTGCATAACTCACCCTCCGCTTGTAAAAGTTGAGATATATGTCCTTCAAGTTGATCCATTCCATAAAGTATGGGGGTAGCTTCATTTTTGAAACTTGGCATTGCTGCGGTATTTTTGTCTTTATATCCCAGTTCCCGCTGATACACATAATCATAATTAAGTTAGCATATCAAAATTTCCAGAAAATTCTAAGAAGTAAGATCCAGGAACATCTTATAATGCGGAACTTAATATTTCAGGTCTATAATGGAACAATTATGAACTCACCAGGTTACGAATGCAGCTCGATGAAGGGGGCCACTGGGCTCCTGACTACACAAGCTATGTTTTGCCATCCATTCTTCAAATTGTGTTATAACTTCGTCAAATGGAATAGCTGTATCATGCCAAACACTGTAAACATTTTAGTCCAATCGTCTTGCCACACCATCACACGCCCAACGATATAATTTTCTTCATTAGTAGTATTGCACAAAGAAATTGATAAGATGCGATAAGGAATAGAAAGTCGACATACCGGTCAACTCCAAATTTCCCGTATTTTCCTTCAATATATTGATTAATTCTGTCTTCACTCATTTTTGTAGGCCTAACAAACCTGTAGCAGAAATAAATAGTTGATCACCACTATGGACTTCAGTAAATATCTTTTTTATATGGACTTTTATGACAACGGGTATGATAAATTCTTAGTACTATCGGTTACAAGGAATGAACAAAACTAGATAAAAACAATGCAAACCTGTGAAAGAAAGCTACAACATCCATGGTTCTGGCATCGATCATCAAAACAGGAAATTCAAGAATCTCAACTTTTCCCTCCAAATCAAGCACAAGAAAGAAATCCAAATGCTTGGAATGCTTGTTCTTATATTCAGTAGCATTTAGTGCATGCTCTAAAGCGAAACTATGATTAAATTTTTGTAGGTGAGTGGAATCTTGCATCTGTTGGCCAAAAAAATAATCAGTAAATAAAACTGCGTTTCGCATAAGACTTTAACATCAATTTACTGTTTCCATCGTCCGAATTTTTTGCACATTTGTCTAATCCAATATAGTATCTAAAAGCATTGGCTTCTGAACACAATTATTGCATAAGACTTAAATCATTAGCTTCTAAACACAATTATTGCAGAAATCCATAAAGGGTCTAAAGGCGTTCACAATTTCTTACACATTCAAAGAAGCACAACCACACACAAATTTTTGGCCTCTAATAACATCTATGATTCAATATTTGAAAATCACACACGAGAAACACATATTTAATGTCATTCTCCTTAAGTCACGCAGCTTCACTCAGTTCTCGTTGAATGTAAAATGAAGCATTACCCACAGTTCACCTTGACAATAACAAACACTCAAAGCTTGCAGATTTCGTGGTGAGGCACATTTGGCATTTCTTTTGTTTAGTGATTCTCAGACTTTTTTGTTTTCAAATTGCAAATAATCAGTCTAAAGTGGTTGGGTATAATTAAACTTCTAATCCTTTAGGAGTAGTTGCAACAAAGCCGATAATGATTACTTAGTGAACAAGGTACATGTATTTCATTGTTATCCTTAAATGATCCGGACTCACCAAACACTTAAAAATATTATAATCTACATTATTAGTTATTCAGTTGATCACAACTTCAAACAAACATAAGCACATCCTACAACAGCCCTGATGTTTGGGATTGCATTTTCATAACATAGATAACCTGTTTATCCAAACAGCTTAATATAATAACCATGAATGAAACATGCTATCCCCACCGCACCACGCTCACGGCTGGTTTGGAATAATTCATTCTATGGGCTTATTAAGTTGTAGAAAAGCCAAAAACCTCACTTCTTTGAGCTTATGAAATTGATCCTATGCACTTAAAAAACCCATTGTGGCTCACCTCATTATTAAAAAAAATTTTGGTTAACCATGGTTTCAGACCTTTTAGAACACTAATCCACCATCACCACAAAGACTCAAACCAGGTAAAGCCCTGGAGTGGCTTGGCTAATATTATTTTTGTTTGGCTTATTTTTCACAAGCTCATCTTTTCACTTATATAGCGGGCTTATGACTTTTGTGGGTTTTCGGCTTATGTTTCATAAGCTCATTTTTTGTCGCTTATTTTGAAAAGTTTTTGGCTTAAATAAGCTTATTAGGGGTAATAAGCTTATTTAAGCCAAAAAGTTTCAAAATAAGCCACAAAAAATGAGCATATGAAACAAAAGCCGAAAACCAAATAAGCTATAAGCACGCTATATAAGCCGAAACAAACACCCCTTAAACACATCCTAAATAAGCTATAAGCGCGTGAGACGAGACTTATGGGACTTTCCAAATTTCAGAACCCCAAAAAACAAGGTCTACACTTGAAAATTTTGCATAAATTTACCCACCGCCACACAGACTCAACAACGCCCTCCCTTTTCAGGAGGTTGGCATGGCTTAACTTATTTTTCATTACTTTTCGCTTATTAAACACCTCCTAGAAGTAAAGTTATCGGAATTTTCAAATTTGAGAACCCTAGAAAACAAATTTAATTTTTTTGCATAATTTTACATCAAACAGATATAGAAATTGAATGGTGTAAGTAAAAATAATAATTGTTACCATGGTGCATTTATCTTGGGTAAAATACAAACACATAGGCTTCCACCCATTATTATTTCTCCGAAAGTTACCACCACCATTATCCATTCCCTCAATCACTTCTTCTTCTTTTGTCGTATTCAAAGCAGCAGAAACAATAAACCTACGACTATTCAACGTTATTGTTTTTGAGAATTTAACTTGGGGGATAATTGAATTACTAAAACAAAACTGCCGAATTAATGAAACCTTATAAATAGCCATTTTTTGTTCAAAGCTTTATTTTGGGAATGAAAATGTTCAAGATATGTTAGGCTGTTTAACCAGTTCAAAAGTTTTATAATTTAATAAAGTGCATGAATGGATATGGACACAGAAGCCCCTATAGCTCAGTGGTAGAGCGCCAGTCTTGTAAACTGGAGGTCTGTAGTTCGATCCTGCATGGGGGCACTTTCTTTTTCTTTTCTTTTTTTCATCTTTTTTTAAAAGGTGTTTGGGATTGTTTACTTAGAATCTTTCAGAGCCTTGTAATTTTCTAAAGTTATGTTTGGAACTACTTTTTTTTTCTTGCGGTAAGCCGGTAACCATGGTTTCCGACCTTTTACCCGATTAATTTGAACTTACCGCCACAGAAACTCAAAACTAGGGGTCTCACGGTACAAAAACTGGACCGGACTGAGACCGAATCCGGCAAAAAACCTAGACCGAGACCGGACCGAATGTGGTCGGTCCGGTCCAAATAGGCTAAATGTCCGGTTTTAAGCCGGACCGGACTGATCCGAACCGAGACCGAAATTATGACCGGACCGAATGTGGTCGGTCCGGTCGGTTTTGTCGGTCGGTTTGCTCTCCCTTACTCAAAACAGATAAAGTCATCCCTTTTCAGAAGGTTGACATGGCCATTTCGAGAATGTTTGCACCTAACTGGAATTGAACTTAACACCTCACACATTTTTACGTGATAAGTCATAAGTCTTTTTTGCCGCTAAGCCACCCACCCGGAGTGGTTGTGTTTGGAACTGCTTATGTGCGTAATGTGCTAAAAGACTAGATAGACATTAGACACACAAATACGCAATCCCAAACACTCTTTTATTGAATAGTGAAGAGTACTAATGTAAGATTTTTCCTATTATGTCGTACTAAATCGAAAAATATTTTCTATGGTTAAGAATAAAGGGTAAACTTATTAACTTTAATCAGACAATGAAACAAAAACGATTAATAAATTCAGTCATTTTGAAGGTAAGCCAAGACCAAAACTTAACAAAAGTCGCTATGTTGTACTAGTTGATAAAAAGCTGTAAAACTCTCATACCTCACCTTTCTTTGCCAAATAAAATGTGCTTTTTGTAATGTAACATGTAAAAACACACAAAAAAAATTTGCAACTCATACAAAATCAGTTTACGAACATGCAGACAAATGAATAAATAGAAACTGACCCACTGCAGTCTCACGATCCTGCAATGCAACATATCTTATGCAACGGAAATGATTTGTACATTAGCAAAATTACTTCACAACTACCACATATGGATTACCTGAACATTTGGTTCTAAACTTTTTATCGTTTTCCCATTTATGAAACTATAGCAAGTTAGCAACAGTCTGTGTAACACAATACGGATAATTATGATTACAATTATTGTAATTCCTTATGTTCACCTGGCTATACAAAGAAAAAACTGTATACGAATATTTCTATAAACCATAAATAAATAAAATATTAATGGGTGAGGTGCCTAGCTTTACAACCATGGATCAAACTGAATCATTTGGTTCATAAGAATGCCTATGGTAAAACGACTTGACTCTGTCTAGAGCTTCTTCAAGAGAAGATGGTTCTGCAGCAAATGTTATCCGGACCCAATTCTTCAAACCCACTGTAAGTCCTGCAAAACCCAAAAACCGTCATGAGGGTCATTCAGCCCATACACTTAAAACGGGTCAATGTGAGTTGATATTATCTCCAACGGGTAAAATTAGATAGCTAAATTGAGCGTTTATAAGGTTCTCTTTTATTAATACCTGGAAGAAGTATCACAGATTCTTCTTTAGCTAGCTTGAAACAGAAGTCGATGTCATTGTTGATATCTTTTAATAGTGAAACGTTGAGCTTCACCATCATTGCCATAGATCCCTGCGGTTTTGTTGGGCATGTTAAGCAAGGGATGTCTTCTATCTTTTTGACACAAAGATCCGATGAGTGTTTAAGTATGTTGAGAGTTCTTGTGAAGAATGTGTCACTCGTGTCCTTTAGAATTTGAGGTACCGCTGCCTGTAACACAAGATATGCAAGTTTACACAACGAGAAGCACACTCGTTTAAGGGGTTTATGTCGTACATTCTTTCTTGGTGGTTTAACATCTGAACTATTTTTTACAGTGATTCATTCCCATAACCTTTTCTATGTTAGATACAACCTACTAACCCTCATTATTTAACAGATCAAGTCCCTTTATCTTTTTCTTTTTTTTGTGGTGTAATCCCTAAATTCTTTTTACCTTCACGTGAAAATTTTAGGACAATGACCACAAAATGTTGAGAGATTAAAACAAGTGAAAAAAGTATAAGGGTTACATCACCAAAAAGTTAAAATTTTGATGGTTTTACGCTTTTACCATTAACCCTTCGTTTGTAAAGAAGGTGGTAAATACGTAAATTGTTTATCCAAACACTAGAAACTAATAATCAGCTCCAAAACACAAATCCAAACATCCCCCTTAACTTGAAGTACCAATAATCCTTTGCATCATATCTCCAGCAAAAGTGGTTATGTTAATGGTTATGATTCTGATTCACAGAATCTAAACAAAACTTAATTCATTTAGATACACCACCATACATGTAATATAGAAAACTATGGAAGTACCAACCTGTATAAACGTTGCTGGACCACCACAAATGTCAAAGTACTTCTTTAGCCGCTCAACGGTCTAACAAACCAAAAAGAAGAAGAGTCACAACCATTAATCAATTCAGAAACACTTGCACCTTACAAAGAAAGAAAGAAAGAATTGCAACTCAAGCATTTGGTATAGCTTATAAACAACAGTCATTTAGTACCTTTGCATTTTTGAAAAGGCCATTAGGATCAGTGGTCACAAACCACCCAAGACGCCAACCAGGCACTATCCATCTTTTTGACAAAGATCCAAGTGTAAGAACAGGCACCATGGATCCAAAAACACCCATTGGCACAAATGGATTCGCTCCAAAGGCTAAATGGCCATATACTTCATCTGCTATTACGACAATCTTGTGCTTCTTGGCAGTTTCAGCAATCTACTTGCATTAAACCAGCGAAATCCATATTAGAACCTAATAATATAATACACTTGCGCAAAAGTAAGGTTTATATGCATAGATTACCAACGTCCTTTTTATCTGTCCCGTTTAAGTCAACGTACAGTTTTCTGTATATTCGAGTCCTTAAAAGATGGGTTTTTGTCCTGTTTGGGTCATTTTTTAGACTGTAATCTTATCAATTGATACCAAATTTTGAGTGAAATACTGGAATCGTCAGTGAAAATAACGGAAACAAGGACTCGTCGACACACGCCATCGTCTAATGACCCACATGGCCACGTGTACCATTATAAGTACAATGACTAAAACCGGAGAAATGAAGAAGCATGTTTTTATGTTATGCAAATAACCCAAGAACTAAAATAAGAATAATAAATAAGCCGTATTCAAATACCTTTTTCAAATGTTGATAACTATACACATTTCCACATGGATTCCCGGGGTTTATAATGACAATAGCAACCGTATTCTGATCAGCCAATGCATCAACCGCATCAAGATCAACCTCCCAACCATTCTCAGGTAAAAGGTCAAAATGACGGATTTCGACGTTTCTAAACGCTGCACAAAGTTCATAGATTGGGAAACCTGGTCTTGGGACCAAGATGTTTGCATTTGGTGTGGCTAGAGTCGATATAGCAACTTCTATAGCTTGTGTGCAGCCTGCTGTTACGAAAACATCATCGGGGGATAACTTGTACGGGAGATTAAGCGATAAATAGTCACCAATTGCCCTGTTTTTTTTACCAGACGACATAAAAGTTATAAGTTGCGTATATATTTTTGGCATAATTATTTATTTTGTACTTTTAGCCACCTTCCAAAAAATAAAATAGATAGCTTATGGCACAACAGTTATGACTTTTCAGCAGTCCTACCTACAATGCTTGCTATTATTCCACTAAAAACATGTGTTTCATCTTTCTTTTTTTCCTGTACTAAAACGTGTTTAGCAAAGGTTTTGATACTACATATCTAAGAGGTGGCTGTGACGGTATGACCGAGTCTTAATCGGATACTGATAATCAGTTCATAACAGGTTACGGTAGATAGTGTCTGCATATGTAAATTTTTTTATAATTAGATAATTAACTATTCAACTGAGTGATTGTTTGGCGAATTCTTATTATCCACAGATTTACACGTAAATTGACCCCTAAATAACCACATAATCATTTTGACTCCTAACTAATACAGTAGATAATCATAGTTTCACTGCAAACAGATTATTTACTACTTGCAAATGAGGGTGTTCCTTATCTTAACATAACTGAATTTTCGAATTACGACAACTTAAAACATACTATACGGTTTTTCTACTCCTTTTGGACAAAAAACAAAATTTTAATTCTAGCTTTTGCCTTTTGGGCAGTTTTCGATTACTAAAGCAACAATTAAAATCCAAAAAACACACCAATAATCATACCTATAACGAATATATATCACTATTTGTTTCACATTTTTTAGCACAATTTTATTAGAACAATATTTGCTCTCCATTTCTACATACACCGCTTCTGGCCTTATTCACCATACAATCCATTTCTTATCTATCTACTAATAAACAACAATCATTTACACATCACTACTAACATTCATAACTATTGAAAAAAACCAACAAAGAATCAAACTATATAAAACAAAAACCAAAAACAATATACCTTCTAGTTTGAAGCAGGCCAACAGTTGGTGAATAGCCATTAAATTTCTGTGAAGTTAAAGCATCAACAACTGCATTTTCAGCAACATTTGTAGTTGTAAAACATGAAAAAGCAGTTGGGTCACCCATACCAAGAGATATCAATCTTTTCTTGTTGTTATCATCAAGATTTGCTAACAACATTCCAAGGATACCCTTTATTGTAACATTTGTTGGGGTTTCCATTGTTGTCTGTGTTTGTGTTTTGTGTTGCATGTGTTTGTGGTACTATAAGCTTGAACAAATGTTGGAAAGGTCGGTCTGCTAAGGATGGTTGTGAATCCAAGTGTGTTTGTGTGTGTTTTTTATATGATTTTCGGAGTATAAAATATTAAAATGACATGTTTTTAGCAACAACTTATGTGTCCACGTGGCAAAATGTTCTCTAAAAAAAACTACTACTATTATTTATCAATTATTATTTACATCTTTAGCCCTTATACTACTTCCGTTACACTATTTCAACTTCCACCACATCAACCTTCTCTTTTTCCTTATTCTCTTTCACTTTTCACCCTCCAATAGTCACCACTCCATCACATTTCTTTAAAATATTCACTTTTATAAAAATATATCTCACAAAATACCCACATACACTTACAAACCAAATAATTAATAATAAAAATATTAAAAGAAGCCCACTTTGCACAAATTCATATAAGGCGAAGAGCTCACTTTCCACTTCTTGGTGTGAGCAGCTCACGCACCACCCTCGACATCCTCCAGTAGACCTCACGCATGAGATGAGTATGTCATGGTTGGCTCACAGCACTGCTAGGAGCAGTCTTAATTTTGTTTTTATTATTTATTTATTTTTTATTTTGAACACCAATATTAAATTTACTAATATTCATAAATACTCTCTCATTTTGCTTTTTAATGTACGTAAGTTACGTGCAAACTGTTTTCAATCATGTATGACGGAATGTGTTGTATCACGTTTTAGTGTTAGCAATCATTTCATGTGGCTGAGACTTAGACTTAGTTACAAAGAAAATAAAATAAATTTCATATCAAGTTTTATTACAAGTTAGGTAATTTGAAATTTCGAATAACACACTCGTGTGAGCTTATATGAATTCGGACTTGACAATAGCAGAGGTCAAGGGAAGCCCGGACCCAAAACACCATATTAATCGTCGTGTTTGCTTCTCCTCTCATCCCCAACCAATTATTTGTCATTCCGACAAAAAAAAATCTATCGGAATGAATGTATTTTTATTTTGACCACGTAGACACAGATCTAAGATTTATGTAAGTTTTTCTTTGACTTCCTCTAGATTCCGAATGTTTCTTTGAAATTATCTCAATATTTTTCGCATTTAACCCAAGCAAAAGGCCGAGTTATTTTGTTTGAATTGATTAGCAAAAACAATTCAAAGAATTAGCCTATAAAAGTATCGACTGTCATTAAACAAATATGTGCATGAGTACCCATTGTAAATGAAATATATTTACCCAAATAATGCTTTAAAAGCATTATACAAAATGCATTCAACGGTTGCATTTTTGAGTATATATTAAATTAATGATGAAAAGAGAGAGATATGAAATTTCTATTTGAGTTAGATATTACTTTAAAACTTTGAATTAATGTTTTTTTAAGCTATTTTAAATTAATGATCTACAAATACAATTTATTATGGTTTTTAATTGAAAACTAAGTTATCTAATTAGTCGACATTTTTTGGCTTTATGAATGTTACAAGTAGGTGTGTCTTTAGAGAATTTTTAAAAATCAGAGGAGAAAATGTGAAATTCTAAAGTTATCAAAGATGTATATGCAATCGTCCATTTTTGACATTAATTTTAAGGTAAACTCCAAAATTAAAGATAGTGACACGAAACAAAATGGTACAAAATTTGGTGACTAAAAGAGTAGCCTTTCACGGCTTTACTATTGTGGTGTAGACATTTCCACGAGCCACATGCCCACATGCTAGGAATTTTGTTTTTCAAAACAATTTCGACCATCAATAAACAAGAGACAAATTTTAAATACTTTTTTTATTGTTAGGTTACAGTTTTTGTAAATTATCTATTTTGGTTTAGAGCGCATGTGATATTTGATTTACAGTTTCATAAAAGTGTGTAGTCATTGATCAGGTTACTGACTAATTTAGAAATCAATTTAATTTCTCGTCTCAAAATAATTGTTATGTTTTAACTTTATTTTATTATTATTATTTTTTTTTTTTTTAACTTTGATCTTAATTATTTATTTATGTCACACTAATGTTAGTGGTGACTAGTTCTCACCCAAACAACCCCGTTACGTCAGTGCCTACTCAGCTTTGTCTCTTCACAACTCCACCCCAACCACAATTAGCTAGTGGTGACCACAAAAGCAACTCATAATATTTTTTTTTTTCTTTCTAAAATACATTAGATTTCATTCAATAATTAAATAAACATTACAATAAATAATTAAGATAAATTAAAATACATTACGATAAAATTTAAACCTCTTGTTGATTTGTGCGTCGCCAAACGTGTTCCACTAAATCGGCTTTAAGATGAAAGTGAGTTTGCTCATCTTGTATTTCAGGAATTAAATCTAACATACTTTCTTCCGATCGTACGGGATCATCTTCCCGATGAACTTTCTCCGGAAAATATTCGGGAAAGATTGCCGTCCCTTGGTCTTGTATAATCATATTGTGTAATATGATGCAAGTGTACATCAATTTCATAATTCTACTAAGACTTCGCGACCGTGCAGAAGTATTTACTATAGCCCACTTCTTCTTCAGTATGCCAAAAGCTCTTTCAACATCTTTTCTTGCTGCTTCACGCACTTGCTTATATCTTATTCGCTTGTGATTATTCGCGCCCGGCTCTGAAATAGTCTTCATAAGAATAGCCCATTCCGGATATATCATGTCTACAAGATAGTATCCCCATTTGTAATCAATGTCGTTAGCTACAAATGGAACCTCTGGTGCCTTCCCTTCCATGAGATCGTTGAAAAGAGTCGATTGCTGTAGAACGTTGATGTCGTTATTCGAACCCGCAACACTAAAGAACACATGTCAAATCCATAAATCCTGTGAGGCAACCGCTTCTAATAAAATGAATGGGGTTGACCCGGAATCACCCCTACATAATTGACCATGAAAAGCATTGGGGCATTGAGCCCAAGGCCATTTAGTACAATCGATATTTCCCAATATCCCAGGAAACACATGTTTTTGCTCATGAAAAGCATAGAGCTTTTTTGACATCGGTTTGTGTAGGCCTTCGCAAAAACTCGTCTCCATATATTTTCATAACCCCATTACAGAAATGTTCAAGACAGTCACTAGAAGTTTTACGACCAATTTGCAGATATTCGTCTAATTGATCAGGAACGGTGCCATATGCTAATTGACAAATTACAGAAGTACAATTAAGTAATCATTTGGGAAATGCCAAGTTTCCCCGTATAATCATAACTGTGTCGAAAATACGGTATTGTATCACTTAATTCACAAACAATGGTTGTGAATAGTTGGCGGCTCATTCGGAAACGCGTACAAAATATTTCTTTGTCATATGTTGGATTTTCAGAAAAGTAAGCTTTCACTAAACGATCGTGAGCACCATAACAATATCTATCTATCGGAGTTCGTGGAGTTTTCGGGATTTTAGGAGTGGATAAATGATGAATAAGCGAAGTGGCGTCTTGTAAAAACGCGAAAGTTAAACTATTTATCTCATCATCTAATTCATTATCAAAGAAAAATTATTCGGAATTCATTTTTTGAGTTGGTAAAAGAATAGTTAAATGAATGAAGATGATGATATGGGATTGTTTGTGTAAAGCTTAATTGTTTGGGATTGTTTTTACTCGTATGGTTCATTCATTTTACAGAAAAGAAAAATTAAATCCCCAGCATTCCAAAATTACTCCCCAACGTTCCAAACTTAAATCCATTTACTCTCCAACATTTCAAGCTTGAAGAGATTGGTAGTTTTATTTTTTCCCCGTTGATAACGTATGTGACATTTACTCCCCAACATCTACTCCCCAACCTTCCAAAATTAAATCCATTTACTCCTCAAAGTTGCAAAATTAAATGCTTAAATCATTCAATTGTTTCGGCTGCATCACAAACCGAGTTTAAAAAAAAAAAAAAAAAAAAAAAAAAAAAAAGAAAAAAAAAAAAAAAAGGGCAAGTGACGCGTTGCATTGCAGAGAGCTAGAGGAGAGGCGCGTTGCATTGTGGGGTTGTGGTTGCCAAGCAACGCCCACTAGCATTAGTCTTATGTAACACTTGATGCAAACTATATGATGGATTGAGTTTTAAATGACTTTTCATTGATATAATTTTCATCAAACATTATTTAACACAAACAAAAATATTTAAAAAAATAAATAAATAAAAAAAAAAATAAAAATAAAAATAAAAAAAAAAAAAAAAAACCTTCAAAATCTTAAAATATTTAATAAATAAGATGTCGTTTTCTAATACATATAAATGTAAAAGCTTGGATTAGGATAACTAGAAATAATTTTTAACTTTTGTAACTGTGATTTCTTAGCTTGTCTCATGTTGTCTGGTAAATGCAGAGCTAGTAGGGTCACTAGTGGGTATTGGATCACCCATAATCAACTCACTTTATTAATTATTCATATTCATAAGTTAATTTCTTAATAATAATTTGCAAATTAGCGCCTCCCCAAACGCCCACCCTAAATCACAGGTCCTTCTGTCATTGTATGATTTTTGGTTGTCTGATCACACTTGAAATTATGCTCGCTCTCTCTAAAAAAAAGGGGGGCGGGGGGGGGGGGGGGGATTTGAAACTTAACCAATCATAACAACATCAAAATTAATTTACTCGTCAAAATTTTGTTTTCTTATTTAACTTAATTCTTAATTATTGTGATGTTATGTTGAATCGTGAATTAAAAAACTAAAGATTATTTTTGAGGTGATATTTATTGTTATAACTTTTACGTTAAGTTCGTCCTCTTAACTTAAAGTCTCGGTTGTGCTGGTGGGTGACACAAAATTTAAAAAGTATTAAATCAACTCAATTATTATATTACAAATAAATTGACATTTTACAGATTTATTTTTGATTCTCTTAGAGCATCCACAATGCATAAACCTCTAATAGCTTTTTATTATTCTAACAAGTCATTTTGAAGAGTTTTTTACCATTGCAATGAAAGCTTTTTGCAAAGCTTTTAAGAAAGACTTGTAAAACTACAAGTCTTTCCTCAAAGTCTTGTACATTAAGTGTGCTATGCATTAAATGTATTAAATGCAAAAAGTCATTATTGTGGATGCTCTTAGAAACAATAATGTACAAAGAAACAAGTATGTTCAATTAACACTTTAAACGTGTGTCGACATAAGTCAGAAAATTAATATTTTAAGTTAGGTTGAAATTTAACTATTTTAAGTTTATATTTTATTATTCAAGCAAAATCATATGATGATACTTGACTTGAATGAGATGTTAGTGATATATGCTTTTAGTTTTGCAAACCCGTGCTATCAATTTACGATGTGTTTTGTAATTCTGGTATTTCTTTTACTTATATTTTCGTTAATATATGTAGCATATTTAGATAGCTTTGAAGATTGATTCATTTCTTTGATTATGAATAACCATCATACCATGTTTACTAATGTTTTTTTTTGTTTGAAAATTTATATTTTCATAAGTTTGTGCTATTTACTTCTCATGTTTGATCATAAAATTACCAAATTAACATAGATGCTTACAATATAGTTTCTTTATTACATAAAGAGAAAAAAAAATGTAATTGGTAGAACTCAAATTTAATCTTACGATTATTTATAATGTATAAGAATAATTTTTCTCTAAACCCGAACTATATAAGGAAATTATTATTACTTGTATAAGTAAATTATAAATGCATAAAAAATGACAGAGTACATCCGCAAGTCTTTTAGGATTGTTTGAATCATTACCGATCTTTCACTTTAATGCAACTTTCTTCACAATTGGCCTAAATCATTAAGGTAAAACACACTCATATTTTAGATCATTGGTTGACACCCATAGAGTTATCAATGACGGCAAACACCTGCTAAGTTTTATTAATTCACTCAAAGACAAATTACACTCTGAAAAGAATTCCTACCATAAAATTCCCCATATAGGCACTAAAATACATTTTTGGTACATTAACCTTCCATGACAATCATGTGTTGATACTTAATCCTCCTCTAAAAAGCGCACACAATAAATTGCATTACACTTTAGCGTGTGCGATAAGATCATAAAACTGCAAAAACCACTAACATGTTGCATTATAGTGAGGATAACAACAAATTTAGTCATAACATCAAATCAGAAATCTTCAGATTAGAACTAATGGGGTATTTGGTTATGCTTATTAAAGGTGCTTATTGGCTTATTCAATTACCATAACACAATAAGTTTATGATAAAACTATAAGCTTTTTTGAGAAGCTTAGTAAAAAACCCCTGAACTCCCAACTAATTCTATCATAGCTTAGTGTGTTTATAGTAAAAACACAAATATTAAGTGTAGAAATTTTCAATAAAACATAAAAAAAAAAAAAAAAAAAAAAAAAAAAAAAAAAAAATTACTAAAAGTTGGTATGTATAACAAAAAAGTTAAACCATAAAAAAATTTACTAAAAACTATCAGTTAGATAAGGCATAAACCAAAGTGCTGTTTAGGTCTCTTTCGGATTCTATTCAGAAGCAAAAAGGGGTTTACACATCAATCATAAGTATAGAATAATGGTTGTATCTCACATCCGTGATTACCAAGTCAATAACATTATCGCAATATAGTAACGTAATAACCTAATTAAAAACTATATATTCTTGCTGAATAATTCTCATGTACATACTTTTAATTCCTTTACAACAACCAACTATTATTTATTTATTTATTTATTTTTATTATTATTTTTTTTGAAACATCAAGTCAATGAATAAAGTTAGGTTATCACCTACATAGTTTTTCTTTTTTTGATTTAGGAGGTGATTCTTATCAAATAAGGATTGTGATGCGTGCATTTTTTTTTTATAATTTAAGAAAAACACATTCTATATTAAAGAATGACTATCTAGCCGATTATTTTTATTTATTTATTTTTTTAATTAGCTTTGTATAACATTTTTAATTGACAGAGATGTTGAGTTTGAGGTTAATGTTGTTGTTTAACTTTAATTATTGATATCATGTTGTATAAAATGTGCGAGTTTAGTGGTACATAATGAGCATTGATAAAGTTAAAATATGTTCCGTAAAGTTTTTAAAATATTTTTATTGATATCCTTATATAAATTTTAAATAACAATTTTATGAGTCGTTGTTATAAGTAGAATCACGTATATTTATTTTATATCACAGTAACTCATGCTTACCATTTGATATTTATATTCTCGTTACTAATAATTTAACCGTATTTCAAACCTGTGTACGCATAAGTTAAACTTTTAAATAGTAACATGAGTCCTTATTTTAAAAAAATATTCTAATGGAAGAAAGTTTAAAACTAACGTTAGTTTAAAAAATATTTAACGTATATTAAAACTAATTCACATATTTACCAAATAGATGAAAGTCAAAAAAACTAATACAGTATTATTAATCATGTAATTTTAAACAACGTTAACATTATAAAGTATAGGGGGTATGAAGTGTAAGGGGTTATTTGTTTATTATCTAAAGTTATTAAAAAACATGGAGACTTATAATTTTACACTTAACCACTAATGTTTTATTAATTACCTCCTCTTTTCTTAAGTTTTTATTTTCACAAATTTGACACCTATATTTTTATGTGTTTTTTTTATCAATCAAATTCTCCACCAAATTTATTAAAGTTTGACCAAAATCAATTCAATTTTGACTTTTTATTGGCCAATCATATTGCTTGATTTTGCTTATGTGTCAAAATCGAGCTCTCCTATTGGTCCAATTGTTTTTTCAATGAGAAGGGTTTTGCAAAAACACTCCGAAATGATGTAATTCTTATATTATATAAAAGATACTACAATTAGACACTCAATTCAACAATGGTTGGATAAATTCAGTAAACACTAATCAAGTCTTACATTGTTACATGATCACATAATTGACATATTCAATGTAAATCCCATTAACTACCTATCAACAACTAATTTAGTTTTATTTCACGTTACAAATATATTACTGTATATACTTATATGATACAAGTGTATAACTTTAAACACACAGCCACTTGATTGAAAATCATCTCACACTTTATCACAAACACCGCAAAGCTACAACCCTGAATCAAAGTTATCAGTAAATAATATATATATGATAAGTAACAAAAACATTACTCCGTAACTGTTAAGTTTCGGGGTAGGGCATTTTCTCTATCGTAGAATAACCTGTTGAAAAAATAGAGTATTTTCTCTGGTTCCAAAATTTGTAATTTACGTTTCTATCATCTAAGCCTAAACAGCCAAATTTTCAGGTATTTCACTTGCATACCAAAAAACTAAGCAACAAGAGTCAAATCATGGTCTTTATCTATGGAATCAACATACGTGCAATAACAATGAACAAATGAAAGCACTAAGCTAACATTTGTTATTATTGTTAGTTGATCACTTGATTGTTATATATGGTAGTGTATTTGGGCTCTAAGCCAATATATAGAATAGTCCATGTATTCTCTATATTAATATATTATGTACCGGTTTACTCAATAATACACATATACATTTACACACTTACACATGCAACTTAAGACATGAACCTAGTATGTTATTGTTACAATAACAAAACAACAACAAACAGGAACTTGAGTTGATAAAACCATATCTCTTCATGATTAGATGATGAGTTCACCCCTTTTACCAAAACAGAAACAATAAACTTAAAACCACCCAAAACTTTTGCAAAGCCTTTTTCTGTATAAATTTATTATACTACCACTAGTCCAAAATACTGTAATGCGCCTCCCAATGTCGAAAGCAATGGACTAATTGGATACTGTTCCGGTTTCAACTGAAAACCATGATGCAAGAATTACTTTAGGGT
Source organism: Artemisia argyi (assembly GCA_030686995.1). Lineage (NCBI taxonomy): Eukaryota > Viridiplantae > Streptophyta > Magnoliopsida > Asterales > Asteraceae > Artemisia > Artemisia argyi. The sequence goes on from CM060702.1 coordinate 213,148,191, forward strand.
TAATTATGTGAAAAAGTATTATACTTGTCAAAAGAATCACTTCTGCATATTGAACTAAAAAAAATCTTCTTTTGTACACTAATGTTGACACTTTGTCTTTCTTTAGGTACTATGACCCTTTTACCCTTCCAAATTACATAAATGGTCCCTAGCAGTTTGCGAAAATTGCATCCACCGTCCCTAGACTAAATTACATAAATGGTCCCTTCCAAATTACATAAAAGTGTCAACATTAGTGTACTAAAAAAGATTTTTTTTAGTTCGCTATGCAGAAGTGATTTTCTTGACAAGTATAGTACGTTTTCACAAAATTAACCCATTACTTTAAGCATTAAGCACTCAATTATCTTATCACATACCAACGTGTAAGGGCTTATTACATATTGTAGACGCCCACAAATTGAGAAAAAAAAAATGTACGTTTAAGCTGAAAATATAGTTGCAACAAAATATTTCATAGTTCTCTAATTTTTTTTTTCATAAGTGCTACATTTCTTAACTTGTAAGATACGGTTATCAATCTTATTCGTTCGATGTGTATGTATCTCTTTCTTTAAAACGATATGCATATCTAAATCTTCAATTCGTTTTTAAAGAGTGAAAGTTGTGTGGGTAGTATCGTGTTTCAATACTCAACTTCTTCTGGTGTTAGTTACCTCGTTCATCAAGTGAGGTCATTCTCAACTAATTAGGGGGTGCTAGAGTTTTAGGTATATAACCATATAACTTAAAGATCAACATCTAGTTTGATATCATGCTAAAATGGTCGAAATCATAAGGTTGAAGGTGTGGTTACACCTTTCATGTATATATGTTCATACCCCTAGCCACTGACATGGCAACATAGCCAAAGGTTTGCGTGATCGACCATACCTTGCCACCCGACATTGTGCATAATTACAAAAGCCATAACAATATGGCCATATGGCTCACATGGTTAATTTTGTAGATGCCAGATCCCTTGCAAAGACATAAAAGTTTAAAAAGTCTAAAAAGTAATTTGGGCCATTAGATCTATTTACAATATAATCAATGGACCATTGGGTAAACATCTTGGTAAGGATATTTAGGTCATTTAGCCACCAACATACATCCATTTTCTAATTCCTCAAATCCACACCTCCGTCAATCTCATATCTCCATCAAACCATCACCACACCGGTAAACTTCTTCTCCGATACCAGTAGCGTTGCCGTCACCGGCGACATCAGAATCACCGGCGGTGACGGCACCAGGCGGATTTAAGATCAAGACTTCTATAATCAGAGGCGGAGCCATGTGTTACATAGTGGGGGGAAAGGCCCCCAATAAAGCATCATTAGAACACTGTAGAAGGACTAATTTAGTGAGAGAGATTGATAAATTGGGTGAAATATGTAACAGTGCCCTCACCAAATAATGTTGAGTGCCCTCCATCAAACAATTAAATCTTGAATTTTGTTTCTGAATCTGTTGAATTTTGTCTGAATCTGTGTCGAGAAAAGGTGAAAATGAAGAGTGGGAATGAGATGGTGAAGATGAAAAGATAGAATGCAATGTATTGAAAACTGTGAAGTGGGTAATAGTAAAAATCATATTTAAAGAATATGCTTTTTTATAATTATTGGTGATAAATTCTAATTTCTGAATTATTTTTCTGCTCTGTATTGCTTTTGAATATGTATATCATATCGTTAAATACTACTATATATTGATATCTACTCAGTTCAATGCAAATTAACTTTTTAACCTCTAATTTAAGTTTTGTTTTTTTCAAATATTTTATGCTATGAATTATTTTTCTGCTCTGTATTGCTTTTGAATACGTACACTTTTACTTGAAAATGAATCACACTAAAATAGTAGGGTTTGTTTTGGTTGGTGATAGAACACATGAAATAACGTTATTTTTTATAATGTTCAGCAGTTTTTGAAAAAAATAACGTTCATCACTTATTTTTTATATGGTTCATCAGTTATTTTTGACATGGTTCATCAGTTATTTTTTACAACGTTCAGCAGTTTTTGAAAAAATAATGTTCATCAGTTATTTTTGATATTCTTCATCAGTAACATTCAAAAAGTGATGTTTTTTAATCATTTTTTTTAAATATACATTTAGTTCATCAGTTAGGTTATTAGGTTCATCAGTTAGGTTATTAGGTTTATCAGTTAAGTTATAGGTTATAGGTTCATCAGTTAGACATTTTGTTCATCAGTTACATTGGTTCATCAATTTCATGTTCATCAATTTTTTCAAATTCATCAATTTCAGGTTCATCAAATTTGATCAAATGTTTGGGTTCATCAATTTTTTCAGATTCATAAAATTTCAGGTTCATCAATTACAGGTTCATCAATTTTAGGTTCATCAAATTTGATCTAATGTTTGGGTTCATCAAATTGATCACAGTTCTTTTCAGTTTCATGAAATTTCAGGTTCATCAATTTTTTCAGGTTCATCAATTTGATCAAATGTTTGGGTTCATCAATTCTATTTAACAAACAACCTCATAGTTTTGTTAAACTGAAAATAACTTGACCAATTAGTGCATTTAAATGTATTTTTATATGAAAAATCTCTTTTAGTCATTTTATCAAACACTTTGTGTGCACTAAATATGACTAAGACGTCATCTTTAATGCGCGATATCTCACTCGTATCCTATCGGATTTGAGTGATTCAAATTTATGGGTAAAGAATAGCCAAGAAGCTACAACTTTCGTGTTTTAAGTTTTGCAAAATTCGGCCTTTAAACTAGGCAAAATTAGAGCCGAAAATGCTAAAATTTTCAAGAAAATCATGACCCAATGAATATGTCAAAAAAAAAAGTTTCAAAAAAATTAAAAAGATTTATACCAAATTAAAGAAGATTAAATTTTAAAAATTATGCTGAAATCGATTTTTTGTAAAAGTTTGTCGTTTTAAAGTTATTTACATTTGAAATTTAAGGTGGAAATAAAAAAATAGATCAAATGACCAAAATACCCTCTAACCAAAAATATTAAAGAAAAAAAGGATGGAGTTGGTGAGGACACATGGCACTAACTTATTGGCTAGAAACCCTTTTTAGACTTTTTAATTTTGATCTCCTTTTTAGGGGATCGCAACTCTAATTTTGTATGGTCATTACCAAACACTACATAGTCTTTTTTTTTTTTTTTTTTACACAAGTTTTTTATTAATCGTATTTTTATTGTTTAATATATACTAAAAATAACGGACAATTAAAACCATTCAGACAATTATACAAAAACAAATAACATAATTTCATTCATATTCAGATTTTACAACCACCCAGTAAGATGTGGTAATCAGATTCACACATAAAACATCTTAATGAAACAAACACACCCTTAGATTTTACCTTTTTTATATATTCAAATTCATGATACATCACATAACCTCTTTGTGAAGTAAGATTATTTAGCTCCAACATTTCTAACTTGTTTTTTCAGGGTTGGGAGTTTATTTTCTAGTATCGTTTATGTAACGATGATTTTTTACTTTTATTTTCAGCTCAGTAGGCTACACCTACAACTGCAAGTACCCAAAACGCCTTTAGCGACTTTTGGGATTACTTCAACCATCAACAAGAAGCAGCAGGTACTACTAAACCATATGCCCCTCCCCCAATGTACCCTCCCAAAGTGTTTCCCGGACCTAGTTATACTCCCCAAGTGTTTCCTTCCGACTTTGGTTGTTACAATCAAGCCTTTGCTCCCGGAACTAGCCAGATAGTACGTGATAATGCAGATGGTGATGGTGATTTTGGTGATGATCCTGATGACAAGTACGAATTGAATAAATGGAAAGATGAATTGTGTTGAAACAAGAGGGGATACTGAAAATTATATCGATCAGATTTAACTAAACAATTGACATTACAAGACATTAAATAGAAAAGAACAAACCTAACCCTAACTAGTAAACGGGCCTAAACAAGTGGGTCGAGCCTATAGGCCTTATTCACTAATATCCTCCCTCGAACTCACAATGCTACATTGAGAGTTTGACAAGAAAACTTCAAACCAGACGAACAGATGCGGACAGCAGCAGACAAATATAGATTCAGCGGCAGAGAGCTCCGAACAGAGGTAGACGAAGAGCTGATTCAGGTGGACAACAGACAGATACAGATTCAGCAGCAGAGAGATCCGAACAGAGGTAGACGAAGAGCATATTCAGACAAACAAATTCAGCTTCATTGGCATGCATCATCCAGTAGGACTTGAACCTACGAATTTGCCAATTATGAATTGGGTCATATTCAGAGAGATTCAGATTCAGACAAAACCAGGTTGAATCAAATGTGGAACCACATGTGAAATCAAACAATACCAGATGAGATCAGACACATGTAGAACCAAACGTAACCAAATGCAGAGGCAAAATCAAACGAACTATACTGAGTACCAATACCAATTCCAATACCAAACCAATTCCAAAATCAAGCCAAATCAACCAACAATTCCCGATGCAAAATCAAACGGACTATCAACAATCGAAACTCAAACAAATTCAAACCTAATACATCAATCTTAAAATCAACTCCAATAAACTAACCAACCAATACATAAGTCGAATCAACCAACAGATCCGCAAGAATAAATGCCAAACCGATTCGTACCATATCAAATACCCATACGAATAACATATTCGGTCACCTCAGTAATCCAACACATAAAAGATCTATAAAACCAACCGAACCTTAAAGTCAAACATATACGAAACTATTCAGCCAAAACTGATACTTTCCACCGAACCAAATAAATAAACCATAAATTATTAAATTCAAGTGAAACCCGAAACAATAGAACAATCACACGCACCAAGCTAATACGGAGTACTAATTATCACTGAACCATTAATTCTATTCAACCAATCACAACCTATTATGTTCACACTTTAATGAACAAATATAAAATAAAGCCTAGTACAGATCTAATTCTTAGAATCAAATGATGTGAACAATATATAAATCCAAACAAACTTACTTGCTTCAACCGACGTGAAGATTAATAAAATAAGTAGCATACAACCGACTATCGACTATCATAACCTTCGAACTAGTAAATAATCAACGATCAGAACTTTCAAACAAACTATCTTTTTTTCTTTTCTTTTCTTTACTTTTTAATATTTGACCAAGCTGTTGATACCATGTAAAAACAACGAGGAATACTGAAAATTATATTGATCAGATTCAACTAAACAATTGATATTACAAGACATTAAATAAAAAATAAATGAACATAACCTTAACTAGTAAACGGGCTTAATTAAGTGGGCCGGGCCTTATTCACTAACAAATTGAATACTTTTGTTTGATATTTCATGCCTTCAGGGTGACTTACAAGTTGAGATTTGATAGATTTTTTCTTGAAAATGCAGCAATTTCTGCTATAAATCTTTTTGCCTGCAAACACTTTTAGCGATTGGGTAAAGCCACTTTTAGTGATAATATGTGTCGTCGTTAAAAGCATTTTCAAGCCAATAAAATATTAATATCTTAAAATTTTATAATATTTATATAAGTAAATAAAAATTTAAATAATCATTTCTTATTTAATTTGGAAAAAAATGATTAGCGACGACACATGTCATCGCTAAAGGTTAGTGGACCACAGATGGTCAAGCGTTGGAGCTGAACTTATGTGGTCCCACCTATCGTCGTTGAAGGCATTTGACTTTTCATCGCCAAAAGCTTTAGTGACGGACCTACTGCATCAACGTTTTGGCGAAGACAAATTTGGACTTGGCGACAAAACCTTTCGTCGCTAAAAGTTGAAATTCTTGTAATGATCCCTACCATATTCAATACTGAAATAAACGAAGGCCGGTCTATACTTTACTCAAAGATTTAATAAACTTTGTGGTATCAACTTCACATGTGAGTAGAGGGATCAACTAGAGTTGAAAATGTTGTTTTCTAAGAGAAAACTAATCATCCAAGCCAGAGTTGTGTAGCTCGATCTAGTTATGGATTTCTAACCGATCTAGAGTGATACAAAATTAGGATGTGTGCATGAGTGGTTTTAAGTTTCATGTCACAAAACGACGAATACTTATCGAAAAAATATGAAACTTTGTGAAAACTGTAAAGACTATTATAGATTTGGAAGATTAAATTTCATGCTATTTGGACAAGTATTGAGGGAGTAGACAAATCAATTGATAAATTAAGAGGGTAAAGAATCTGCATTGGATAATTAACTTTCACGTAACAAAGACTTGATATAATTCTTCAGTAGCGCACGTGAACCGGCACCACCAGAACTAACCATCAAAGGCAGCATCCTTGCAGTATTGATGGAAGTCTTAATGAAAGTATCTGAAAAAGGATTAGGGGAGAGCAACTCCTCATTGAGACGCTTCCATGTATCTGAAATTAAGTTAGTTGCATGCTCATGTGCAAGCTTCGTTGTCCAACCTTTATTTTCATTCAGTAAACATTTGATGTATGATCCATCATGTCCACGTATATTATCCTCCTGTTAAGATAAAATAAATAAATATTCAAGTAAATTTAGGGGTTGTTTCTTTTTTTCCTTATCTAAAGATTCATATGGGTCCCACTTTCATATAAGCATCTTAATGGGGAGGAGATGATAAATTAAGTCTTGTGAATATAGACCATTTAAGGGATTTTTGTGAGCCTCATATAAAAAGTAATAATATTAAATGGCATCCTTTAGCTAAAGAAAAAAAAAAAAAAAAAAAACACCCCATTATTACTCATATCAACTGGGCATGCCCAAACAGTACCAACTACTAAGTGCGTCTTGTCAACTAAAGGTTAAAAATGGGTCTAACCTATTTAGAGGCGTGCATGTGTGTTAACTATTTTCCTTTCCGAATTAACTCTTATATGTGATATGTACGGTGTAAATACAAGGATTAAAGATCTTCTTACCTCTGAAGTTCCTATAGCATCCCACAAACGTGACAACTTTGAAACTAATGTTACAAGGTCATGGTTATCCATAATAATGCCTGCGTGTTCCTCGTTTCTAGCATCACCAAGGAGGAAGAATATGTGAATATGCAAAAGCTGTACACTTGAGCTAACCATCCCATTTTTCATGTATTCTTCTGCTGTTGGAATGTACTGAGAAGCAAACCATTTTGCTTCAACAAGGAATGTATCACAAAGTGCCGCCCACTGCGATTTGGATAATTGTTAGTTGCTTCAAATTTCATCTGCTTACATTTATTATATTTTATAAGCTAGCAAATATAAATCACACACCGACTTCGCCAAGAAGTTTATTGGGTTAAACCCATGCTGCTCATAAACTTTGTTGGCGATTTCATTTGTGTTGTTATAAACAGCCTTGAAGGATGTCTTCATGTATGAAGGAAGTTGTTCAGTAGCATTGCTATCCCATCTATAAAAATAAGATTTAGTTACTATTATTATGTGAAAATGGGATACATAGCTTTTGTGTTTCCTATTTACCTATTAATGGCTTCTGTAAAGATAGTTAGTTCATCGATTGTACCATAGACATCATAAAGGTCGTCTATGATATAAATGAGTGACAGGGTTTTCGCGATGTCGATCCTCTGAGTCGAGAGGTTGGGATTTGTTATGCTAGCCATGGGACCAATATACCAATTCAGAGGTTGCTTCCTTGCAAAAATGAGCTCTTGGCCCAAACCCAAGTCGTTCCACCACCTACATATCCGTTGCATGATTAGAAAATAATAATAATAATAATAATAATAATAATAATAATAATAATAATAATAATAATAATAATTTTAGCAGGATTAGCTTCACTATAGTTAGAAGAGTGGGCCCAGTTAGTTTTTCGGCTTCCCACTAATTTTTTGTAAATCATTTGAATTTCTAATAAAATGATGTTTATAATAATAAATAAATAATAATAATAATAATAATAATAATAATAATAATAATAATAATAATAAGAGAGTTTGGCTCTTATAACTTTGCCTGCTGCACATATTTTAGTGGGAGCTTGAGATTGCATATTAAAATGCTTATCTACGCAATTCTTTTAAATAAATGCTTTGGAACAATCAATTAATTACTAATCTCTTATTCAAAGTTGTCTATTAGAAATTGCTTAAATCCTCATTTCAATTGGTTATTTTCTGCCATTTCTGTTATATGAAAGTAGCGATCGATTTGAACCCTTTGGAATGAGGAAATCTATAAACGCAAATAATTATGTTGTTTTTTGTAAAGTGTACCTTGAGATTTGTATCACTTCCATCTTGTGTGCAGTCTGCAGCATATAGAAGTCCAATTCTGCCAATTTTTGCAAGGTCGTGCCATCAAAATCATTAATGAAGTTCTTAAAATTGCAAAATGGTACGGTTTTATGGTACGGATTGTCAAGTGTACGTCTGATTATTCTCACTTGCTTATCTTCCAGCGATTTCATGGCGTCTTCCAGTTGTTGGCAGCAAAAATTTTGAGCTTCATCAAGTATGATCTCTCCTTTGATACTTAGCTGTGATGCTTCATATAGTTCCATTAAACCTCTTACATCATTTTTCAACCTTTCATCAAACTTGTGGTCGTTTCCATTAAATTTCCTGAAAACATCTGAAATAAAGGATACTTTTATGAACGAAAACTAAATAGCAATGTTAAAAAGAGATTTTGATAAACCTGCTGACAAATGAAAACCATTCTGTCTTAAGATTCGAAAACATAGGGAGACATCATAGAGATTTTGATGATCAAATGAATCTGAGTTAAATTGCATGTAACGCTTTTTCAATATTTGGTTGATCTCATCTTCAAAGTGATAATCAATCGCTAGCCGCTGTAGAGCATCAATCATAATCATATCCTCAAACCTCTCATCATTTACTTTGACAATTAATCTCCTAACAGACTTCACCAGATCTGCATGTTTTGCATCATGTTCATCCTGAATATATTTATTGCATACGTTAATACTAGGGATAATTAGTTATCTAATTGTAGAAGAAAACTTACAAGAAAAAATTAAAGGGCTTTAGTGTCGACAGGAAAATCATCACTAACAATGTAAAATTTGTCACTAAACCAGTTTAGTCACGAAATTCGAGGTCGTTACTTGTCGTCACAATAGCTTCGTCATAACGTTAAAACGTGACGAAATTGAAATTTGACACTAAATCAGTGACGAGCTAAAGTCGTCACTTAAGAGTGTGTGACAACCCATTTCGTCAGTTAATTTCATCACTAATGTGGCTAACGTCACAATTTAGATATTTAATTCAGCGAAGAAAGGTTAATACACAAAATAATTATTTGTCCGATAGCAAATTGGATTTTGAATTCAAGAAAAGTTCCATGAAACATTTTCGGAAAGAACCATTTAGCTATTTGGATGTAGATCAAATTTATTGCATACGTTAATAACAGGGAATAATTAGTTATAAATGCACCGACCTCCCACAATTATTTTTTTCTATCAAATACTGCAACAAAAATAATGACAAGCTGAAGTTGAAACCAAAAAGAAGTTTTTTGAACTATTTTCAAAAAAAATTCAAGATCTTCAAACTTTTTATGAAAAAATTATGGTGAGTTCAACTACCTCTCGACCTCCACCAGATTGTGAATTATATACAAATGTTTCTAAGAGTGGATTTTCTGGAAGGGTTATCTCTACTATATATTCTTTGGTAATTTTCCTAGGAGTATATATCGGAACTAAGTTTGACGTTTAGTGGAATCGAAGATCCTTAGGAAGCAGTAGTAATGTCTCGTTGGATACAAGAAATAAGGGGAAACAAGAGACGCAACCAAAGGGTTGAAATTCACGTGGATTTTGGATCAAAAAATGGGCTTCAATTGGGCAGGTACCATCTAAAAATGTTAAGTCGGACTTTAATGCTCCAAACATGAGAGTTTCTAGTGAAAGTACACTTTTCATTTCCGATATGGATAAGGATTTCCAAAGAGTATTACTAAAATGTGTTAGAGTCATCACAAAACGTTGTTTGGATTTTTCTACTTTGTTTGATTCTTTGATAATTTTTTGGTGTGGAAAAACTGTTTCATTACCCGTTAAATTTACAATCTTATTTCTGAATTAATGTTAAGGGACTTATTATGTCATATTTGTATTTTACAGATAAACTGGTTTGAGGTTATTAGGCTTAGTTGCAGTTTCTCTTAAAGTTTAAGGATCTATCATGTCAAGTTGGTGAAAGCCTTGTATTGGGAGTATTTAAGCTAAAGATTGATGAAACCTATACTCATTACTCAATCTCTTTCAAAATACACACACATACACAATCTCTCTTCTCCCTTTCAAATGCTCAAATAACTCTCTCATGATAAGTAGTGGTATCTTTATGAGATTTATGTTGATTTGGTTGATTGAGATCAATTGATTATTTTATTATTATTATTATTATTATTATTATTATTTTTTGGTAAAGTTTCAATATATTTGAGTGGTTAAGTCAAAAATTTGTTCATGGTATCAGAGCAGATTCGATTAATCTTTCTCTGAATTGATTTTCAAGATAAGTATTTTTTTAGGGTTTCGTAAAATTGAGGATTTTGGTTTTTTTAAGTTTCTTGGTCAATTAACATAACTTAATTGTTGTTTTGCTTTTGTTTTGTGTCTAAACCAAAGATTTTTTTAGAAAACCCTTAATTAAATTAAGGTTTGTGTAATTTGGAGCATTTGTATTGATGAGACGAAAAGTGTACCGCTTTTAAGGGGTCATTTAAGCCCGAATTTGTGATTATTTGATCAATTACTACTCTAAATCGTTCCTTTTGTCATTTTAGGTACTTTTGAGAAGAAATCTGGAAAAAGAAGCATTTTGGACGTTTTTGGAGCATAAAAGTGAAGAAAACGGCAAAGTCTCAAAATCCTTGCTGGGAACAGTACCTGACGACGTCAAGACTTCACACATGACGGCGTCAAGCTTGGCAAAAGAGGTGGAAGTGGAAAATACACATGACGGCCCAGAACATTTTTAGTGCAATTGACCTGACGGCGTCACCAAGGCCGTCAGGGTCAAAATGTATGTGACGGCCCAGAGCATAATTCTTTCTTGACGGCGTCAAGATTGGATCTAGTCAATACGATCCTTAATTTGGCGGCGAGTTGACGGCGTCAGAAACTACAACGTGACACCGTCAGGATGTATTATCTATATATATTTTTCCAATTTTTCATTGTAATGTGTGGGACATTAGGAGAACTTTTAGAGAGCTTAAACCCTAGACGAATTTTTTTGTAAGAATAAGGGTTTCAACCCTTATTCCATCCATGCTTAATTGAAGATAAGTTGTCTAATAATCATACGATATGTCTATGTGTTGTGTGATTCTATCTTATGCTTGTCTTTCTTTTAACATGCTAGGCTAGGTTTTTATTGTGTTTGCTTAGATGTAGTGAAACCCATATGTTGATTATTGGTTGATGGTTTGTTTATAATTGTTGTGGATGATTGTATTCTATGTTAGGCTTAAGAAAACTGGCAGACTTCCATTGGTAACTTGCTTGAACGTCTTAAGAAACATGATCGGAGGTGTACTACGATTTTTGGTTGTATTTAATGCATAAGTGAATTCTAGTGATCCCATGTTAGGAGCTTTTAGTCGACTTGACATAGGAGTGAAGTAGGAGCTTATAGAGTTAGAGAATATTGTACACGACCCTACGACTAGTATTAAGGAATATAACCCATCATCCATGCAATAACCGGTAAAAGATATCTAGGGAGTAATGACATCTAAGTAAACACATCTTTTCTCATTATTGTTTCAACTACATTATTACATTAGTTTATTTTCATTTCTTTTTATTTTGTTTTGATTGCATCTTTTGTTATTTGGGTTAGTTGACTAGCAACTAATTTCGCCCACTCCTTCAAAACTCGAGATTTCACTTGCTTTCATAAAATATAAAAAATACAAAAAGAATCATCCTCACCTTTAGACCTAGTTTAGTAGGCTTTCTAATCCTAGCGAACACTATTCCTGAGTTGAACGATCAATCCTCCGGTACTTGTCACTATGCTATACTACCACGATCAGGTATACTGCTTGGCGGGGATTGCAAGCTTCTCAAGATCCCTTGAGAGGTAAAACCTGTTGCGAGGGCGCAATCCCGCGTATCAAGTTTATGGCACCGCAGCCCGGGGAATAGTTATTGTCTAGGTTAGAATTTCTTTTTATTAGGTCTACTTGCTAGATTCCTTTCTAGTAAGATTTTTATTTTTATTTTTAGGTTTCTTTAGTTTATGTTTTTCTTCGTGCCTTTGTTAGTAAATTAAGTTAATTGACTATTCCGTTGGCCATTATGGAAAACGAGAATCCACCCCTTTCCCCTAGTGAAGTTGCTTTGTTGCATGAACAGATTGAGAATGAGATTAGGGAACTTAGTGAACTTAATAGGTTGATTAATGTTGAGCTCGATCATGCATTTAGTGACCTAGCGACCGCCTTGTATTCAAATGAGTACCTAGGATCTAATGATTTTGAGGTTGTTATTGAGGATGTGAAGGAACTTGAGGAAGGGAAGATAGATACAAAACAGGATGATTATTTCAATCTATATCCCACTAAGGAGGAAACAACGTATTATAATAATCTTGTTGATAATCCTCGGCCTCCTTTTGCTAGAATTGACCCTAAGATAAAGAGAGGTGATCCTAAGAATGTTAAGATACCATGTATGATTGGGTAAAAGTACATTGACAATGCTTACATTGATTTTGAATCCCCAATCAACATTATGTCCTCAAGTGTTTATAATGATATAGTGAAAACAAGACTTGAACCTCGAAGGGACCCTAAGTACCCCAGCGGAATTTGTAATTTTGTCGGGAGAATTAAAGGTTTACATGTCTTTGTTGGGAACTTTACTTATATCATTGACTTTATGGTTGTTGAAGACTTAGCTAGTGTTATAGATTGTCGCTTATCCCATGTTGTATTAGGTAAGCCATTTGTTGAAGAGTCCAAGTAAGAATATGATGGGATAGAAGGGACAATCCGATTTACTAGTGAAATTGATAGGATCACATATAGGATGCCCAATAGAATGAAGGAATTTCGTTTTGTGCCTCGACTTGATGTGGATAACATTGGTGCTTTTGAGGACATCAATGAAGAGGATAAGAAAAAGGGCATGGACTATGTATGGGAGAAGAAGAGCCTTTTCTATAAGGATTGCTTAACTCTAGGGCCAAAATATAAAGTTGATAGGGAATTTGCCAATAGGATTATAGGAGCAATTGAGAAAAAGGTGGTTGATCTTTATAAAGAACATTTACAATCGGGTCCGGAATACAAAACTAAGATTGAGGATGACCTAGAGAATGTGACCAATGACGAGGTCACGCAATAGCCCGTGACCTTGAGTATAGCTACAAGACTCGTAAATAAAGAAAAACGCTTCTTGGGAGGTAACCCATGTTTTGTGTGTTTTTATTTGTTTGATTTTATTTGTTTCCGTATGCGTGTTTTATTTTTATTGTTGGTAAATCATGTTTCGAAGTAAATTGTGAAAATGCTTTATTTTGTTTTTAACTTCGTCTTAATTACATATAAAGGTATTTTGCAAAAGATAAGTGTAAGGGAAATCAAAATTTGTTTATAAGAACGAAAATGAGCATGATTCACAACAATATTAAATAAGCATGTATATTAGTATTTGTTAGAGTCAAATGCTTGTATCGAGTCATAATGATGTTTTGCAGGATTTTCCAGGAAATAAGGCATAAGTTTTTCCAGAAATTTTCCGGAAACTTAACATAAGATTTTTTCAGGAACATTCTGACGGCGTCAGGAGTTACAACCTGACGGCGTCAGTAACTAAAATTCTGAAAAATTTTGCGATTTTTGTTTAAACCGTAGTCTTAAAGTTTTTGTTGATTATTTAGTTTTATAAACTCCAGAAAATCTGCAGACATTCATTCCACAAGCATTATATCTTAATTTGTTTTCTAGGACTTTTTTTTAGTATATATAGATTGCCGCCGATTTTACGCGAGGTTTGCCTTGATTGTTTTCTCAGGTTTAACAGGTTATATATGACAAGAAGACGATTTATATTTCTGGAGAGAAGATTTCAAAGTTCATTTTCTTGGAGGAAGATCTAACCTTGTTAACACACTATCCACACCGAACGAATCAGGGGAGTATTTGTTTTCATTCTTTTATCTGCTTTACTTTTACATCCTTTAATTGAACATTGGGGACAATGTTCATCCTAAGTGTAAGGGGAGGGTAAATGATGATACCTTATAGGATACAATTGCACTTTAGTTTGTTTGTTTGATAGTAGGTGTGTAATAAAATAAGAGAAATACTTGCTAGGGCAATTTAAGCGCCAAATTTAAATTTTTTTACAACATTTAGGAGTGAAACTTTAGTCTTAATAAGCATCTCATGGATAGGAGTTGTATGACTAGCACAAAACCGTACCACTTAAAAAAAAATTCCACCCAAATATGTGAGGTTCGCCTTTAGATTTGATAGAAAAAGCATTCATTATTAGTGCTTATGAGTGTACCGGTAGTATTTAGATTCTAGAACTTGCGTTAGTGATGCATCCCGAGACCGCTAGTGAGACTACATTCGTGTAGTTAGGATTTACTACATGATAAGAGGCATTAGGATCACCCTTCTGTTTAAACCCGTATCATAATTACTTGACCATTTTAGTCATATTACTTGACTAGCGAAGTCAATTAATTTTCTCACACCTTAGCGTTGTACTCATTTTTAGTACACGAAACCCCTAGTACACCCCTCCGAGCCTATCTTTTCGTTTCTAACTTTAAGCATCTTACTTAAAGGAAGAATTTGTTACAACCCACTTAAATGTACACCCAAATCGCCTTAGCCTTCCGTGTATGCACTCATCTTTAGTGCATTATTGTTATTTGTTTAAACCCTTAGTTAATTATCTAATTGATTTCATGGTTGCTAAGTCGAGTCATATCTTGTACATATTGTTTTGGGACGATTGGGACTCACTGGTAAAGTACTTGTGTTATGGAGTAATGGGGAAGAACATCATATATTACCTCATATGTGCGTTAATATTAAAAGTACTCCAAGTGTTTTGATTATCTTGATTCGAGTCATTTGATTAGTTTATTGTAAAGTATGTAAAGATTCAAGTGTAAGGGGAATGTACATTCCCTATGATGTATTATTTTGGATGGTAGGGCAAGAGTGTATGAAAAAACAAATCAAGAAAAAGAAAAAAAAAAGAAAAAGAAAGAGAAAAACATACGGACTACCATCCCGTTTCATTTTATGTTTGTTTCATATTTTGTTAGATTTTGATTAGCTTAAGTCAAGTCGAGTATTGGCTTAGCAACACCATATTGTGCATGTAATTAACCAAGATGATTAACTCGCCACCAGTAAATATTGCCTTTATCCAACAAAATTGTGTTTTCCATATCCCTACACCTAACGTTATAACCCTTTAAAAGACCTCTTTGATAGTTTATCCTAGGTGCTTACGCCAAGTGGTGGAGGTTTGATCATTTCCAAAGCTTATGGTAATCTATTTGCTATGACAGGTAGTGAGAGATGTTTTCCATTTCCATATTGTGATATATAGTTTATTACACCCGAGAGATGTAAGTATCTAAACACTAGCTAGTGTATGAACTTCGTGCTTGTTTTTGGTTTTTAGTGGAACGATTATTTGTTGTAATTACTTTTATATTAGTGTTAAATGACCCCTAACTTGTATTTTGATTAGAATAAAAGCGCATTTGCTTGAGGACAAGCAAATCTCAAGTGTAAGGGTATTTGATGAGGTGAAAATTGTACCGCTTTTAAGGGGTCGTTTAAGCCCGAATTCGTGATTATTTGATCAATTACTGTCCTAAATCATTTTTTTTGTCATTTTAGATACTTTTGAGAAGAAATCTGGAAAAGGAAGCATTTTAAACGTTTTTGGAGCATAAAAGTGAAGAAAACGGAAAAGTCTCAAAATCCTTGCTGGGAACAGTACCTGATGACGTCAAGACTTCACACATGACAGCGTCAAACTTGGCAAAAGAGGTGAAAGTGGAATATACACATGACGGCCCAGAACATTTTTAGTGCAATTGACCTGACGGTGTCACCAAGGCCGTCAGGGTCAAAATGTATGTGACGGCCCAGAGCATAATTCCTTCTTGACGGCGTCAAGATTGGATCTAGGCAATACGATCCTTAATTTGGTGGCGAGTTGACGGCGTCAGAAACTACAACGTGACGCCGTCAGGATGTATTATCTATATATATTTTTCCAATTTTTCATTGTAAAGTGTGGAACATTAGGAGAACTTTTAGAGAGCTTAAACCCTAGACAAATTTTCTGTAAGAATAAGGGTTTCAACCCTTATTCTATTCATGCTTAATTGAAGATAAGTTGTCCAATAATCATACGATATGTCTATGTGTTATGTGATTCTTTCTTATGCTTGTCTTTCTTTTAACATGCTAGGCTAGGTTTTTATTGTGTTTGCTTAGATGTAGTAAAACCTAGATGTTGATTATTGGTTGATGGTTTGTTTATAATTGTTGTGGATGATTGTATTCGATGTTAGGCTTAATAAAACTGGCAGACTTCCATTGGTAACTTGCTTGAACGTCTTAAGAAACATGATCGGAGGTGTACTACGATTTTTGGTTGTATTTAATGCATAAGTGAATTCTAGTGATCCCATGTTAGGAGCTTTTAATCGGCTCGACATAGGAGTGAAGTAGGAGCTTATAGAGTTAGGGAATATTGTACACGGCCCTACGACTAGTGTTAAGGAATATAACCCGTCATCTATGCAATTGTAACAAGCTAATCAACCGGTAAAAGATATATAGGGAGTAATGAAATCTAAGTAAACACATCTTTTCTCATTATTGTTTCAACTACATTATTACATTAGTTTATTTTCATTTCTTTTTATTTTATTTTGATTGCATCTTTAGTTATTTGGGTTAGTTGACTAGCAACTAATTCCACCCACTCCTTCAAAATTCGAGATTTTCTTTGCTTTCATAAAATATAAAAAATACAAAAAAGAATCATCCCTCACCTTTAGACCTAGTTTAGTAGGCTTTCTAATCCTAGCAAATACTATTCCTGAGTTGAACGATCAATACCCCGGTACTTGTCACTATATTATACTATAACGATCAGGTACACTGCCTGGCAGAGATTGCAAGCTTCTCAAGATCCCTTGAGAGGTAAAACCTATGTTGCAAGGGCGCAATCCCGCGTATCATGTATTTTAAGGTTCAATTGGTCGATTAACTATTTTTAGTTGATAGATCTGTGGTTATTTCATCTTCTAGAGAAGTTTGGGAGAAAATGCTCAATTTTTGAGAAATTAGGGTTTTTTGAATTTCTTGGTTAATGAGTTAGATTGTTCTTAGTGTGATCTAATTCTTGGTTTTGACACACTCTTAACTAAGTGAATCAAGGGTGTTGTAAGGCTTCTGATGTGCTTATTGGTGGAACGCGTGCTCTATTAGAGCTCTAATGCCCATTTACTGTTATGTCTTTTATTTCATTTTTAGAATTGGTGGATACATTGAGGTTATTTTGTGAGAAGTTTGGATTATTGATTGGTGGATTAATTGTGATTAGGGAGTTGTGATTATTTTACTTGTATTACAAATTGTTTGGTTTTCTAGATATAGATCCTATCAATCTGGAATACTCTTGACCTACTTCCTATGAGAAGCAAGGAACCCTGTTCTGATCTAGATTTGGTTTGTGTTTGGTATCACTTTGTGATTTGGTCTTTTAATCACTATCTGGTTGTTTATTTGTTGTCGTATTTGTTTGTTTTTTTTGTTATCGCTTTAATTATATGCTAATATGGCTTATAATGGTGATGATATTCTGTATCCTTATAATGATCACGATGCTTTTGATGATAATGAAAATGTGACTCAAATTAATAAACTGGTTGCTATTAGTCCATTGTATTTGCATCCAAATGATTCAAGTACTTTAATTGTCGTGTTAATAAAACTTTAAGGAATTTAGAATTATAGTGTTTAGTCTTGTGCTAAGATGATTGCTTTAGAATGTCTAATAATGATGAGGTTTTGGGAAAACAATGGGATAGATGCAATGTAGTAGTTCTTAGCCGGATCTTGAACTCTATCATAAAAAATTATATTTGTTTCAAATCTTTTCAAAAGGGCTTTTGTTGTGTGAAAAGAGTTTTTTTTTTCTTTTTTTTGTTAATTATTATTATTATTATTATTATTATTATTATTATTATTATTATTATTATTCTTTTTGGAAGAGTTGCAAGAAACATATGAAAAAGTTGATGGTTCTGTTGCTTTTAATTTGTATCAAAAGATTATTTCTTTAAGGCAAAATGGATCTTTTATTGCTGATTGTTATAATAAGTTGAATGCTCTTTGGAAACAATTTGATGCATCGGTTTAACTGCCAAGATGTACGTGTCAAGCTATTGAGGATTTCAGAATCAGAAATATCTAATTATGCCATGCTTATGAATTTAGAATCAGAAATATATAATTATGACATGTTTACGAATTCAGAACCAGAATTAAATATATTATGTACCAAAAGCAAGACGAATAAAAGTCGTACCATTTACAACATATTATATATTAATATGTTCATGTTCAGAATTCCAAGTATTATTTCATATAGCTTCGTTTACTCACTAAGTCGCAAGAATATATTTATCGTTCTTAGTTCATGTTTTGCAGGTTTGTAAGATGAGACCAAGCTATGTATTAAATGAGATGTAATGGGTCAAAATGGTGCACCTTGCGGGCTAGGTAACGAGCTTCTCATTCTCATCATTTGTTTGAAAATTTTATGTCAAGTTTGATACTTTTTCTAAATAATTACCCCTTGATTCTATCATAAAATATAATCGATATAATTCGATTTTGTGCAACGAGAATATGATGGAACTCGGTGTAAATGGTATGCTTAAACATTTATTAGGATCTAAAGCTTCAAAATTTTGACATAGTGATGTATCTAGTGATGAAAGGGAAGTCGTCACTAAGGTGTCCATAGACATGAAAAAAAATCCATTATTGATTGTGGCATTTCTTTGAAACAAAAACATTTTTGCCGCTTATAGATACAAAATTTTCATACCACGTAGATAATGTATGGTTAAATTATAAATATGTTTTCACAAGGATTATGTGAATGTCGGATGCTAATTGATAAAAGTTAGCATGCCGAGCAAAGCTAAAAATACACTTATATTTCACCAAAAGCATTGAAGATATTTCATATATGTGTTTTTAACAGCATATTTACCTCAGTGATACTGCAGATGTGCTTGCAGAAGGATTCATAAGGTTCTATAGAATTAGATGGCTGTTTGAGCTCGGCTGAGATAGCCGTGGCGCTACGTGTGCTCCCAGGTGCCCAATAGATGCCAAGGTTGAAGGGTTGTTGGCTATTTCTATGAGCAAACATTGGCATTGTTGACAAGCTACTACTTTGGTGGACTATTTTTGTAAGGAAGGCCATCAAGGAAGAGTGTGTTCCTGTCATATTGAGACTGAATTATAAGTATATATCTTGTCTTGGATTTTAAATGACATATTTACCTTATACAATATCCTTTTAAAAGTTTTATGACCAGTAACAAGCTACTAATATTGTTGACTTCTTCAAACTATAGCAAAAAATATCTATACTACCTATAAAGCAAAAATGGTCAAAGTGAAAAAGTGGAAAAGTGAAAAGTCAAGAAATGTGAAATGTTGAAAAATTTTATTAAAGGAAATTATGAAATGTAATTAATACTCTTATTAAAACAGCTCATTACTTAAAAGTACAATGATTTATACAAATTGTACAACCAATTAAAACAATTAATACAAATCACAAACCGGGTTGACCCGGGACGCTTCAAACCCGACGGGTTGAACCGGTTTAATTTGACCCGTTTTCGACCTAACATAGCAAGCTGACCCGGTTTAAATCGACCAAATTTTCGACCGGAACGGTTCAACCGGTTGAACCACCCGGGTCAAACCGGGTTTCAAAACATTATGTTTAATTCTCAAATCTTCAAACTTTTATTATTTTTCATTTATAACCAATTAATACAAATCACATACCGGGTTGACCCCGGACGCTTCAAACCCGACGGGTTAAACCGGTTTAATTTGACCCATTTTCGAACGAACCTAGCAAGTTGACCCGGTTTAAATCGACCAATTTTTCGACCAGAACGGTTCAACCAGTTGAACCACCCGGGTCGAACCGGGTTTCATAATATTATGTTTAATTCTCAAATCTTCAAACTTTTATTATTTTTCATTTATAACCTATAAACTTTTTTTTAAACTATCTGTCGCTATAAAATTTTGTTGCTATGCACGGGTACTCGTCTAGTACTGTAAAAAAGATGGGTTATATTGGTAAATTTGCCTAACGTAAATAATGATGAAATGCTTCCTTCAACAAAATTTGCCTAACAAAAGAAGGTTTAAGTCAGCACTGTTACAAAGCTCAAACATATATTGCAAAGCCATTGTACGTTGAATCATGAAACAATTGATGAAAAGCAAAACAAAATTCGTTTTCAGTGTATAAAACCAGTGTCACGTTATGTAATTGAGATTCTGGATGCCTTGTGCATAAACATATATCGCAACTAAACATGACGGTTAAAGATAAATTATCAACTATTAATGAAAAAAAACGTAGTATTTAACCAATCTTGCTTCAATTTTACAAATTAACATTTTTTGTCGGAAGTAAAGTTTTAAGCCCCGAATGTACAAGGAGGCATATAATTTGAGGCTCCTAAAGTTTTGTGGCCCTGTGCTTACACGCATCGCACACACTCGTATATACAATTTGTATAGAAGGAAAGAAGGTGTTAAAGTATTGAACCCAATTTTTCTCTACAAACATTGAAGATTAATAAAAAGTTTTATTGAAAATATTACTCACTACTATACATTCAAATTTGGATCCATACCTTGGGAATATTAATATAAATGTGTAAAATATAAATCATAACAACTTTGCTTTTTTGTTCATAAAAATAAATGACTTACTTTCGTTGGAAATTGAAAACAACACGATTAGAATCGGAGTTGAATGCACGGAATAGAAAACATATAAGTTCAAAGAATTGAACTTAAAAGAAGATAATGTGTGAAGAAATGAAAGCGTGTATAAGTGTATAACAGTCGCATGCATGTAACAACTTGGAACGCTAGTGACAAACTGTCGACATGCATGAAATCCTCTAATTCGATCCAATATTTCTAACCATATATACATATATCATATATGGTTAGTCTTATTTTCTCTCATCCAATAAAAAACTGCGAAATTTGAAAGGCTGCTCTAAATTGACCCTTTAGAAGATGATAATACTTATTCCCAAAAATAAAAAAGTGAGTCATGTACTTGACAAAAATATAAGTCGTTATGACGCTAGGTGTAACGTTGCTACACGCTCAAAACTTTATTTTTTATTTTCTGTTTAAAAATACTAATAAAAAATATGCCCATAAACATATATTTTGTACCAAAATGACATAAATCCGAAATGAGTGATTCTAACCAGATAAAGCATGTCTCTGTCGCTTAGACCCTTATCACGAAAATTTGAAATGAGTGATTCTAGATCCTCACTAGCTCTTGGAAGATTATTGGCTTGAGTTAGGTTTGCAGTGGTTTAATCCCTTCTGTCGAGCCTTACTGACCATGACGGACCACTTCACCTAAATATAATTAAATTATTCAGTATTGATTAGTACAAATATGTAGATTCTAAATTCATTGTATGAAATTAACCAAGTAGTTAGTTACTACAACTGGAAGCATCACGTGCTGCGACTGTAAGTATGTCAGCACATGAAACGATCCACGGACATATGTTCTCCACAGCAGATTTAGCTGAATGTATAACTTCATACCCACCGACACCAGTATTGGACCGTGCCGTCCTATCAGTTATGGCGGGGTCGTTTAGTAAAATTGACGCTTCACAACCCTGCAATATTAGTTCAAAAAAAAAAAAAAAGTTTTTTCTTTTTAAACGCTAACATTCTGATGACTTTGTATCTTCCTTTACGCTTATTAATGTGAACATCTTTTACACGTATATCGGTAGATAACTTGACAGTATCAATGTTAAAAGTTACGTATAAATATTAATATGTAAATTACTAGTATCGAACCCGAGACCTCGGGATTGCACACAATACAAACGAGAGTCAAAGATTAATAAATATTAATAGTTAGTTATATTTATTAATAACACAAGTTCGAGGATTAATGATCGTTAGTTATTAAATGTATGGACTAATTATCATTAAAAGGAAACGGAAAGGACTAGATTGTAAATTGGATGACAAGAAGGATCCGGAACACCTTTTGGGTGTGCATGGCCGGTCGACCCAAGCCCAAGGGGGTCGATCCATGCTTTTGGCTTGGTCACCAAGTTACAACTAGTATATAAACAAATCTAGGGATCATTCATTCATATCTTTTGTGCACACACAATACCCTAAATTTGGTTTTCTTCCTCTTGGTTTTCCTTGGCCGATCGAACCTAAACCCTAAGGGTTTTGGATCGAAAATTTTGATTACAAAATTGTTCTTGTGTTTTAATCTTGCAATTAATTTGATTCGGTATTAGTTTGTGTGTACAAGAACGAGGTAATTACTCACTATAGTAATTATCAAGGAATCGATCAATAAAACGGTAAGGGATTGATCATTGATTCATAAACCCTAACCAGGGTTCTTACATTAATTCAAAGATTTGCTTATTTGATTCTTGTTCGGGCTAGAATCACCACGGTACGTTCTTATTATGTTTTAGTTAATATTTACTTGTTATACTTGATCCTAGCTTCCGCAATATGTGTTATTTGATTGTCAAACTCTAACAGTGGCATCACGAGCCATGTATAACATGTAATTGATTACTAAAACGTAATAAAAATTGAATCTTTAATTGTTTTAGATACATGTTTTTTTTTTAGGGTTTTCTTAAATTTTTTTAATAAAAAATATTAAACCCTAACCCTAATTTAAGGGGGGGTCGATTTCCACTTAAAACCCTAATTAGGGTTTGTGGTTTTCTTGATTAAATTGTAATCACATAGAAACCCTAGGTCTTTAACCGGTTATGTGAATGTACTTATGACCTATGTGCTAATTGTTAGGTTTATTCCATGACGAAACATGCATGTTAGTCATGGATCTAGTTTGTTTATTTATTTGTCACATGTTTTAAATAGATCTAAAATTGGGGAAGACTTCATTTAGATATATATATATATATATATATATATATATATATATATATATATATATATATATATATATATATTAAAATCAATTTATATGGTATGTGGTGTGTATATTGATTTTGGCCTACGCAATTGATTCGTCAATGTATGTGACTCTCCTCCATTAAGAGGAGAAGGCCTTAATTGATTACATGCGTTATTATACCTAGAATTGATTTTATTAAGATCTTTTTAACAAGATTTGCATGTGGCTAATTGTTTCACGTTATTATTATTAGTTGTTTATTTTTCTTTTAATTACTTTTTTTTATTGTTTTCTTAATTGTTTGACTTGATGTAAGCAATAAAAAAGGTGATTTTCATAAAAGAAAATAACATGAACTAATAACGGTGAAACAAAAGTGATAAAGTAAGAATCTTGCAAGGTCTTATGTGCCGCTAGTGGTCCGATTCGCACGGTAATCAGCTCCCAGGCGAGACTAGCAAAATTCATACCTTATTACATGATTTTGAGATTGAATCCATAAACTTTTGCTTGATTGATGTTTTGTACAAATATGTTTTTAAAATTAAGTCCTTTAAGACGATATTCATAACCGTGATTTGAAGGCTTAGAAAAGAGCCTTAGAGTCTGCCTTGGTTATCACAATCTTGAATATGTCTTAAACGAATTACTTTTAAAATCATAATTGTAGAAAGTCATCTTAGGGTTTAATTAAACCTCAAGTAAAACTTTGTGTATTAATTTCACGAATTGGTAATAAAAAGATTTTGAAAACTTATGCTATAAAGATGAGTGCATGCATCTTTATACATATTTTGATTTACACATCAAAATTAAATACCCTTATAATTTAAGTTACATGCCATCTATCTATAAGGAACACTTGGAATTTTAATTTAGTAAACGTGAGACCTAGGCTAAATTACTATAACAAGGTAAAATTGTTTTAACGCGTGAGCCATAATTATAATTTTACAGTTTCTAAGGTATACGACTTAATTAAGTTGTGCATGAGACCTAGAACTTAAGGCATGAGATGGGATGAAACATGCTTACAAGGCAAATTGATGAATCAATTTGATGTAATTCCCATAATGATCTAGGAATTGGAAATCTTGTTTGCCAATTATTGTTCGACAGATTACTATCTTTTGTACTTTCACTACTAGCAGATCAACTGATGTGGTGGAACTATGTAAAGTTAGATCCTAGGTTTTCAAGAAAATTTTGGTGGTTATATGAATATAGCTAATGGGTATTTTATTTTCTTGAAGATATTTATTATCGAAAATACTAATGTTTGAACTTTTATCTGTAGATATGGCTCAACCCGATACCCCATCTGTGATTTCTGCTTTCAAGAGTCATCTTGAGAGAGAAAAATTGACTGGAAAGAATTTCAATGATTGGTACCACTCGCTTAGAATTGTCTTGAGGTCGACCGGTAAGATCAAATACTTGACCGATGAATGCCCAGTTGAACTTGCTGCTACTGCAGCAGAAGCAGTTAAGGAAGAATGGAGGGCGACACATGCTAAGTTTAATGAGGTTGCTTGTTTAATGCTCACTAGCATGAGTGCTCAATTGCAAAAGAAGTTTGAGTACTTTTACCCAAAAGATATGCTTGAAGTACTTCAGCAATCTTATGAGAAACCTCCTGCAGTTGAATTGTATGGTGAACTGGACAAGCTACACAACTGCAAGCATGGTGACGGTAAACCAGTTGAAGATTATGTGACTGAGATGAAGGAATCTTTTGATCAGCTTCACAGAATTGGATTTGGTTACCCCGAGAATGTACAAGTGCACTTGATCAACAGGGCCCTTAACAAGGACTTTGCTGGTTTTGTGCAGAATTTCAACATGCACTGCTCGGGGAAGACAGTCTCAGAATTACTCGCACTGCTTGTTGATTATGAGAAAAGTCTACCAGCCAAGGTCAAGGCTCCTACCCCGCAAGTGTTGGCAATTCATGGTGGGAGAATCCAGAAGAAATCGCATGTGAACAAAGGCAAAGAGAAAGGTAACAAAGGCAAGCAGGTCATGGCCTATCAACCTGAACCCAAGATGAAGCAACATCAGCCTAAGCAGAAAAAGGTGAATCCGCCAAACAAGAAGGATCAGGCATGTCACCATTGTCATGAAAAAGGGCCATTGGAAGCGCAATTGTCCTCTCTACATTCATGACTTGCGACTCAAGAAGCAGGGGAATGAAGCTGGTAACCCCAGCTCATCAGGTGCGTTCTTTATGATTGAATTATTCACTCTTACTCCTAAATTGAATTCATGGGTATATGATACGGGATGTGGCATTCATATTTGCAATACCTTGCAGGGGTTTAGAGTTGAGAGAAAGCTGGCCTATGGACAACAATTCTTGCACGTTGGTAACGGAGCGCATGCAGGAGTTGAAGCTATAGGAGTTTATGATTTAGTGTTGCCTTCGGGCTTAGTACTATCTTTAAATAATTGTCATTATGCACCGTCAATTGTTAGAGGTGTAATTTCATTTTCATGTTTGTTGAACCTTAGTTTTAAGCATACTATTTCTAGCAATGGAATTTCAGTTTCTTTAAATGGTGTTTTTTATTTTAATGCTATTGCTGTGAATGGTGTCTTTGAAATTGATATGCATAATAATGATAATGCTTTTGTTAAAAATAATTCAATGTATAGCATCAACAATAAGAGAATCAAGAAAAGTCTGGATTCGTCTTATCTTTGGCATTGTCGACTTGCTCACATTGGCAAAGATCGCATGAAAAAGCTGCAACATGATGAGCTTTTAGAAAAGATCAATGATGAATCATTTGATAAGTGCGAATCTTGCATTTCTGGGAAGATGACTAAGAAACCCTTTAAAAATAGGATTGAAAGGGCTAATGATCTACTTGGTCTTATTCACACAGATGTGCGTGGACCACTTAGACATGTGTCAAGGAGAGGTGCTAGCTACTTCTTAACATTTACGGATGATTACAGCCGTTATGGTTATGTTTATTTACTTAAACATAAACATGAGGTATTTGAAACATTCAAAGTGTTTAAAGCAGAAGTAGAGTTGCAACTAGGAAAGAAGATTAAAGCTCTTCGATCCGATAGAGGTGGTGAATACCTGAGTCAAGAGTTTATAGATTACTTAGCAAAGGAGGGAATTGTCCAGCACCTTACTTCTCCATATACTCCACAACAAAATGGTGTATCTGAAAGAAGGAATCGTACATTGCAAGATATGATACGATCTATGTTTAATCTAACAACTCTTCCTTACTCGTTTTGGGATTATGCCTTAGAATCTGCAGTTCGCATTTTAAATATGGTTCCAACAAAGAAGGTTGATAAGACTCCATATGAGGTATGGACTGGAAAAGCTCCTAACCTGTCTTATCTAAAGGTCTGGGGTTGTGAGGCGTATGTTAAACATGACTCAGCAGACAAACTCCAACAAAGATCTGTAAAGTGCATCTTCGTAGGTTACCCTAAGGAAACTATGGGTTACTACTTTTATTACCCAGCTGAAAACAAAGTTTTTGTTGCAAGGTATGGAGACTTCTTAGAAAAGGAGCTCATATCTCAAGAATTCAGTGGGAGAGTATATGATCTGGAAGACGATCATGAAGATGTAACACCTTCTGAAAACACTAGCCAACTTCCTGAAGAACCTGAAAGTTCAGGTCCTCCACCAGAAGTTGAAGTGGTTCCCGTTCGCAGGTCATCTAGATCTGTGAAGGCACCTCACGTCTATGTCTCAACATGGAGTGTGATGACAACTTGATAGGGGATCTTGATGAACCTACAAGTTATAAAGCTACTATGAATAGTCCTAAAAAGGAAAAATGGCAGGGAGCTATGAATGGGGAAATGCAATCCATGAAAGACAACGAAGTCTGGGAAGAAGTAGACCTACCTCCGGGTGCCAAGCTAGTTGGGAGTAAATGGCTCTTCAAGAAAAAGACTGATATGGATGGCATTGTACACACCTATAAGGCCCGTTTGGTAGCTAAAGGCTATACTCAAACATTTGGTGTTGACTATGAGGAGACCTTTTCCCCTGTAGCTGACATAAGGGCTATTAGGATTCTTATAGCCATAGCCGCTTACTATGACTATGAGATTTGGCAAATGGATGTCAAAACCGCCTTCTTAAATGGTAGCCTAGATGAAGACATCTATATGGCGTAGCCTGAGGGGTTTGTGAATCCAGAATTCCCAGATCGTGTATGCAAGCTTAAAAGATCCATTTATGGATTGAAGCAACACGACAATGGAATAAGAGATTTGATAGTGAAATTAAGAAGTATGGATTCACTCAAAATCTTGATGAGCCATGTGTATATCACAAAGCTAGTGGGAGTAATGTAATTTTCCTTATATTATATGTCGATGACATATTGATCATGGAAATGACATTCTGATTTTGCAAAAGATTAAGGCATATCTTAGAAGTTGTTTTTCTATGAAAGATTTAGGGGAAGCTGCATTTATTCTGGGAATCAAGATATATAGAGATAGATCTCAGCGATTAATTGGATTAAGCCAAAGTGCTTACACCGATAAAATATTGAAGAGATTCAATATGCAAAATTCCAAGAAAGGATATTTGCCGATGCAAGAGCAACATGGCTTGAGCAATAAAGTTTGTGCTTCAACACCTGAAGAGGTGCAACGCATGAAGAGAGTCCCTTTCGCTTCGGCTGTGGGATCTATTATGTATGCGGTGAAAAGCACAAGGCCAGATGTGGCGTTTGCTCAGAATTTAACCAGTCGATATCAGCAGAATCCAGGTGAAAAACACTGGACTGCTGTTAAGAATATTCTTAAGTACCTTAGGGCTACTAAAGAGATGTTCTTGGTTTATGGGGGGTACTCCATCTGCAGAACTTGATGTTACAGGTTACTGCGATGCTTCTTGGAAAGGTGATAAGGATGATACGAAGTCTCAGACGGGTTATGTCTTTGTCATTAATGGAGGAGCTGTTGATTGGAGGAGCAGAAAGCAGAGTGTATTAGCGATGTCTGCTACAGAAAGTGAGTATATAGCTGCTTCAGAAGCTGCAATGGAAGCTGTTTGGATTAGGAAGTTTGTTTCAGGGCTTGGGGTTATGCCTTCGATTCAGCGACCTATAAAAATGTATTGTGACAACTCAGCTGCAATTACATTTGCCAATGAGCCTGGAATCATGAAAGGCACCAGACATTTCCCGATTAAGCACCACTATGTCAGAGAACAAGTTGAGATAGGTGAAATCGAAAGGCTCAAAGTTCACACAGATGAAAACTTAGCTGATCAATTTACAAAGCCTTTACCTGGTACCAAGCTTTACAAGCATGCTGAAGAAATATGACTTAAATTAGCTGATAGTTTCATGCCCATTTGTGATTAGTATTTGGATAAGGGATGTAATGTACAATTATTATTTTAATGAAATAAAGTATTGGTTATGTTTATTTATTCATTGTCTTAATAATATATCCTATATTTGCATGTTTAAGATCCATGAATAATTTATTATTCTAAATGGTCCGTTGTCGATTAATGATATGGGAATATCATTAAACTAAGACAATTTTTGAGTATTGGTTAAGGATATACTTGAAAGTATATTGATGCGTAGTCATACCAATTTCACATGATATTCAATGAATTGAGTATTGGACTTATCCCAATAATATGATTTAAATTTATTGTGAGAATCATATTTAAAGTTATCCTCAGACTTGAGATACCAGATAAGTGTCATGGATGTAGTGCATTTTGTGGAACAATCTACCGCTTACCGTAATTAGAAGTCATAAGGGTTGTTTTCAGAATTGTTACAAAGTCCATGGGTTATTCTTGTAGTCAAGAGAGAATTCGTTCCTTCTGATTTGTTCAGAAGTTTAATACTGCTGGGCCCCTCGTAGGGTTGACAAAATGTTTGCGTGGCCACGCCCAAAGTCTATCTAGAATACGTTCAGATGTTTTGGTAATGTTGTTCAATCATAAAGAGACGAGAAACAGAATTTAATAAAGTAACTCACATCTTTATTAATGTAGTATTAGAAGCGAAAGGATAATAATAATGATGAATCATTAAAGGTTTTCCAGGAAACCTAGCTCGAGTCGAACTGGGGGCATTGGAGTGTTGCAAGACGCCAACCAATGTCATTTTACTATTAATAGATATACGAGTGGGAGCTGTTAAAAGTTACGTATAAATATTAATATGTAAATGACTAGTATCGAACCCGAGACCTCGGGATTGCACACAATACAAACGAGAGTCAAAGATTAATAAATATTAATAGTTAGTTATATTTATTAATAACACAAGTTCGAGGATTAATGATCGTTAGTTATTAAATGTATGGACTAATTATCGTTAAAAGGAAACGGAAAGGACTAGATTGTAAATTGGATGACAAGAAGGATCCGGAACACCTTTTGGGTGTGCATGGCCGGTTGACCCAAGCCCAAGGGGGTCGATCCATGCTTTTGGCTTGGTCACCAAGTTACAACTAGTATATAAACAAATCTAGGGATCATTCATTCATATCTTTTGTGCACACACAATACCCTAAATTTGGTTTTCTTCCTCTTGGTTTTCCTTGGCCGATCGAACCTAAACCCTAAGGGTTTTGGATCGAAATTTTTGATTACAAAATTGTTCTTGTGTTTTAATCTTGCAATTAATTTGATTCGGTATTAGTTTGTGTGTACAAGAACGAGGTAATTACTCACTATAGTAATTATCAAGGAATCGATCAATAAAACGGTAAGGGATTGATCATTGATTCATAAACCCTAACTAGGGTTCTTACTTAAATTCAAAGATTTGCTTATTTGATTCTTGTTCGGGCTAGAATCACCACGGTACGTTCTTATTATGTTTTAGTTAATATTTACTTGTTATACTTGATCCTAGCTTCCGCAATATGTGTTATTTGATTGTCAAACTCTAACAATCAATCCCTTAAAGATGTATGCTTAATGTTGTTACTTATGTGAAGATAAGATATATATTGTTCACTGACAACAATCTTTTCCTATGTGCGTAAGATAAAATGTGTGCAAATTTAACGAACCTAAACAAAGCATTCATGAAAATTCTGGCCAAACAAGATTAATTTACTTTAGACAAAAAATTTAAACTTGTCTTGCTACAATGTGACCAGTTAATCAGTTTTTGTTATGAATTTGTTTCACTTACAGAGTGTCAGTAATCACATCAATACCGGCATTATTGTTCTCTTTATGGTGCTCAGCTCGAAGTTGAGCAATTAACTCGACACTGTCCAAACCAACATTGTCAGCCATAGCTGTTGGGATTGCAAGCAGAGACCGTGAGAAACCATCAATAGCATGAGACCTTTTGC
The DNA here is from genome assembly GCA_030686995.1 of Artemisia argyi. NCBI lineage: Eukaryota > Viridiplantae > Streptophyta > Magnoliopsida > Asterales > Asteraceae > Artemisia > Artemisia argyi. The sequence goes on from CM060702.1 coordinate 213,178,779, forward strand.
GAGGAGTTTTGCGGGCCAACTCATCAACTGCCTTAGCCATTACCATCTCTGGCCATCCCCCACCAAGTAGAACCCTGTTATTGTTTATGGTCTGAGAGAGCACACATAAAACATCATGAGTTCGGGTTGGTGGAAATTACTCCTAGTTAGATCTTCTATTCGCCACTTCTTTTGGTACCAATTGGGTGATGGTAAGTCGGCTTCGGTTTGGTTTGATAGATGGTGCCCCCAAAGTCCGTTAATGAGCTTATTCTCGGTTCTTGATATAATGAGAGAAGGGTTCCACTTATCATATAATGTAGCTGGTTTGGTTCATAATGGTTCATGGGATTGACCTAATGAGTGGTATACTCGGTTTCCAATCCTAAATAATGTGGCAGTTTCGACTCTTGACCCTTCAAAACTTGATGTTCTTGTTTGGCATGGTAATTTAATGGTGACTTTCAATCATTTTCTGTTGGGACTGTTTATGAAGCCATTAGGGCTCGTGACAATGAGGTTATTTGGGCAAGTGTCGTGTGGTTCTCTCATTGCATTCCACGACATGCAATTCATTTGTGGTTAGTAGTTAATAGTAAGTTAAAGACTCAAGATGCATTGAGCCAAAGGGGTGTTGGTGCTTTAATCGACTTAAACCTGTTTCGATGGCCACTTTGTGAGTTGCAACCGGATTCACATAATCACTTGTTTTTCGAATGTATTTTCTCCTCTCATGTGTGGAATAATGTGAAGATGCTTATTGGAATGCAAAATGTTGCTCCTGTGTTGGACGATATTATAGCATGGTTAATTCCAAATTCTAAATCTCGTTTGGTTAAGAGTGTGCTTCCTAAGCTTGTGTTTGCTGCCTTGACTTATTTCATTTGGCAAGAACGAAATCTTCATATATTTCAGAAGTGTAAGAGGTCGAAAGAGCAAGTTCTTGTTCGCTTCAAGAAGTCCCATAATGTGGTCAATCTTATGGAAATATGGAAGATTCCTCAAGTTCTTGTTCGTGATGATGGTGGCTGATCTTGAGTTTTGTTAGGCTTAATCGTGTTGTAATTTTAAGAGGTTAGGTCTTTTGTAACATGACTTGGCATGTCAATCTCATGATAGTTAGTTTGAAGCACAAAGGGTGCGTATGCTGTTAGTAAATGTGGTATGCAACCACATTTCCTGTACTTATTTGTTTTTTGAGTAATATATTTTACCATGGTTAAAAACCCTTTATCCAAAACAATGATCTTGCTTCATCAAGAACATGGAAACTGCAAACAAAAAAATAAAAATAAAAATAATGGTCTCACCATATAAGTATATCCATATTACAAACTTATGGGGTGTTCGGGATTGTTTATATTTTTTGTAAATGGACCCATGGTATGACGAACAAAGGATCACTTGCTTTTTATAACAATCACATTGACAAAATGATGCACATACGACTCCTTGAACGTCTAATGCCTAGTTGCATAGTTATTATCCTGATTCTTCTCCCTAAATAAATTTTGAATATTTTCAATGAATATTTCATATCATACTTTATATTGTAGAAAAGCAACTTCAGATCGATTATATAGTTAAAACTCTTCTTAAAATAACAATCATCATGATGTTAGAGCACAAGGAGTGGTAACATCCTTTAACATTATTTTACCCGCCACATCAACGGCACATCATTTCAACACCAAAAAACACCAGTAATCATAACACCAAATAACACCACCTTTTAGGAGCCATTTTAAAAATAAAAAAACAAATAAATGTAAACGCTGTTGCTATAACATGAGTTAATGTTATAACATGCAAATGGGGAATGATAACTTGGAACCAAGTTAGTGTTATAACATGAGTTACTCTAGCAACGTAAATGAAAACGCCATTGCAACACATGAACGAAGGGAATGGTGCTAACGCCTAAACGGCGTTGTTTTGCTTCCACGTCGGACGATTTTGTTGCCAACTCTGCAATAACGCCGGTTCGGCATTACGATTCCCAGCCCTCTTATACTTTCTTGTAGGTGAGGCGCGATTTTTTTACACAATGTATATCTACAGGACCTCCATTCTTTGTGGGAACCATTGGTACCCAAGAGTTGCAACCTGTTCAATGAATTTATTTGTAAAGATATGCTGTTAGTATAACAACTTAATAACTCAAACGCTAAAAGTATATATCCAAAATACCAAAACTCATAATCAATTCTTATAATTAATCTAAAACGCCGTTATCTCATTAAGAGTAACTGCAACAAATATGATGATGATAAACACCATTTTAAGAAGTGGTGCATACACATTGAATTATTACCAAATTAACGATCAGATTTTATTCTTTCAATTGACTTGAGTCATGCAGCGAGCTTGAATTGATTTTGAAGATAGGAAAATGATTCATATGCCTAATTTGTAAGTCTAATAATTAGCCTAAGCCATTAAATAACACTACTACACAAAAGGTTAGTGAGATCACTTCAAAAAGATCGGTTATAGGAAAAGCCGTTCTTATTAAGTTAAATAGATCACCCATTAGTAAAAAGCCCGTTTTATTTGTGTTTTCACATTAAAAAGATGTTTTAAGCACAAAACCACCAATCTATATATGAAAAGCGGGCTTTTTTCTTTTCAATACTTTCATTTACCCCGCTTTCACACAAAAAGCACATCTACTAATTCCTTTCCCCGCCCCCTCTTTCCATATTAGCTTTTTGCATATTAGCTTTTTGCATTAGCTTTTGCATATTAGCTTATCTGCTTGGCTTATAGCTTTTTCCATATAGCTTATTAGTATCTGTTTTGGCTTAAACTAAGTTTCTGAGTGCTTATTGGTTTAAATATTGTTCAATTGAGCTTTTCTGAGTCTGAAAATCAAGTGGTTAAAGTTTGGTCAACTTTGGGTCAACTCTGCTTATTAATAAGCACTTTTCTATAGGCTGTTTTGAAAGCAAGTAGTACCTACAGTGCTTATTTTTTAAATTTCTAATTTTTCTGAAGTTTAGAATATTATTTTAGAATTTCCCTGAATTTTTCATATTTTTCCAAGTTGATTTGCTATTTTTCTTATTTTATTTTTATTTTTAATCAATTTTTAATATATTTTAATTACCAAAAATTCAAAAAAAAAATCAGAAAAAGCCTAGAAAAATCCAAAAATATTTTAGAATTTTATTTTCATTTATTTTAGATTTTTAGAAATTTATTTTGCATTTTTCTCATTTATTTTGAATTTAATTTGAATTTTTATTACTTTTTAATTAGATTAAATAGTTTTTAATTCCCAGAAATTACATAAAAAGCCAAAAAAAAAAAAAAATAGTTTTTAGTTTTAAAATTACTTTTTAGTTATTTTATAATTTTAAAAATTTAATTTGCTTTTTTCTCACCTTATTTGCATTTTCTTTTAAGTTTTAATTTATTTAATTAGTTTTTTAATTCATAAAAATTAAATAAAAAATCAACCACCACAACAAGTACAACCTTCTCCTGAGCTTGCAAATTATATGAAAACAAACGATGTTAACATACGAGCTATGCAAAATCAAATCAACAACATGAGAGTTGAACTTAAGAAAGAGATCGACACAACCATGACTCGACAAACAAATGAGCTTAAGCAAATGATGAGTAGTTTTCTTCAAATGAATCAACCGTCGACGTCGGGTACTCTTCCAAGCAACACGATCGCAAACCCGAGGGGCAAGATTAAGGCGATCACAACACGTAGTGGTGCTTTATATGAACCCACAGTTCCGACTACCTCTTCTTCTCCTTCCCCTAAGGTAGTGGACCGTGAGACCGAGGTAACAAAGGACCCGGTACCTCCTATTAATAACGGAGATACTGAAAACGTCCAACCTCCGGTTGTCCAAACGTCTAAAGATAAAGAAAAAGTCATTTTTGAAAAGAATGTTTAATACAAATCAAAACTGCCATATCCGTCAAGGTTTAATGATGAAGAGCTCCGTGCAAAATCTAAAAAACAAATGGAAAAGTTTCTTGATATTTTTCAAAAATTGCATTTCGATATCAGTTTCATGGATGCTCTTGTTTACATGCCAAAGTTTGCCTCAACATTTAAAAATCTCATAAGTAATAAAGAGAAATTGCTTGAATTAGCCGAAACGCCGATAAATGCTCAATGCTCCACTATTCTTCTCAAAAAGCTTCCCGAGAAGCTAGGAGATTCAGGAAAGTTTCTCATACCTTGTTCGTTAAAAGATCAAGAGGTTTGCAATGCCCTGGCCGATTCAGGTACAAGCATTAACCGTATGCCCTTGTCAATCTATAAACAACTTGGAATGGGAGAACTTAAACCGACTCGTATGACTTTAGAGCTCGCTAATCGTTCAATTACTCATCCGGTCGGAATTGCTGAAGATGTATTTTTTCAAGTAAATTCATGTACTTTCCCAGCCGACTTTGTTGTTCGTAATTATAAGGCCGATCCGAGAGTTCCTCTTATACTAGGGAGACCATTTTTGCGAACCGCAAAAGCCCTAGTAGATCATTTTGAGGATACTCTGATTTTGCGACATGACGATGATATAATGATTTTTCGTGCCAATGCTTCAAAATCAAAGAACTATACCGTTAAAAGCGTTGATGTTTGTGATTATTCCTTTGATGATTTTGTGAAAACATTCGTCTCCGACTCTTCCCCGTCTTTTCCTCCGAATGAGGAATATGATTCTTTTTGGGAAGAGGTCGATGAATTCCTTAATATGGATACGATTCCTTTTTCTGAGATTGATGAATCTTACTTTGATTCAGAGGGAGATACTCTTTTTCTTGAAAATTTGTTGAACGATGAACCGACAATCACTCCGGATAAAGTTAAGAAGAATATTGAACTTACGTTTGACGATCCTCTAGAGCCCGAGCTCGAGGAATTTTTACCCGACTATGAGAGTTTTTTATTTGATACGACTGAGGAGATTAATGGCAATCCCACTCTTTCTTATCTGATTTATGAAGTTTTTCAATTTGATATCGATCATACGGAAGAGACGAGTAGTGACAGTACCACTTCTCTTGCTCATATCTCTTTCTTCCAGAATACGATTCATTTTGTTTTGATAAGATTGATTGTGAGTTTGAAAAGTTTTCTGGTGAACTTTCTGATCCAGAGTATAAAAATTTCTGTTTTGATCTTAAAAATGATCATGACCCGGGTGGCATTTTTAAAAATGAGAGTTTTGAAAATTTTATCCCATCCCTCCCACCCGGGAAAGTTTTTCAAATGAGCTTTAATGTTGAGATTCATAATTCCATAATTATGAAGTCTCCTTTTTCTGATGAAGAATTATTCATGATTGTAATCATGACGTTCTTTCCATTTACCACATTTGGTGTGATTTCTCTTTGTCACACCCCGTCACGGCGGAAACGCGCGGGTGTAACTTCATGGATATCATCACAACACATGGTGTCTATATAGAGAATAACTACATGCAATAAAAATGACAAAGTATAGACACAAAGTGTCATAACAATACCCGATAGAAAACAACATGATAAACTCCAAACACTTAGATAAACCACTTCCAATGCAACTAAGGTCTCGTCTAATCACCTCCTTCTATCATAGCCTTAGAATGCTCACCTGAAAATGATGCTTAAAATGTCAACATAATGTTGGTGAGATTCATAGGTTTAAGACACACATACACTCTCAAGGCAACCAGTTTACTGTGATCATAAAACATAGCTGGACAAATAAATTACAGTTATCATATAGCTACATGTATTTGCAAGTCAAGAATCACACACAAGGAAACAACACACATAAGGCAACCAATAGGACGGCTCGTGTCCTCCGATCCCACAATGATTACAACAGGACGGCTCGTGTCCTCCGACCTCAATAAACCACAATTAGGTCGCATGCGCGAGCAATATGATAAGCATCCTCCTAATTGGAACTCATAAACTAGTAACGAGTAGGAGTATTACTCTCCAATTGGATACTACCCTCAATTGGACCATACAATATTATCATCACATTATCCAATCCACATAATCTGGTACGAGTAGGAGTATTACTCTCCAATTGGATACTCCCCCCCAATTGGACCACACAAACAAATAATCACACATAGCATGCATACGATAACATTATAAGTCCAAGCTCTTTTGACACACACATAATCACAGTAACTTAAACAATTTAAGACAAGCATCATTCCCATCCCAAGTTTAAAACAAAGTAAAAATATGTGACTATGAACTCACCTTAAACTCCGCAGCTTCCACAAAAACAATTCACAATCTATAACACACAAAAATAATCCACATTACACAAGGTCAAGCTAAAAGCTATAATCCATGTAATACACATATGATGGATGTCTAAGACTCATATGACCCACCATGGATCTCCTAGACACAATACTAACCATTACCATAACCTAACACTCACTAAATCCCTTGCACTCTTAAAATCAGAAAACGCAGAATTTTTTGGTACATTCGCCCACATGAAATCACAACAAATAAAGCTCAACAACTCACACCAAAAATTTACCATGGTCTCTAATAAGCATAAAAGCTAATCCCAGAAGGCCATGGACCAATAACACACACAAGTACTCAAAAGAAAATCAAACTTGTCACCTACTCAAATTCGGATCTGAACGCACACCAAAAAGTTTCAATTAACATAAAATACTTCCACAAGTTTTTATCGTGAATCCTTTTCGTGGTATTCTAATATAACCTAATAATTAACTATTCCAGAAGGCCTAGTCAAATTACCACTTTGACAACCACAAAACACCCTCAAACATTTACCCAAAATCTGTCCCGGTTTGACAGCTTTGACACCTTAACAAAGAAAAATCAAAAGACCAACTTCCCGACCTTGAAATCAATCGTGGCTGGACTTTTTGGAAAGATCTTTCATTAAACTTCAATTTAGACCAAAAATTAGTGACTTAACTCCTCACCATCTGTTAATTACTCTCACATCGTTACAGCACTACTTTTCTGTACAAACCCTAACTCAATAACTAACATTTTTACGCTCAATCCTCTTAGCCAAACATTATAATATAATCATTAATTGATCCCAACATGTTTTATAACATAAATTTACAGAAGTTTACAAACCCTAGATCCATCACACTTAATATTACATGAATTCCAATAATTAATCAATTAATTGAACATAGGTTATAAGAATTTTACCTTGATTCTTGATTATTGCTTGAAAACTATAAAACCCTAATTTTTTTTCTTCTTGTTTCTCCTTGTGGTGGACTTCAAATTGCAGGAAAATAGTTTTGGGAACTTTGATTTTGTATTTATAATTATTTAGTGGATAATTACCTAACTTAAAGTTGTAATTGGGCTACAATTAGGTCTCTTTTTCCCCCCTTTTCCCCCTGGCCGGTCGATCACCTCCCCCACATACATATTTTTATTTTTATTTATTAAATCTATTTATTACACTCAAAACCTCATACTTTGCATATTTTATAAACTCCCAAAACAAAACCTAACGTATTTCGGGATAAACCTTAACTTTTACGACAACCGGAAAACTAATCATTTTCAAAACAAAGTTTCCAAAAATTGATTTTCACATTCTTTTATAAGCATAACACATAAAAACAAACTCCTCATAACCCGCTAACGCTCAAACACTTGAACGAAGACTCGTTACGCAAAAATACAAAAACACCAAAACTACACAAGTCATTTCTACACCACAAAGGTGATCAAAATGAACTTTCCCAAATTCCAAACTTTCCAAATCACAATAAAACCATTTACGCAAAGGAATTTAGTGCTAAAACTCATCTATATCACTTCAAACACCTAAGACAGACCAAACAAATGTCAGCCGAGTCAAGACTATCAATTAAACTGACCTGTCAAAAGCACGGTTGTTACATCATCCCCCACTTAGGGAAATCGCGTCCTGAGATTTCAACTACTCATCTCACCAATAGCATCAGCAAATGAAAATTTATGGATATTTAAGCGGAATAATACCACGCCATAAAATCACAAAGAAAGAACCACAAAAATGTGAACCGACTATACCCGAATTCGCACGATAGAAAAACATTCGATCACTCCAACGATGCACGCAAATAGATACACTCCCCAATCAATAACACAAAAAAAAATCCAAACGACTTCTCACCACACTTCAAAACCTTAACATCTCGATCCATATGTCAACAGGATCCTTGACAAAACGAAGAGTTTGTCAACCTTACTTTCATCTAATGGCACATGCAGACTAGCATCCGCCAAACACTTCTTTCCATTAGATACGTGAAACGTATCATGCACTCTACTTCACTCCTCAGGCAAATTCAACCGATATGTCTCAAATCCAATCCTTTCTGTAAATCTCAAATGGTCCTACGTATCTCGGTGCTAGCTTGCCTTTCTTACCGAAACGCACAACACCCTTCCAAGGAGATACTTTTATCCTCACAATATCACCAACACCAAACTCTAAGGGCTTACAGCAATAATCCGCACAACTCTTTTGGAGATTTCTTGTTGCCTTAAATCTCTCTCTTAAATCTGAAAACCTTATTCGTAGTCTCTCATTCTAGTTTAGGACCAATTAGTTGACTTGTTCCAACCTTTGCCCACATAACAGGTGATGTACACTACCTTCCATACAACTTTTCACATGACACATACTGAATACTAGAATTATAATTGTTGACACAAGAGAACTCAGCTAAGGGTAAATGTATACCCCGCTTCCCCCAAAATCAAACACACCCATGCTCTTAGCTCACCATCTAACGCCTGATTTGTACGCTCACTTAGTTTACTCATAAGAGAATGATAAGTCGCACTCATCTACATATGCGTTCTCAAGACTCCGTAACACGTTTACCACTATCGCGAAGTAAGTATTTCATCATGTTTCTTGCGACACCCCATGGCTTATTACCAACTCACCGAGCGAAAAGTCTCGCCTACTCCTCCATACATCTCTTACAAAGGTAATGATATGTCTTATCTATTCTCGGATGTATCAAATACCTTGCATGATTGTTGTCCTTACGCTTCCTTTCAATAGAACCAATAGATGGTCCCCAAAGTACATTCCTCCATCTTCGTTCCTTTCCATTTACTGGTCTAAACCAAGTAATCATTCTTCTTACATGTTCTCATCCTTGAACCACTCTCTCTAGGCTGTCAACATCATCCCCATAACTCCGAACTGAATTATCATAATCATTGCTCACCAACATCTAAGTTTCGCTCGTTCACTCCCGCTCAGCGCTCTTACCACGATGTCCGCCCTTCCTTGACGGTGGCGAATCAGACAATCGTAGTCACTGAGAAATTCCACACCCAACTTCTCTTCAACATATATTAACCTCTTGTCAAATATATGCAAAAGATTCTTATGATCCGTGTAGATAACACTTCCTGCTCCATACAAATCTCATCTCCAAGTTCTATTTCCCAACTTTAAACCATGTATCACACAGTTCCTCTTATGGATCTTCCACCTCTGCGATGCCTACGCAATCTATAGAAAGATAGAAATGAATCGCCAATAGTACCTGCCATTCCTAAGGACAATCGTCTCTCAGATGGTGTCTTAGGTACTCTTCACCACTTTTATCTTACTAATGTCCACGAACACTCGCTATCGTTGACCACCTTCCTAAAGAACGTACATCTTAAAGCTACACCTCTCACTTGAACAACTTGGCAAACACCCTCTTCTTCTTCGACGAACAAATTGATAATCAAAACGACAAGCTATCCTAAGTAAACAACGCGAACCATGAAACCGGTCGAACTAAAACGTATATTAACGAACTCAAAAAGGGTACGTTTTACCGACTAACGAAGTAACGAACATCAAAATCAAAGCTAGAAAAACACAATGAGAAATTTTCCCCCAATAAAAGTAGACACGGATAAAATGTTCATGAAAACCCATACAAAGAAAATATAAAATACACATACCCATAAAACATCCACATGCGTACCTCAACGAAAGAAACACTCAATGAACTAAATACATAACAAGTTTGGTAAATGAGAACCATAGACAGTTCTTATTCCCGTACTCAACCTTCCCAAAAAACAAATGAACACCGTTTTTTTTACAAGACATATCTTAAACTTATACATTTTTATAAAATATATATAAACCATTTTATGTAAGACATCAACATAACCATTTTTTTTTCACCCTTCATTTTCACCATAAAAATAATGGTTTCTAACAAATGAACTTGAAATACCCAAAACAAGTTTTAAAATACCATAACGACTCCAACACAACCCCTTTACTGGATACGAAAAACACAGAAGAATCACATAATCAAAATAATCATCAAATGAATCTCATACCAGTGAACACTCACGCAAATGCATTGCAAACCAAATGATGAACTTACAGACTCATTCGTACAACGATCAAACCAAAATCATAGAAAAACACCGATACTAACATGTCACAAAACATGTCACGAAATTCAATTGGTGTGTGTAAATGAGGGATTAAATATCCACACCAACTCGTCACGAACCAACAATACTTGAAGAATAGTATAATATTCATCATAGGAATGAATGTATGGAATAACCAAAGAAACGAACCAGTATCCAACAAAACGAATTTGATTACCCAGCACCTATCACGACGTAGAATAGAAAGAATATGGCATCTGTACCATCATGGTACGAATATGAATGCCAACCACAGAATTACGTATACAAACGGAGCGTCTAGCAAACGAATCAACTTAAATACCACAACATAAGTACCCACCGATAATTGAGGTATCAACATATGATAGGTAGGATGGAATCTTACCACCTACACACCCCAACATATAACGACTGCCCAAACGGTTAATAGAATACTTCGCTAACCATACAGCCATCACCAACATGATATCACATACCATCTTCCACAACATATAAAAACAAACATCAATCAATGCAAAAATGGTCACAAGTCCACGTGTGTGATACCCCTATAATTATGTTCGCGACCATAGTTATAAGTCTATTCCACACGCATACTTACTTCCAAAACCACACATCTCAATGATAACGCACATATACCACATAACACCTAATACACCATGCAATCCGTGCTATCATACTTGCAATTCCACTTGTGTCGTGACACAGGTATAATTATGTTGGCCACCATAATTATCTATGCCCCCTTTCATAAGTGTACTCCGTCCTATGACAACACATCATGCAAACAAACATGCAAACAAAAACAAAAGACGTCGCAAACAATCATCTCGCATGGAACAATTCCAACGATCACGTAAACTCTATAATCAAAATTACTTGGATATGGTCGATCCAATATCCAAGAGTAATCACGCTCCAACATGGCTCCAGACGGCAAAAGACAATATACAAATTCCAAAACATAACACAAAACAAAAGACGTCGCATAATGGCTCAACTCCACTCTCGTACTTATCTCCCCACTCAGATCAATTCAACTTGCTACTCGCTGTGGACTCTAGATCCGAATCCACACCATTCCATGCTAACTCCCCTTCATCTTTACTCAACCACCCATTCCTGTTTCCTACATGTTGAGGTAATCGACAACATGCAAAACCATCTCTATTCTTTTCTTCCAATTCCACATGATTCACAAGCGCATACAAATCACGAGGTTTAGACTAAACCACATCTCCTTCCTATGTGAAGTGAGGACACTACCAAGGGTATTTGGTAATGGCTCCATCTCCAGAAGTCATCGTGGTTCCAAATCTCTCCACTTCTTCTCCACCAACGTTTCCCATAAACATCCTCTCCTTGTCCGAACATGAATACATGCTAGCGAGAACTCAGATTCTGTGGTTAGTCCGCTTCATCCTACCACCTCTCTCGCATCTGATAGCGACAACGGTAGTCCAACGATGCATCTTACGCGTGGAAGGCGATATAATAAAGTCGATATATACAATACTACGTATAGGGTATAGAATAGACGTCCGAAACTCAATAAAACATCTCATAAATATAGGAAAATAGACATATAAAATACTATAATTACACATAGATCCTAAATGCAACTATATGAGGGACTCCTCAGTTATAGTCTAGGTTCAACCACCTAATTCTCTATAACTAAGGCTCTGATACCAATTTGTCACACCCCGCCACGGCGGAAACGCGCGGGCGTAACTTCATAGATATCATCACAACACATGGTGTCTATATAGAGTGTAACTACATGCAATAAAAATGGCAAAGTATAGACACAAAGTGTCATAACAATACCCAAAAGAAAACAATATGATAAACTCCAAACACTCAGATAAACCACTTCCAATGCAACTAAGGTCTTGTCTAATCACCTCCTTCTATCATAGCCTTAGAATGCTCACCTGAAAATGATGCTTAAAATGTCAACATAATGTTGGTGAGATTCATAGGTTTAAGACACACATACACTCTCAAGGCAAATAGTTTACTGTGATCATAAAACATAGCTGGACAAATAAATTATAGTTATCATATAGCTACATGTATTTGCAAGTCAAGAATCACACATAAGGCAACAACACACATAAGGCAACCAATAGGACGGCTCGTGTCCTCCGATCCCACAATGATTACAACAGGACGGCTCGTATCCTCCGACCCCAATAAACCACAATTAGGTCGCATGCGTGAGCAACAAGATAAGCATCCTCCTAATTGGAACTCAGAAACTAGTAACGAGTAGGAGTATTACTCTCCAATTGGATACTCCCCCCAATTGGACCACACAGCATTATCATCACATTATCCAATCCACATAATCTAGTACGAGTAGGAGTATTACTCTCCAATTGGATACTCCCCCCCCCCCCCCCCAATTGGACCACACAAGCAAATAATCACACATAGCATGCATACGATAACATTATAAGTCCAAGCTCTTTTGACACACACATAATCACAGTAAATTAAACAATTTAAGACAAGCATCATTCCCATCCCAAGTTTAAAACAAAGTAAAAATATGGGACTATGAACTCACCTTAAACTCCGCAGCTTCCACAAAAACAATTCACAACCTATAGCACACAAAAATAATACACATTACACAAGGTCAAGCTAAAAGCTACAACCCATGTAATACACATATGATGGATGTCTAAGACTCATATGACCCACCATGGATGTAACACCCCACCTTATAGATCACAATATTGTCCGCTTTGCCCGTAGGCTCACGGCTTTGTTTTTGTGGCGCTCATGTGAAGACTTCCTGGCAGGTCACCCAAGCCAGTACTACTCTCACATGAGCACGCTTAACCGTATGGGAGATTAACCGTTAGACCACAAAACGCGTTGTTGTCATTTAAGGCGAATGTTATCATATGTCCTAACATCACTCCAAGTCTCAGTTATGTGACCAGTTCATTCGGTCATGTGACCAATTCATTGGGTCATGTATGATGTGGGATTTGCCTAGGGTGTTACATTCATCCCCCCTTAGGGACTCATCGTCCTCGATGAGGTTTGCCCCACATCTCGAACGGCTTGGAGTGGCTCTGATACCATCTGTAACACCCCGCCTTATAGACCACAATATTGTCCGCTTTGCCCATAGGCTCACGACTTTGCTTTTGTGGCCCTCATGTGAAGACTTCCTGGCAGGTCACCCAAGCCAGTACTACTCTCACATGAGCACGCTTAACCGTATGGGCGATTAACCGTTAGACCACAAAACGCGTTGTTGTCATATAAGGCGAATGTTATCATATGTCTCAACATCACTCCAAGTCTCAGTTATGTGACCAGTTCATTCGGTCTTGTATGATGTGGGATTTGCCTAGGGTGTTACATTCACCCCCCCCCCCCCCCCCCCCGCTTAGGGACTCATTGTCCTCGATGAGGTTTGCCCCACATCTCGAACGGCTTGGAGTGGCTCTGATACCATCTGTAACACCCCGCCTTATAGACCACAATATTGTCCGCTTTGCCCGTAGGCTCACGGCTTTGCTTTTGTGGCCCTCATGTGAAGACTTCCTGGCAGGTCACCCAAGCCAGTTCTACTCTCACATGAGCACGCTTAACCATATGGGCGATTAACCGTTAAACCACAAAACGCGTTGTTGTCATATAAGGCGAATGTTATCATATGTCCCAACATCACTCCAAGTCTCAGTTATGTGACCAGTTCATTCGGTCATGTGACCAATTCATTCGGTCATGTATGATGTGGGATTTGTCTAGGGTGTTACAATGGATCTCCTAGACACCATACTAACCATTACCATAACCTAACACTGACTAAATCCCTTGCACTCTTAAAATCAGAAAACGCAGAATTTTTAGGTACATTCGCCCACATGAAATCACGACAAATAAAGCTCAGCAACTCACACCAAAAATTTACCATGGTCTCTAATAAGCATAAAAGCTAATCCCAGAAGGCCATGGACCAATAACACACACAAGTACTCAAAAGAAAATCAAACTTGTCAACTACTCAAATTCGGATCTGAACGCACACCAAAAATTTCAATTAACATAAAATACTTCCACAAGTTTTTATCGCGAATCCTTTTCGTGGTAGTCTAATATAACCTAATACTTAACTATTACAGAAGGCCTAGTCAAAATACCACTTTGACAACCACAAAACACCCTCAAACCTTTACCCAAAATCTGTCCCGGTTTGACAGCTTGACACCTTAACAAAGAAAAATCAAAAGACCAACTTCCCGACCTTGAAATCAATCGTGGTTGGACTTTTTGGAAAGATCTTTCATTAAACTTCAATTTAGACCAAAAATTCGTGACTTAACTCTTCACCATCTGTTAATTACTCTCACATCTTTACAGCACTACTTTTCTGTCCAAACCCTAACTCAATAACTAACATGTTTTACGCTCAATCCTCTTAACCAAACATTTTTATATAATCATTAATTGATTCCAACATGTTTTATAACATAAATTTTCAGAAGTTTACAAACCCTAGATCCATCATACTTAATATTACATGAATTCCAATAATTAATCAATTAATTGAACATAGGTTATAAGAATTTTACCTTGATTCTTGATTATTGCTTGAAAACTATAAAACCCTAATTTTTTTCTTCTTGTTTCTCCTTGTGGTCGACTTCAAATTGCAGGAAAATAGTTTTGGGAACTTTGATTTTGTATTTATAATTATTTAGTGGATAATTACCTAACTTAGAGTTGTAATTGGGCTACAATTGGGTCTCTTCCCCCCTCCCCCCCCCCCTTTTCCCCCTGGCCGGTCGATCACCTCCTCCCACATACATATTTTTATTTTTATTTATTAAATCTATTTATTACACTCAAAACCTCATACTTTTCATATTTTATAAACTCCCAAAACAAAACCTAACGTATTTCATGATATTCCTTAACTTTTACGATAACCGGAAAAATAATCATTTTCAAAACAAAGTTTCCAAAAATAGGTTTTCACATTCTTTTATAAGCATAACACATAAAAACAAACTCCTCGTAACCCGCTAACGCTCAAACACTTGAACGAAGACTCGTTACTCAAAAACACAAAAACTCCAAAACTACACAAGTTATTTCTATACCACAAAGGTGATCAAAATGAACTTTCCCAAATTTCAAACTTTCCAAATCACAATAAAACCATTTACGCAAAGGAATTTAGTGCTAAAACTCATCTATATCACTTCAAACACCTAAGACAAACCAAACAAACGTCAACCGAGTCAAGACTATCAATCAAACTGACCTGCCAAAACCACGGTTGTTACACTCTTCTCCATCACTCTATCGGGAGTGAGGACACTATTTTTGACCCTGGTATCGTTTCTAATATTTTTCACTGTTTGAATACCAGCGGTTATCTCATCGGGGTGGAACTTTCTCATAATTCATATGTTTATCCAAATATTTTGAATGAAAGCCCGATGGAGATTATTTTCCATTTGCTCTCCCCAAGGGCGACTTAATTCGGGGATCGATTCAAGCTCATGTGACTCGGTAATAAAAAACAAGCGCTTCGTAGGAGGCACCCCATGCTTATCCATTTCATTTTCTTTATTTTTCTATTTCTTAAGTAACGTGACGTAAGGGGGGCGACCCTTTCCAAACTCGTGTTTTCGTGGTTGTTTGTGAATGTTCAGGAATTTCCTCAAAGTTTGAGGACTCTCGTGCTCGTGGTTTGTCGTTCTCTCCACTCGAGTCTCATTCTTCACTACTCTTTCGGAAATTCACCATATCCAAAATCTTATCGACTAACGTTTATCTCTTGGCATACTTAATAAAGGGCCTTAGATATTTCGTAAGACTACCCGTACCCTTAAAACATTGAGGACAATGTTTCACTTTAGTCTGGGGGGGGGGGGGGGTGAATCTTTGATTCAATTTGACCTGTTACCTTTGTCTAAGCTGTTAACTTACGCAACTCCGTTTTTCTACCAAAATTTAAAATTTTTGTCACCTTTTTATTGTAAAAAAAATAATAAAAAAAATGATGATATACGAAGTAATAATAAGATTTGACATCTTGTTTTGACTTTCCTACCGGCGAGAGTAGAAATAAATGTTTCGACTTGACCAGGCGTGTTGAGCCCTAGCTCGTCTCCCTTAACCAATATAATCAAAAGATTATAGCTAAACATCCACGGATCTCATTACTTGGGATTTTAAATTTGCGGAGATCGAGGAATGATAGAGTTTATTTAGAAGTTTCGTGATAAACATGGAGTAGTTGGATCTCTTTAAAGCCCACGAAAGGTACTTGTGGCCTCCTTGTTCTCACAAGATTGCACACCAATAAAAATAGATCTCTAGGATCATTAAGTGTATGGGGTTTGGGCAATACTTAGTTTTTTCTCGTTCCCAACAAAATCTCTGCATATGGGGGTTTGGTACACATAGGGGTACTACCAGTGTTACAGTGAAATAGACTATTGCATCTTGCCGGTTCGCAGCCGATGTTGTGATCTTAGTAAAGGCCGTAGGACTCGGGGTTTGGCATATGATTATGAATATCAATAATAATAATCCAAAGCCAAATAAAAAGGCAGAGGAATCCAAAGCTATAAAAAGCAGCGGATATAAATCCAAGGTCATAATAAAGCTCTTACATCTTGGCGGCTCTTAAACCATTGTTGTAAAAGAAATAAAGGACTAAGGACCAAATATTATTAAAGTGCTTATAATTATGCAAAAATGCCAAGCTTCGACTCTGGGGGTTTCCCTAATAAAAAGCTTCCGTTTCGGGTCTCAAACATGGGATGTCTCGGCTGTAAATAAAAAGGGGCTCCCCACAAATCGTGTTAAATCAGAGACCTTCATGTGGAACCGATTTCTGTATGCAGGGGTTTTCGAGGGAAAGTTTGGAAACTACTTAGCGTTCAAATTTTGTGCTCTTACCGGACTAATAAATATCAAAACGAGAAAATATGAAGCAATTCATTTCTCACAAATTAAAATCTTGAGATACCAAACTTAGGACTTGGGAACAAGCGGTAATTACACAAGTAACTTTTGTGGGTAGTGTTAGCATCTAACTTGTGGATAAACAATGATCTCTATTTTACTCTTAGTTTGGGAGCTTGTGAAAAATCAAGGATGACGATTTTTATCCGTATGGTCTCTTCTCTGTGAGAAGTGTTTCTACTCGTTGACCCTGAAAGTTATCAACAGATAAGAATTGATAATGAAAGTCAAGGCAAACCGTCACCTATATAACAATGAAAAAGTACAAAAATAGTAGTAATAGTTGTTATTCATGAAAATCGGAAAACGGAACGTTTTTTAGAATAAATGATTTTAATATCTCTTTTGAACATCATTGCTACTTTACAACGTCAGTAAAGAGAGGTTTTTTGAAATTATTTATCTCTTAAGCGTGAGGTGATGAAATTGCGTAAGGACTCGACAATACCTTAGTCTGGGGGATTTTGGATGTGTGCTTATTCACACATCCTTTTTAGCTTTAAATAAGATCAAATACACCAAATACTAACCAAATATGCCAAGAGAATGTGTGTTTTTGTATTTGTGTATGTGAAGGTACGAATATGTGAGAAATGAACAAAAACAAATCCAAAACCGACAAAAACGAGCACGAGATTGGAAAAAGGTCAAAAGCCGGAGCCGGGGAAGCAAAATGATCGAAGAAAGCTCATAATTACATAAGAAGTCCTCAGAGATTCACAAAGTTGCATAATTAGTCCTTGGACAAAGCTTGGAAGAAATGACACATTTAGTCCCTGTATTTTCAGACTTTGGCAAAAATGGTCCCTTGAGTAAATTTTGAAGTAAAGTCAAAGTCAATCTTCCAATATTCATAATTTGACGATAAATACCCTTGGAACACAAGTTTGGAGAATTACAGGTTTGGTCCCTATGGTTTGCATAATTACAACCTTGGTCCTTGTTTAAATATTAATCCTAAATTACACCAAACCGGATCCAAAACTATTATAAACCCAAAACCTTAGCCAAGCCCAAAATAATAAAGCCCATCCCCTTATCCTACCCAGTCCACCCATCAACCCGGCCTACCATATACCCAGGGTCAAACGACCCGGTCAAATCTATAATAATAAAACAATCCCCAAACCAATTTTACCCGCCCCCCAATTTCACCCCACGCCCAGAAAATACTGTAGCCCTAGAACCCTAAATTTCACACAAGCAAAATTACCCTGATTGGGTAATAATTACCCAATCATATATGCTTCTAGAAGGTGTCAGTGATGTCAGGACACGCGATCCAATGAGCACGCACACGCAGGATGCATACTCCACTCTCACATGATCCAATGGTGCAAATTAACGCGTAGGATTGAAGCATGAATCAAGGGATGAGATTGAAGGAATGAAAGCACACCTCAAGGGATCGAGAGGCTTCTACTCAAACCCTAGCAGGCTCTCACCTCAACTATATATACCCCCTCCTCCTTCATGTATTAGTGTGTAGGTTCTTAGTATTTTTTAGTTTTCCGTTTTTAAAGTTTTATTGTAATTTTCATTTCAAAGTTTTGTACTCAATTTCATTTTATTAATATAATTCTAGTTTTAATCTCAGCTTATTGTTTTAAATTTCATTTTAGCTTAATCTCTTCAATTACTTATTGTTAGTTTAAATCAATAGTAGTAGTTTATTTAGATTTCTGTTTTATATTTCTATTTTTATTTACATTGAAAAAAAATCCAAAAAACAAATAATAATAAAATAAAATCAGAAAAAATAAAAAAATGTTGTTTCAATTCAAATTTAAGCTTCAAATAAGCTTTGTTCTGTTTATATAAGTTCATATTAGCTTCCATATAGCTGTTTGTGAGCTTATTTAGTCGGTTTCTCTCATTAACACAAAAGTCAAATTAAGTCAACTATGAGCTTATTGGAGTTAGAGACAGCCATTGAGGAGCTTTTGGCCTGTCTAAAAGATAGGCAAGCATAGTGAAACCTCCTCTATTTTGCTGAGGGGGTATTGAGTTTGTAAGTTTCACTTGTTTAAATTCATCTCTGCATAAGTAGCTTATTAATAGTTTAACTCATTTAATACTGCTTATTTCTGGTTGTGGATTGGTGTCTGAGATCTGTGTTGTTGGATTCATAATAGCATAATTGATCATAAGTTGTATCTGAGATTAGTGTTTGGAATTGAATTAAGGTTTTGCTATTGCTTATGGTTGAGACAGTCACAATATAAGGGTGTTTGGATCTGTGTTGTTTGCTGTATTTATTGTGTTTCAGAGGATTTAAGTAACTTAGATACCATACTTAGGTTGAATTCAGGTTAAATCAAGCATAAAATCTGTTGGTTTCTAAATAAAAGTCAAAAACTCAATTTATCTCTCTTATATTAGTACAACAAATAGTTTTATAGGTTGCATACTCTCAACACAGTTGCATTATTTGGAGTTTTAGCTTAATTTAATCATTAATTAGCTTAATATACAACTCTCAATAAGATATTAGCAATCAAATTTCATTAGAGTCAAAGTTTTCATAAAAGTAAAAAGTCAAAATAGCTTCAAACTAGATTTTTGTCAAAATTTTGTGAGAGGCTGTGGGATTAATATCTTGTTGGAATTACTTTTAGTTAGTTTTTTTTGAGGAATTTGGCAGTTAGTGAAACTAAAGCAAAAAGAAGTTTGAGGTTAGGGTATTATTTGCTTATCGGAAAAGCACTTTGCAAGTGCCTGTTTGGCTCATTAGTTACCCTGCACCATTATTGATCAGCAGAGTTCTAGGAATAATTCAGGCAATCAATTGAATAGTTTTGTTAAAACTTTTGGTGGATTTAAGATCTCAGCTGGTTAGTGAGTGTTTTGCCTCATCAAGCTTGTACCCTTGAGCTTATTTGCTCAGGCTTATTTGCTTATCTCTTTGTTTGGTTGGAACATAGTTTTTGTTTTCTCATTAAGGCCTGCAAGTGTGTTTACCTAATCAATAGTTGAGTTTTATTGTGTTTCTGAGTTCATCTGCATCTATTGTAACTTTTTGCATTGAGCTTTTGCATATTAGTTTATCTGCTTGGCTTATAGCTTTTTCCATATAGCTTATTAGTATCTGTTTTTGCCTAAACTAAGTTTCTAAGTGCTTACTGGTTTAAATATTGTTCAATTGAGCTTTTCTGAATCTGAAAATCAAGTGGTTAAAGTTTGGTCAACTTTGGGTCAACTCTGCTTATTAATAAGCACTTTCTATAGGCTGTTTTCAAAGCAAGTAATACCTACAGTGCTTATTTTTCAAATTTCTAATTTTTCCCAAGTTTAGAATATTATTTTAGAATTTCCCTGAATTTTTCATATTTTTCCAAGTTGATTTGCTATTTTTCTTATTTTATTTTTATTTTTAATCAATTTTTAATACATTTTAATTACCAAAAGTTCAAAAAAAATCAGAAAAAGCCTAAAAAAATCCAAAAATATTTTATAAATTTATTTTCATTTATTTTAGATTTTTTGAAATTTATTTTGCATTTTTCCCATTTATTTTGAATTTAATTTGAATTTTTATTACTTTTTAATTAGATTAAATAGTTTTTAATTCCCAAAAATTACATAAAAAGCCAAAACAAATTAGTTTTTAGTTATTTTATAATTTTAAAAATTTAATTTGCATTTTTCTCACCTTATTTGCATTTTCTTTTAGTTTTTAATTAGTTTAATTAGTTTTTTAATTCATAAAAATTAAATAAAAAGTCAAAAAAATATTTTTCTTTTTCTCAAAATTTTCTTTTATCATTTTTAACCCTTTTAAAATCATTTTCAAGTTCGTAGGAGTAGTGTAGCTCAAAATTCACGTTTTATTTCGTACGTTTACGTTTATTTCGTGATTTAGCTTACGTTTTTAATTCTACGTTACGTTTTTGGTTTAATTACTTGAATTACGTGCTTAAGTGATTATTTGTGCTTCATTTACTTATTCATTAGTGTAATCTCATCAAAATCACTTTTTTCCACTTTCACTACACGTTTCACGAATCGGGAATTCGAAATTCCATTCATCCTTCACACGGACTACGACCTCGGGTTATCCGTATTTCTTTGCTGATTTCTTGAGTAATACTTATACTAATATATATATTGATTTTCACATGCCTAATTTGTAAGTCTGATAATTAGCCTAACCCATTAAATAACACTACTACACAAAAGGTTAGTGAGATCACTTCAAAAAGATCGGTTATAGGAAAAGCCGTTCTTATTAAGTTAAATAGATCACCCATTAGTAAAAAGTCCGTTTTATTTGTGTTTTCACATTAAAAAGATGGGTTAAGCACAAAACCACCGATCTATATATGAAAAGCGGGCTTTTATCTTTTCAATATTTTCATTTACCCCGCTTTCACACAAAAAGCACATCTACTAATTCCTTTCCCCGCCCCCTCTTTCCCCCAAAATCAAAACCCTAACTTTTCCCCTCTAATTCCTGCCTCCCCACTATTTGTTTTGTGCATTCGCGACTACATCCACCACATATGTAAACATTGTTCGATCTCAATTGTGTCATGAATTCGAAGTAGCTGTGATTGACTCATATCTAATCTTCAAAAGTCGAGTTTAAGCACCAATCCCCATTAAAGGTCGTTTCCAACTTTACTTTTCTTTAGGTTTAAATTGATTATTGGGTTCGATTTATTGTGAAATTGATTATTTAGTTTTTAACTTTATGAGGTTTAGTGTATCAACACTTTACATTGCATACCAAGTGTTTAATAAAATGTCTAGCAACACTAACAACACTTTACATTGCATATTCTGTTTTGTATAGGATAAATGATATAAATGAAGACAAGGTGCTCGTTGAAATGCTCAAGTGAAAATCAACTCTTCTGGTAGAAGAGGTATACACGCATGTTGCTCTTTGATTAAGGATAGATTTTGAATAAAATAGTATGCATTAGTGTGTTATCAGGATAAGAGTTAAAGTATACTTGTTTAAACATGATCTTAGGTCCGTTTGCTTGAGAATGTACTAGGTGGATGCGAATTGGCTGAATCTCAGTATGCCTGCAAGATCTTTTAGCTACTTTTCAAGGGCTTTATAGTCTAAGAAAGCTTTGTAGCTTATACACATTAGCTGTATTTCTTTTTAATATATATTTCTGAAACTTCTTGTTTGAAATGTCAATGTCTGCAACTATGGCTAGAGTCTCAAGGTTAATGGTACCAATTGTATCTAAACAGGTTGCTTGTGGTATTTTGTGTCAACAACATGATAGATTATGTGGATCGGGAAATGATTGCGAGCAATGGTGTAAGTGTGAGTCCAAGAGTGTGCTCGCACGGTAGTGGAATTCAGTAAGTCTTTATTTTCAAGGAACTAATAGAAATCATTTCCCTGGTTAGGTACGCCTGTTTATATGTGCAGCATTAATCCTTTTAGGCTTATTGGAGTTGGATTATCCGTCTAGACTTTTGCTCTAGCTGGTTGTGGTATTTCAGTTGATTTTTGGTTCATTATAATATGTCGTCTGTGCTTGAGCATGTAAGCCCTTTTACATCGTAATGTTTCCAGAAGTATTTGCTTAGAGTTCTCATAAGTTCCGTTGGTCATCTAGCATTGACCAACCAGAGAAATATATGTTTATAAAATTAAAAATCCGCAGTTGCCATTCTCAGGCTCTACAAGAAGAGTATTTGACATCGTCTTTTATATCTGTGCAGCATGCGAAGTTTGTTAAACCTGCTTTTGATGATTTTGTTCTTCCATAAAAAAAGTATGTTGATGTTATCATACCACGAGTAGGCGATAATCATGTGGCGATAGACTTGATTGTGCAACTGATGAGGCAAAAAATTAGACGTTTTTAGGGGGTCATTTAAGCCCGGATTTGAATTTATTTGATCAAATATTGCCCTAAATCGTTCCTTTTATGATTTTAGGTACTTTTGGAGTGAATTCTGGAAAAGGAAGCATTTTGGATGTTTTTGGAGCATAAAAGTGAAGAAAATGGCAAAGTCTTAATTTTCCTTGCTGGGAACAGTACCTGACGGCGTCAAGTGTCTCCATGTGACGGCGTCAAGAGTAAACAAGAGGTAGAAGTGGTGATGATCCAGAGAAATCGTGACGGCATCAAGCTTGGCCATCATGGTTCATGATGTGATGACCTACAACTAAATTACACATGACGGCGTCAAACTTGGATCTAGGCAATCCGATCTCATTATGGGCGGCGAGTTGACGGCGTCAGATATTCCTTCTTGACGCTGTCACCTTGTAAAATCCATATGTAGTTTTGCAATTTTCATTCATGAGATGTAACTTAAGAGGGAATAACTTTGGGGAAACCCTAGCACGAATTTTACTGTTCTTTCAAGGGTTTTAACCCTTTGAAACCTTTCATGTTCAATTGAGATAAGTATCCTTTCAATTCATTCAATATGTCTATGTGTTGTTTGAATATATCTTACGCTTTTCTTAAATTTAACATGCTAGGCTAAATCTTTTGTGTGTTTGCTTAGATGTAGTGAAACCTAGATGTTGATTATGGGTTGATTGTTTGTTTATAGTTGTTACGGATGAATGATTTTGATGTTAGGCTTAAGAAAACTGGCAGACTTCCACAGGGTAATATGCTTGAATGTCTTAAGAAACATGAACCAATGTGTACTAGGTTATTATGGTTGTATTTAATGCATGAGATAATTCTAATGATCCCATGTTAGAAGCTTCTTGCAGGCTCGACATAGGAGTGAAGTAGGAGCTTATAGAGTTGGGGAAGTTGTTGGGAATTCTGCTAAGTAAGAATTCTGCTGATGGTTACTGCTGAAGGATACTGCTGAAGAGTTGGTTCCTGCTTCAGCAGGAACCAACTCTTCAGCAGTATCCTTCAGCAGTAACCATCAGCAGAATTCTTACTTAGCAGAATTCCCAACAGAAGTACATACGCCACCCCACGAATGGTATTAAGGAATATAACTTGTCATCCACGCAATTGTAACAAACTATCAACCTTTAAAAGATATCTAGGGAGTAATGAAACCTAAGTAAACACAACTCTCGCCATTATTGTTCACACCACATTAGTAATTAGATTTATTTTCATTTCTGTTATTTTACTTTGATTGCATCTTAGTTATTGAGTTAGTTGATTAGCAACTAATTCCGCCCACTCTTCCAAAAACCCGAGATTTTACTTGCTTTTATAAAATATAAAAAATACAAAAAGAATCATCCCTCACTTCTAAACCTAGTTCTTAGGCTTACTAATCCTAGCGACACTATTCCTGAGTTGAACGATCAATCCCCCGGTACTTGTCACTATACTATACTACAACGATCAGGTACACTGCCTGGTGGGGGTTGTAAGCTTCTCGAGATCCCTCGAGAGGTAAATCCTGGTGCGATTCCCACGTATCAAGTTTTTGGCGCCGCAGCCCGAGGAACAGTTATTGTCTAGGTTAGAACTTCTTTTTCTTAGGTCTACTTGCTAGATTCCTTTCTAGTAAGATTTTATTTTTATTTTTAGGTTTTCTTTAGTCTATCTATTTCTTCGTGTCTTTGTTCGTAATCTTTACCATCCGACATCATGGAAGGTGGTAACATCTTTGAACCCATCAACCCACCACAACAAAACCACCCACAAAACCCACCACTAGCAAACCAACCTCTTAGGCCCCGAACCCTAGGAGAGTATTCCCGTCCTAGCCACCAAGGCTATTGAAACACTATTGAGCTCACTCAAGGAGCTAATGTGCCCCCCTTGCGATCCGACACCATCTGGTTGGTGCAAAGCGGATGTGCATTCCATGGACTTCGTTACGAAGATCCTAATCAACATCTCAAGGATTTCCTTAAAATCGTAGAGTCTATAGACCTTGATGTTACAACTAGAGAGTCAACCCGATTACGCCTATTCCAATTCTCTCTACGTGATCAAGCTAGTCAATGGCTTGAACGTCTACCCGCGGGATCCATCACCTCATGGGATGATCTCACCACTCGTTTTCTTGCTCAATTTTTCCCACCGGGGAGAACTACCAAGCTTAGAGATGATATCTTGATGTTCCAACAACGTCAAGGTGAAACTCTATATGAAGCATGGACTCGTTTCAAGGACTTACTCCAAAAAGTCCCTCATCATGGCATAGATCTTTGGCTCTAAGTCCAAATCTTCTATGACCATATCGATCTCTTAAAAAGGCGAACCATTGACCAATTGGTCGGTGGCAAGCTACGTGATCTAAGTGCGGAAGAATCATGGGAACTCATAGAAGATCTTGCTCTCTATGACAACGAAAGTTGGAATGATCCCCGTGATTTGAACAAAATGGTCAAGGCAATATCTTTGCCTTCGACCAATTCTAGCACTCCCGACCGTAGGATCATGGAACTTGAGGACCAAGTCAAGTTTCTCATGAAATCTTACGAAGCTCCTAAGCCTTCAAGCCAAGTAAACAAAATCACTTCTTCATGCGAATTATGTAGTGGTCCCCATGACACTCGTGATTGCGTGGAACTCCCTGGAACAGCTTTTGCGGACTACGCATCCTCGCGTACCGACAAAGCAGGAGACAAGTGGTACACTTTCAAACCCGAGCCAAACCCTTACGGTGATTCCTACAACCCTTCTTGGAAAAATCACTCAACCCAAACAATTCTTCCAATCCGCCAAATCATTACCAACCAAACGGTCCACCCTCCAACCGTACTTTCAACAACAATCCTTCTAATAACTATGATAGTACCAATAATCTTGAAGGATTGATGTCCAAGTTTATGGCATCTCAAGAAGCTCGCATATCCAAGTTTGAAGCCGATTTCAAACAAAAGCAAAGCGAGATGACCACCAAAATTGACACATTGTTGAAAGTTCTCAATGACCGAGAAATGGGAGCACTCCCAAGCGAAACGGTCAAGAACCCGAAACTAAACGTTAATTCCATATCATCGGTTTCGTCACCCACTTCTTGTCCGCAATACTACTCGGTTAAATCAATGAGCACGTGTTTCAAGCAAAACCAAATTCTTCAAAAGGACCAATCGAATGAAACACCCAATATCAAACCGGTCAAAAGCTTAGTTGAAACACCTCCTATACAAGACCTTGATGATGAATTCAAGGAGTTCCACCTTGAACGCCCCGTCATTGATGTCTTAGCCCGTGCTCCCTACTATAGTTCCCTCTTAGAAAAATATGAGAAGTATAAATTGGGTAAATGATACGTGGGAATCGCACCAGGCTTTACCTCTCAAGGGATCTTGAGAAGCTTACAACCCCCACCAGGCAGTGTACCTGATCGTTGTAGTATAGTATAGTGACAAGTACCGGGGGATTGATCGTTCAGCTGGGAATAGTGTCGCTAGGATTAGAAAACCTAAATACTAGTTCTAAAGGTGAGGGATGATTATTTTTGTATTTTTATATTTTTTAGAAAGCAAGTAAAAATCTCGGGTTTGAAGGATTTGGGCGGAATTAGTTACTAGTCAACTAACCCAATACTAAAGATGCAATCAAAATAAAATACCAGAAATGAAAATAAACTAAATTAACTAAGGTTGTGAGCAATAAGTGGAGAAGTTGTGTTTACTTAGATTTCACTACTCCCTAGATATCTTTTACATGTTAATTACTTGTTATAGTTGCGTGGATGACGGATTGTATTCCTTAATACCATTCATGGGGTGGCGCACTTAATTCCCCAATCCTATGAGTGCCTACTTCACTCCTATGTCGAGCCGGCTAAGAAGCTCCTAACATGGGATCATTAGAATTTACTCATGCATTAAATACAACTAATAAAACCTAGTGCACATCAGTTCATGTTTCCTAAGACGTTCAAGCATGTTACCATTTGGAGATCTGCCAGTTTTCTTAAGCCTAACATCGAAATCATTCATCCAATACAACCATAAACAAGTAATCAACACATAATTAACATCTAGGTTTCATTAGATCTAAGCAAACACAAGATAGATCTAGCCTAGCATGATGGAATTAAGACAAGAACAAGATATAGACAACCAACACATAGACATATTGATTGAATTAAAAGAACACTTATCTCAATTACACATGAAAGGGTTCAAGGGCTGAGAACCCTTGAAAAACCTGTAAAATTCGTACTAAGTTCGGCCTTAGGGTTTCTCCAAAACTTCTCTTTTTTTTATGAATGAAAATTAGAAAACTATATATAGGAAATTGAGGCTGACGGCGTCAAGACCAAATTGGTGACGCCGTCATCTCGCCGCCAAAATACTTCTCAGACTGCCTTGATCTACTTTTGACGCCGTCACGTTATAACATTTTCCAGGCCGTCACATATTTTACTCTTGACGCTCTTCCTTGTGACGCCTTCAATTCTGTACTGGGCCGTCATGAAAATTACTCTTGACGCCGTCAGGATTATCTTCTTGACGCCGTCACCTACTGTTCCCAGCAAGAAAAATTAAGTCTTTGGCATTTTCTTCACTTTTATGCTCCAAAAACGTCCGAATTGCTTCCTTTTCCAGATTTCTCTCCCAAAGTACCTAAAATCACAAAAGGAACGATTTAGGGCAATATTTGATCAAATAAATTCAATTCCGGGCTTAAATGACCCCCTAAAAGTGGTTCATTTTTTGCCTCATCAGTAAAAATGGGACCGCCTTTGTTCAAAACAAGTTACCTAAGAAGCTTGATGATCCGGGTATATTTGTTTTGTCTTGTAAGATAGAAAAATCCAAAGCTTTCGAAACACTAGCCGATTTAGGATCAAGCCTCAACTTGATTCCCTTATCCCTTTTCACTACTCTTAAGCTAGGAAAGTTAGAGGAGACGGAGGTACTAATTGGTCTAGCGGATGGGAGTATTGCCCACCCGGTTGGGATGATCAAGGATGTAGTCGTTCACTTAGGGAAGTTAACTATTTTAGCGGATTTTCACGTCCTAGATATGGTTAATGATACTACATGCCCATTGTTAGTAGGAAGGGGATTTTTAGCAACCACTAGCGCCATGATAGATTGTAAGGAGTTTAAGATAGCGGTATGTGAGGGCGATACATGGTTGGTATATGATGTTAAGAAACATAGCTACGATTGTGAGGACGAACCGACACCACATTGGGTAGAGATGAATAGGAGACCATCTAGATATGGACCTTGGATAGAAAGAAACTTTATAAGACCTCAACGCCCATTCTATCTAGAAAAACATTTCATCGATAAAACACATTCGGTGGAACAAATCATAGCTAGAGATGAGGAGCTAGACCCTTTTAAGGCCCCCTAGTCTTTAGGAAAATGATTGAGTTCTTATGTGTAATGCCTATTAACATAGAGATGAACAAGTGGAAAAGAGAGGGGGATAAGTGTAAATGGAGGTGGGACAAGCCACCTAAGGAAGGTGACGGATCATGGCATATGAAGATGATTTTATATGATCCGGATGGAGAAAAGTTTGAAAGGTCATACCGTACTAAGAAAACTGATAGGAAGTTGAAACCCAAGTTTGATCCCAAAGACGTCCTCAATGAGGAACTCACCCATATAACGTAATAGCCCATGACCTTGAGTCTAGATACAAGACTCGTAAAATAAAGAAAAGCGCTTCTTGGGAGGCAACCCATGTTTTGTGTGATTTTTATTTGTTTGATTGTTATTTGTTTCCGTATGCGTGCTTTATTTTTATTGTTGGTAGATCATGTTTCAAAATAAAATTGTGAAATACTTTATTTTGTCGTTTAAATTCGTCCTAACTTCATACAAAGGTATTTCACAAAAGATAAGTGTAAGGGGAAACCCCAAATATGTTTTTAAGAAACGAAATTGATCATGACTCTCCACAATATTAAATGGACATGTGTATTAGTATTTGTTAGCGTCAAATGCTTGTATCGAGTCATAATGATGTTTTGCAGGATTTTCCAGGAAGTAGGACATAAGTTTTTCCAGAAATTTTCTGGAAATTTAACGTAAAGATTTCTGCAGGTCACTTCTGACGGCGTCATGTGTAAAATTATGGAAATTTTTCTAGTTTTGTTTTTCTAACGGAGTCTTGAAGTTTTTGTTAATTCTTTAGTTTTATAAACTCCAGGAAATCTGCAAACATTCATTCCACAAGCATTATATCTTAATTTGTTTTCTAGGACTTGTTAGTATATATAGATTGCCGCCGATTTTATGCGAGGTTGCCTTGTTTGTTTTCTCAGGTTTAACAGGTTATGTATGACAAGAAGATGATTTATTTTTCTGAAAGGGAAGCTTTGATTGTTCATTTGCTTGGAGGAAGATCTAACCTTGTTACCGCACTATCCACACCGAACGAATCAGGGGAGTATTTTGATACGTGGGAATCGCACCAGGATTTACCTCTCAAGGGATCTTGAGAAGCTTACAACCCCCACCAGGCAGTGTACCTGATCGTTGTAGTATAGTATAGTGACAAGTACCGGGGGATTGATCGTTCAGCTGGGAATAGTGTTGCTAGGATTAGAAAACCTAAATACTAGTTCTAAAGGTGAGGGATGATTATTTTTGTATTTTATATTTTTTAGAAAGCAAGTAAAAATCTCGGGTTTGAAGGATTTGGGCGGAATTAGTTGCTAGTCAACTAACCCAATACTAAAGATGCAATCAAAATAAAATACTGGAAATGAAAATAAACTAAATTAACTAAGGTTGTGAGCAATAAGTGGAGAAGTTGTGTTTACTTAGATTTCACTACTCCCTAGATATCTTTTACATGTTAATTACTTGTTATAGTTGCGTGGATGACGGATTGTATTCCTTAATACCATTCATGGGGTGGCGCACTTAATTCCCCAATCCTATGAGTGCCTACTTCACTCCTATGTCGAGCCGGCTAAGAAGCTCCTAACATGGGATCATTAGAATTTACTCATGCATTAAATACAACCAATAAAACCTAGTGCACATCAGTTCATGTTTCCTAAGACGTTCAAGCATGTTACCATTTGGAGATCTGCCAGTTTTCTTAAGCCTAACATCGAAATCATTCATCCAATACAACCATAAACAAGTAATCAACACATAATTAACATCTAGGTTTCATTAGATCTAAGCAAACACAAGATAGATCTAGCCTAGCATGATGGAATTAAGACAAGAACAAGATATAGACAACCAACACATAGACATATTGATTGAATTAAAAGAACACTTATCTCAATTACACATGAAAGGGTTCAAGGGCTGAGAACCCTTGAAAAACCTGTAAAATTCGTACTAAGTTCGGCCTTAGGGTTTCTCCAAAGCTTCTCTTTTTTATGAATGAAAACTAGAAAACTATATATAGGAAATTGACGCTTACGACGTCAAGACCAAATTGGTGACGCCGTCATCTCGCCGCCAAAATACTTCTCGGACTGCCTTGATCTACTTTTGACGCCGTCACGTTATAACATTTTCCAGGCCGTCACATATTTTACTCTTGACGCTCTTCCTTGTGACGCCTTCAATTCTGTACTAGGCCGTCATGAAAATTACTCTTGACGCCGTCAGGATTTTCTTCTTGACGCCGTCACCTACTGTTCCCAGCAAGGAAAATTAAGACTTTGGCGTTTTCTTCACTTTTATGCTCCAAAAACGTCCGAGTTGCTTCCTTTTCCAGATTTCTCTCCCAAAGTACCTAAAATCACAAAAGGAACGATTTAGGGCAATATTTGATCAAATAAATTCAATTCCGGGCTTAAATGACCCCCTAAAAACGGTTCATTTTTCGCCTCATCATATACCCTTACACTTGAGATTTGCTTGTCCTCAAGCAAATGCGCTTTTATTCTAATCAAAATACAAGTTAGGGGTCATTTAACACTAATATAAAAGTAATTACAACAAATAATCGTTCCACTAAAGACCAAAGACAAGCACGGAGGTCATATACTAGCACCTCACAAATAGTGTTTAGATACTCACATCTCTCGGGTGTAATAAAGTATAAATTACAATATGGAAACGGAAGATATCTCTCACTACCTGTCATAGCAAAATAGATTACCAAAGGCTTGGGAAAGGATCAAACCTCCACCACATGGCGTAAGCACCTAGGATAAACTATCAAAGAGGTCTTTTAAAGGGTTATAACGTTAGGTGTAGGGATATGAAATACACAGTTTTGTTGGATAAAGGAAGTTTTTACTAGTGGCGAGCTAACAATATTGGTTAATTACATGTACAATGTGGCGTTGCTAAGCCAAGACTCGACTCAACTTAAGCAAATAAATGAAAAATAACAAAAACATAAAAATGAATATAGAATAAAAAGGGATGGTAGTTCGTATGTTTTTTTCACTTTTTTTTTTTTTTTTTTTTTTTTTTTTTTTTTTTTAACACACTCTTACCCTACGATCCAAAATAATACATCATAGGGAATGAACATTCCCCTTACACTTGAATTTTTACATACTTTACAATGAACTAATCTAATGACTCGAATTAAGAAAATCAAAACACTTGTAGCACTTTTAAGATTAACGCACATATGGGGGTAATATGATGTTCTTCCCCATTACTCCATAAAATAAGTACTTTACCCATGAGTCCCAATCGTCCCAAAATAATATGTACAAGGATATGACTCGACTTAGCAACCATGTAATCAATTAGATAGTTAACTTAGGGTTTAACAAATAACAATAATGCACTAAAGATGAGTGCATACACGGAAGGCTAAGGCGATTTGAGTGTACATTTAAGTGGGGTGTAACAAATTCTTCCTTTAAGTAAAATGCTTAAAGTTAGAAACGAAAAGATAGGCTCGGAGGGGTGTACTAGGGGTTTCATGTACTAAAAATGAGTACAACGCTAAAGGGTGTGGGAAAAATTAGTTGACTTAACTAGCCAAGTAATATGACTTAAATGGTCAGGTAATAATGATACGGGTTTAACACAAGGGTGATCCTAATGCCTCTTATCATGTAGTAAATCCTACTACACGAATGTAGTCTCACTAGCGGTCTCGGGATGCATCACTAACGCAAGTTCTAGAATCTAAATGCTACCGGTACACTCATAAGCACTAATAGTAAATGCTTTTCCTATCAAATCTAAAGGTGAACCTCACATATTTGGGTGGAAAATTTTTCTGAATAGTACGGTTATGTGCTAGTCATACAATCTCCTATCCATGAGACGCTTGCTATGGCTAAAGTTTCACTCCTAAATGTTGTAAAAAACTTTAAATTTGGCGCTAAAATTGCACTAACAAGTATTTCTCATAGTTTTATTACACATCTGCCATTAAACAAAACAAACTCAAGCGAAAGTGTATATGTAAGGTATCATCATTTTACCCTCCCCTTACACTTAGGATGAACATTGTCCCCAATGTTCAAGTAAAAAATGTAAAAGTGAAAAAGTAAAAAGAATGAAATCAAATACTCCCCTGATTCGCTCGGTGTGGATAATAAGGTGGCCAGGTTAAATCTTCCTCCAAGAAAATGAACAATCAAAGCTTTCCTTCCAGAATATAAATCATCTTCTTGTCATACATAACCTGTGAATCCTGAGAAAATAGACAAGACAACCTCGCATAAAATCGGCGGCAACCTACATAAGTTACTAAATCCTAGAAAACAAAATAAGATATAATGCTTGTGGAATGAAGTTTGCAGATTTCCTAGAGATTATAAAACTTAATAATTCACAAAAACCATAAGACTCCGTTAGAAAAACAAAACCGGTAAAATTTCCAGATTTTTACACGTGACGCCGTCAAGAGTTAACTCGTGACGCCGTCAGAAGTGACCTGCAGAAATTCTTATGTTAAGTTTCCGGAAAATTTCTAGAAAAACTTGGTCCTACTTCCTGGAAAATCCTGCAAAACTTCATTATGACTCAATACAAGCATTTGACTCTAACAAATACGAATATACATGTTCATTTAATATTGTGGAGAATCATGATCGGTTTGTTTCTTGAAAACATATTTGGGGTTTCCCCTTACACTTATCTTTTGCAAAAATACTTTTAGGTGGAGTTAAGACTAGGCCAAAACAACAAAGTAAAGTATTTCCACTATTTAATTGAGAAACATGATCTACCAACAATAAAAATAAAGCATGCATACGGAAGCAAATAACAAACAAACAAAATAAAATCACACAAAACATGGGTTGCCTCCCAAGAAGCGCTTTTCTTTATTTACGAGTCTTGTAGCTAGACTCAAGGTCATGGGTTACTACGTGACCTCATCCCTTGAAATGATATACCCCATGTAGTTGTGATCATTACTGTTATGGTGGTAGTGCCTTAACCTATCGATACTTTCAATCACCATTCCACCTACTTCACTTCTCAGGTTAGCCATCCCATCTTGGTTTATGCTCTCAAGTGTGAAAGGCCAATACCACCAAGGACTTGGTTTATCGGGTGGTATTGTTGTCTCCAAGTGTCTCAAGAGTACCAAGTTCCCTTCCTCAAATGGTACATGATTTTCTGCGGGTTGAGTATGTTCGAATTCGACCTGAACCTTATTGCTTTTGCTTCTTTCATATTTAGCCTCCTTATAGCTTTTGATTCTTGCCTCCCATGCAAGAATTTTATTCTGAACACGAATGGGTGTCGTGTCAATGTTGTTTTTGATCTTTCTCCAACTCAAATTCTCATGCCCACTTCGCGGAGTCATGGGGAAGCTAATCTTTCTTTTTCCAGATTTAAGCTCAATTTTCCTACCTTCATACTTAATGACAGCCCTAGCGGTGGCGAGGAATGGTGCCCCAAGGATTATTGGCATGCATCCATCTCCTTTATCATCGATGATCATAAAATCAACGGGGTACATGAACCCTGCGACATTAACTAATACATCTTCTGCGATTCCTAGGGGGTATACGTACGAGTGTCCAGCGAGGGACAACCTAACACGAGTAGGGGCTTGCCTTTTTGACGTTAGTTGGATGTAAATAGTTAGGGGCATAAGATTTACTTCCGATCCTTGGTCGGCGAAAGCACTAAGATATTTCAAATCCCCGATGCTAGTTGGTATCTCAAAGTTCCCATACGCTATCTGCTTAGTAGCCACTTTTTGTACCAATAGTCTCTCGAATACTGATCCCCCAGGTAACGTATCATACTCATCTTTTACCTTTTCCTCTTTCTCAAAACCCTGTTTGGAAGGTTGGTTACGCCCGTCCCCCTTAATCCAATTTGTTATGGTGTTTTCGTTTATATCATGTTTCAGGTAGTGACTCAAGGGTTGGGATTTTGGTGGCTTCTCTAAGGTCTGTTTAGTAGGGGCTTCTTCCTTCTCGTTATCCTTGTGGACAATTGTGATGGAATTAACAAATTGGGTAGTGGGAGTGGCGCTTTCTTTCCTTAGTAGCATTCTTTCGGGGGTCCTTTGGTTGGCATACTCCTCTAATAGACTCATCATCACATTCATTTTCTCCTGCATCTCCTCTTTTTGCTTATAAACTGCTTCCTCGAATCTAGCAAGCCGATCTGAGTGAGTTGCCATATATTCTCTCATCCTAGCTTCAAACTCCGAGCTAAGCTCCTCGGGAGGGGAACAAGGTGGGGCATAGTTTTGAAAAGTCTCGATATTTTCTCTAGAGGGTGACACAGATAATGGTGTTGAAGTTGGTTTCGAGACAGAATTGACAGTAGCCCGTCTAGGACTTAAAGGTCTCCTTTGCCTTTCCTCAAAATAGTCAACTTTTGCCTCGAGTTTGCATAGGAGTTCATCGGGGATTTCGGTGGTTCCTCCAGATGTTGAGACTGCATTGATGGCCGCTTTTATTGTATGATTAAACTCCCACATCTCATGATTATCAGCGGCAAGCTCCTCGATAATTGCCCAAGACTCCTCGGCGTTCTTATCACGCAGTTTACCTCCCGCGGCCCTATCGATTGTGCGCTTAGTGTGATAGTCAACATGGTCGTAGAAAATATGGACTAATAACCAAAAGTTTATACCATGATGAGGGACCTTATGGAGGAGATCCTTAAAACGGGCCCATGCTTCGTAGAAAGTTTCACCCTGATGTTGTTCAAACATCAAAATGTCATTTCTAAGCATTGCAGTCTTCCCCGGTTGGAAGAATTAAGTAAGGAAGCGATTGGTGAGATTATCCCATGTGGTGATGGATCCCGCGGGTAAACGCTCAAGCCATTGACTAGCTTGATCCCGTAGAGAAAATTAGAATAGGCGTAATCGGGTTGTCTCTCTAGTT
Source organism: Artemisia argyi (assembly GCA_030686995.1). Lineage (NCBI taxonomy): Eukaryota > Viridiplantae > Streptophyta > Magnoliopsida > Asterales > Asteraceae > Artemisia > Artemisia argyi. The sequence continues at coordinate 213,214,341 of CM060702.1, forward strand.
TCAACATCTAGGTCTATGGAATCTACGATTTTAAGGAAGTCCTTAAGATGTTGGTTTGGATCTTCGGAACGAAGTCCATGGAATGCACATCCGCTTTGCACCAACCGGATGGTGTCGGATCGCAAGGGGGTCACATTGGCTCCGGTGAGCTCAATGGTGTTTCGGTAGCCTTGGTGGCTAGGTCGGGAATACTCTCCTAAGGTTCGGGGCCTAAGAGGTTCTAGTGGTGGGTTTTGTTGCGGTGGGATGACGGGTTCAAAGATGTTCCCATCGTCCATGATGTCAGGTGGTGAAGAGTTACGAACAAAAACACAAAGAAATAAGATAGACTAAAGAAAACCTAAAAATAAAAATAAAATCTTACTAGAAAGGAATCTAGCAAGTATACCTAATAAAAAAAGATTCTAACCTAGACAATAACTATTCCCCGGGCTGCGGTGCCAAAAACTTGATACGTGGGAATCGCACCAGGCTTTACCTCTCAAGGGATCTTGAGAAGCTTACAACCCCCACCAGGCAGTGTACCTGATCGTTGTAGTATAGTATAGTGACAAGTATCGGGGGATTGATCGTTCAGCTGGGAATAGTTCTGCTAGGATTAGAAAACCTAAATACTAGTTCTAAAGGTGAGGGATGATTATTTTTGTATTTTTATATTTTTTAGAAAGCAAGTAAAAATCTCGGGTTTGAAGGATTTGGGCGGAATTAGTTGCTAGTCAACTAACCCAATACTAAAGATGCAATCAAAATAAAATACTGGAAATGAAAATAAACTAAAATAACTAAGGTTGTGAGCAATAAGTGGAGAAGTTGTGTTTACTTAGATTTCATTACTCCCTAGATATCTTTTACACGTTAATTACTTGTTATAGTTGCGTGGATGACGGATTGTATTCCTTAATACCATTCATGGGGTGGCGCACTTAATTCCCCAATCCTATGAGTGCCTACTTCACTCCTACGTCGAGCCGGCTAAGAAGCTCCTAACATGGGATCATTAGAATTTACTCATGCATTAAATACAACCAATAAAACCTAGTGCACATCAGTTCATGTTTCCTAAGACGTTCAAGCATGTTACCATTTGGAGATCTGCCAGTTTTCTTAAGCCTAACATCGAAATCATTCATCCAATACAACCATAAACAAGTAATCAACACATAATTAACATCTAGGTTTCATTAGATCTAAGCAAACACAAGATAGATCTAGCCTAGCATGATGGAATTAAGACAAGAACAAGATATAGACAACCAACACATAGACATATTGATTGAATTAAAAGAACACTTATCTCAATTACACATGAAAGGGTTCAAGGGCTGAGAACCCTTGAAAAACCTGTAAAATTCGTACTAAGTTCGGCCTTAGGGTTTCTCCAAAACTTCTCTTTTTTATGAATGAAAATTAGAAAACTATATATTGGAAATTGAGGCTGACGGCGTCAAGACCAAATTGATGACGCCGTCATCTAGCCGCCAAAATACTTCTCGGACTGCCTTGATCTACTTTTGGCGCGGTCACGTTATAACATTTTCCAGGCCGTCACATATTTTACTCTTGACGCTCTTCCTTGTGACGCCTTCAATTCTGTACTGGGCCGTCATGAAAATTACTCTTGACACCGTCAGGATTTTCATCTTGACGCCGTCACCTACTGTTCCCAGCAAGGAAAATTAAGACTTTGACGTTTTCTTCACTTTTATGCTCCAAAAACGTCCGAATTGCTTCCTTTTCCAGATTTCTCTCCCAAAGTACCTAAAATCACAAAAGGAACGATTTAGGGCAATATTTGATCAAATAAATTCAATTCTGGGCTTAAATGACCCCCTAAAAACGGTTCATTTTTCGCCTCATCATATTTGCTTTCATTCTTTTACCTATTTCACTTTTACTTTCTTTAATTGAACATTGGGGACAATGTTCATCCTAAGTGTAAGGGGAGGGTAAATGATGATACCTTATAGGATACACTTGCACTTGAGTTTGTTTGTTTGATGGTAGGTGTGTAATAAAACTAAGAGAAATACTTGTTAGTGTAATTTTAGCGCCAAATTTAAATTTTTTTACAACATTTAGGAGTGAAACTTTAGCCTTAGCAAGCGTCTCATGGATAGGAGTTGTATGACTAGTACAAAACCGTACTATTCAGAAAAATTTTCCACCCAAATATGTGAGGTTCGCCTTTAGATTTGATAGGAAAAGCATTTACTATTAGTGCTTATGAGTGTACTGGTAGCATTTAGATTCTAGAACTTGCGTTAGTGATGCATCCCGAGACCGCTAGTGAGACTACATTCGTGTAGTAGGATTTACTACATGATAAGAGGCATTAGGATCATCCTTGTGTTAAACCCGTATCATAATTACTTGACCATTTAAGTCATATTACTTGGCTAGTAAAATCAACTAATTTTTCCCACACCTTAGCGTTGTACTCATTTTTAGTACACGAAACCCCTAGTACACCCCTCCGAGCCTATCTTTTCGTTTCTAACTTTAAGCATCTTACTTAAAGGAAGAATTTGTTACAATCCACTTAAATGTACACCCAAATCGCCTTAGCCTTCCGTATATGCACTCATCTTTAGTGCATTATTGTTATTTGTTTAAACCCTTAGTTAATTATCTAATTGATTACATGGTTGCTAAGTCGAGTCATATCCTTGTACATATTGTTTTGGGACGATTGGGACTCATAGATAAAGTACTTATGTTATGGAGTAATGGGGAAGAGCATCATATTATTACTCCCATATGTGCGTTAATCTTAAAAGTACTCCAAGTGTTTTGATTATCTTGATTCGAGTTATTAGATTAGTTTATTGTAAAGTATGTAAAAATTCAAGTGTAAGGGGAATGTACATTCCCTATGATGTATTATTTTGGATGGTAGGGTAAGAGTGTATGCACACACAAAAAATAAAAAATAAAAAATAAATAAATAAATAAATAAAGGAAAAAGTTAAGAAAAAGTAAAAATAGAAAAAGAAAAGAGAAAAAAATATACGGACTACCATCCCGTTTCATTCTATGTTTATTTTATGTTTTTTTGTTATTTTTCATTTATTAGCTTAAGTCGAGTCCAGTCTTGGCTTAGCAACGCCGTATTGTACATGTAATTAACCAAGATTATTAACTCGCCACCAGTAAAGATTGACTATATCCAACAAAACCATGTATTCTATATCCCTACACCTAACGTTATAACCTTTTAAAAGACCTCTTTGATAGTTTATCCTAGGTGCTTACGCCATGTGGTGGAGATTTGATCCTTTCCCAAGTCTATGGTAATCTATTTTGCTATGACAGGTAGTGAGAGATGTTTTCCATTTCCATATTGTGATATATACTTTATTACACCCGAGAGATGTGAGTATCTAAACACTATTTGTGAGGTGCTAGTGTATGACCTCTGTGCTTGTCTTTGGTCTTTAGTGGAATGATTATTTGTTATAATTACTTTTATATTAGTGTTAAATGACCCCTAACTTGTATTTTGATTAGAATAAAAGTGCATTTGCTTGACGACAAGCAAATCTCAAGTGTAAGGGTATATGATGAGGCGAAAAAATGAGCCATTTTTAGGGGGTCATTTAAACCCGGATTTGAATTTATTTGATCAAATATTGCCCTAAATCGTTCCTTTTATGATTTTAGGTACTTTTGGTTTGAATTCTGGAAAAGGAAGCATTTTTGGATGTTTTTGGAGCATAAAAGTGAAGAAAACGGCAAAGTCTTAATTTTCCTTGCTGGAAACAGTACCTGACGGCGTCAAGTGTCTCCATGTGACGGCGTCAAGAGTAAACAAGAGGTGGAAGTGGTGACGATCCAGAGAAATCGTGATGGTGTCAAGCTTGGCCGTCATGGTTCATGATATGGTGACGGCCTACAACTAAATTACACATGACGGCGTCAAACTTGGATCTAGGCAATCCGATCTCATTATGGGCGGCGAGTTGACGGTGTAAGATATTCCTTCTTGACGCTGTTGCCTTGTAAAATATATATTTAGTTTTGCAATTTTCATTCATGAGATGTAACTTAAGAGGGAATAACTTTGGAGAAACCCTAGCACGAATTTTACTATTCTTTTAAGGGTTTTTACCCTTTAAAACCTTTCATGTTCAATTGAGATAAGTATCATTTCAATTCGTTCAATATGTGTATGTGTTGTTTGAATATATCTTACGCTTGTCTTGAATTTAACATGCTAGGCTAGATCTTTTGTGTGTTTGCTTAGATGTAGTGAAACCTACATGTTGATTATGGGTTGATTGTTTGTTTATAGTTGTTACGGATGAATGATTTCGATGTTAGGCTTAAGAAAACTGGCAGACTTCCATAGGGTAACATGCTTGAACGTCTTAAGAAACATGAACCAATGTGTACTAGGTTATTATGGCTGTATTTAATGCATGAGTGAATTCTAATAATCCCATGTTAGGAGCTTCTTGCAGGCTCGACATAGGAGTGAAGTAGGAGCTTATAGAGTTGGGGAAGTACGTACGCCACCCCACAAATGGTATTAAGGAATATAACCCGTCATCCACGCAATTTTAACAAACTATCAACCTGTAAAAGATATCTAAGGAGTAATGAAACCTAAGTAAACACAACTCTCCCCATTATTGTTCACACCACATTAGTAATTAGATTTATTTTCATTTCTGTTATTTTATTTTGATTGCATGTTAGTTGTTGGGTTAGTTGATTAGCAACTAATTCCGCCTACTCTTCAAAAAACCCGAGATTTTATTTGCTTTTATAAAATATAAAAAATATAAAAAGAATCATCCCTCACCTCTAGACCTAGTTCTTAGGCTTTCTAATCCTAGCGACACTATTCCTGAGTTGAACGATCAATCCCCCGGTACTTTTCACTATATTATACTACAACGATCAGGTACATTGCCTGGTGGGGGTTGTAAGCTTCTCGAGATCCCTCGAGAGGTAAAGCCTGGTGCGATTCCGACGTATCAGCAACATATACACACAAAACTTGGTCAACATGACCTTTGCAAAATATATCCCAACATATATGTGATTCAGTCAACGTTCCAGGTATATTCTGGTTGCTAGTTTCATATCATCAATAGTTTGCATTAATATTTATCCTATTTCCACTAAGGAACCAACTTTGGGTCCATTTGTTTAGGGTAGGTGAGGTTAACTACTGCTCCTTTGACATAAAATGTATTATATGATATAAGAAATGTACATTGATTCAATATCTGTTTTACAGATTCGAGGCATGCACATATTAATTCGAGATAAAGAGATATCAAAGCATGATTTTGTATTTTATTCAGATCGACTAATTCGACTGGTACAACACTCTTTAACCTATATGACATTAATTCTTGGAAATTGATATACAAAAGTCTGGAGTTTTAGTATTTAATGCAACTTGTTATGTGAAATTGGCCCCAGGTTGTGGAGCATGGCCTTGGTCATTTACCGTTTACCGAGATGCAAGTTATCCAGGTACAACGTTATCCTGTGACGTATGGTTTAGCTTTTAAAAATTGTTTGTTCTACATTCAACCGCCTGATGCGCTATGCTCATCCACAGGTTGTGTATGTCATGCTTTTCTTCTTTCTTGACAACTTATTTGTGTGTTTTTTGTCATCTCTTCTGTACGCAATCTTAAAATTCTGCTGTTTATTGTAGGTTAAACTCATTGATCTCTCACCTGGCGAGAAATATTTGGTTACATATAGCAGCAATTTGGTGTCATTATGTTCTTTGTTCGTATATGGTGTTATTTTTTCTTGAGGCAATTTGGTGTCGTATTGTAAGATGATTATTTTGTTGAACACGTATATATTGGAATATTAGTGTATTTTGTGTGATTGAACAGAAATTTGGAAAAAAATTATGGGTTTCAATAAAAAATATATATATTTTTTTTTAAATTTGAAAATTAACTTAATAGATCGGTTCTTTGGTAGCAACTGATCTATTTGTTGTATTAGTTAGATCGGTTCCCAACTGATCTATTTGTGTTCCGCTCAAATAGATCACCCTTACATAGAGTGGTTCATAACCGTTCTTTTTGAGGGTTTTCAACCGATCTTTTTAACGTTTTTTGTAGTAGTGTAAGTGACATGTAGATTCCACTACTTCTCTGTCTCATTACTTACCATTGATCTTGACATGTTTTTCACGATCCTATTTAGGCATAAAATTAAGCATGTGATTTAGGCATGTTTATCATTGCTCTTGAAGATAGTAGGGTGTTGATTTTTGTAATGAAAACTGATTTGATTTATCTGGGGAAAGGATTGGGACGTGAATGAGTCAAATTATATCATTTACACGTATATATTTTTTTCTTTGACGTGGCATTGTTAACTATTTTTTTGGTTTTTGCCACCGTATACCCCTGGGCATGTATTAATGTGTAAATAAAAGGAATGTTTTGTTTCATTTAAGTGAAAATTATATTCTAATATAATAGTTTATCAGTTTATTTAATGTGTATTTAATGATTTTTGGTTAAATTAGAAAGTTTTTGTTTATTAACTACTAGCTTATAGACCCGTTGACACCGTGTTATTTTTTTAAAGAAATAGAGAAAATGAGATGATAAGAAAAATAATAACGTAAACATGTTTCATTTAAAATATGAAACAAAGAATGAGACAATGCGTCCATTATCGGATAAAAAAATTGCTTTTGTTACAACTATACTAAGAAACGTCCAAGCTTGGGGTCTCCAAAATTGATTGTCATGAGCAGCAAAATGAGATGATAAGAAAACTGATAACGTAAACATGTTCCATTTAATATATGAAAGAAAGAATGAGAGAATGCGTCAATTATCCGATAAGCAATTTAGTTTGTTACAATTATACTAACAAACGTCGAAGCGTTGGCAAATCTAAAATTGATTGTCTCGAACATAAAATGATGTGTGTGAGCGCCTATCAATTTAAAACCCAATCCATGCCATGATGATAGACCTTCAAATACTTCTCAATACGTCATAAAAAGCTAATAATGAAATTTTGGAGATTTCTTCGGGTCAAATGCTAAATATGCATTTTCGTAATCAATGGCATCAAAACTCTCCTCGTCACTGTAAAAGGCCACATCAGTCGAATCCTCTTCAACTAAACCAACGCGCGCCTTGGACGGAGCATATTCCTTCTCATCTTTAGCAATTTGAAGCAAACTTTTTTCGTTTGGTACTTTCTTTTTTTCAAACATCCACCGCTCGTACCACTCATTAGCATCCCATTTTCCTAGTTTTTCAAAGTTTAAAACCTTATCTTGTTCGTTACCTATACATAATAGACGATCATGAGATAATAAGAAAAAAACAAACATAAACATGTTCTATTAATATATGAAAGAAATAATGAGGTAACATATGAATTTTTCAACAATCAGTTGAGTTTGTAACAATTAAAATAATAAACATCGATGCCATTGTCGTCTCCAAATTTGACGGTTTTTAATAGCAAATGACGTATGTGAGGCTAATCAATTTAATAGCAAGTGTACATTCCGTGCACACCTAATATTCCATAGAAAATGTAAGTAAAAGTAGGTTGTGATTCATAATCTATTATAATTTAAAATATGGTAAAAAACTTGTGATATGTATATTGTTCATACCTCTTCAACCTTGTTCATGTGTGAAAACAGGACGGGGGGGGTACAAATCAACTTTTGAAAGCGATTGACACTATCTTTTGTTAATTGTCATTGCAAATGAAACTCAAAAAGGAAATTGTTTTCTAACAATCTTAAGCGGTAAACGCTTATAGGACGGAGTAATTCTCAACCTTGGTAGGATAACCTTTTTTCCAAAGTTTTCTCCATTAATGATTAGTGCCTGAAGAGAAGTTCTTGTTAATTTAAGAACTTGGAGTCTTGTCCCATTACATAATCCTATTGGCTTGATCAATATTTGACAACAACATAATCGGGACTCCCACTTTTAAAGCAAGTGTGTGGTTTGAAACACCTGAGAACTTCAATCCATTGATAAATTCTGGAAAGAAAATGGATCAATCTATGCCAACAAATGCTCGTTTAGAGTTAATCATTTAATGATTCATGTTAGAGTAAACCATTTCTTCTCCTGGAAATTTGTCCAACAAATGCTCATTTATGTGGTCCATGACTTCATTCGTGGGATCAAGAATTGCCTTTTCTTGTACACAACGTTTGTGTTTATTTCGCTTAATTACCATCATTATCACAACAAAGTATCTTCAATCCCTTCCTGCTCTTCACTCTGGAGACAACCACATATAGTTGACCATGGGAGAAAACCGGCCTATGGAGAAACAACCCAACTTGCGACCATGTTTGGCCTTTACTTTTATCAATAGTCATTACATCAAAACAAAACTGGAGATTGCCTTAAGAAAGATACCAACATATTATTGAATGCATTAAGAAAGAACATAAATAAATGTCCATCCAATATAATAACATAAAAGTTAATAAGTTGTGAGCAAGAACAAAATATATGTTTTCAATTCAAATGCAAAACATATCATATTCGACCTTTCTTTTTATAAATATTAAATAACGATATAAAAGCTAAGTAATATATGTTTGATGTTCATGATAAGCCAATAACTACTTTGTGATACATATATACAAAGTGTCATGTCATATCTTGAACTTACAGAATAACAGACAATTTTTTGTTTCCAAGTATTCAATGTAACAAAAAATCTCATATGTTTGCCACATACACTACTGAATTGAGAAAGAAACTAAGTTTACAGCAAACATATATTTGATCCAATACTATGTCTTTCTAAGATAAGCTTTACAACACCGCATGAGTATTTAATGGAGGCGGTTATGCAAAGAGGATATTTAATGATCGAAAGTAGATAATTGATTGACAAACATATGTTACTATTTTTCAATAACATGGTCTTTAATCTTTTGGCCCCTTCTTTGATGCCAACATGTAAGTCCTTCATTTTTTAGGTAACTTCAAGTGCAGAAATTTGCAATGGGACTGGTGTTGTCTTTTAAACTAAGGGGAGCCATCACCGTATGCCATATTCTTACAATTCCATCTTCAGAACCAGATGCGTATGATTCACCTCAAGGTGAGAATCTCACGCAAAGGACTGGACCATGGTGACCCTTGTTGCATCCTATAAATATAAATCATCAAAGACTATGTTAAGGGGTCAAAATGAATATGTTCCGTGATAGAATGGGGCAGAACATAGACAGTTTTTTGATGCAAATCCAAACAGTCCAGAAAATGGGAAATGTGAATTATGCATATGAAATAATGAAAAGACTTACTAGTTTGCATCCCAAAATTGACATTGGATCCATCTGCACTCGTAATATAACAGCCATATTTGCTCACTTCATCACTTGTAACAGATTATTTTGTGCAAGTGTATGGACAATTTTGCCACTTCTTACATCCAATAGCATGTAATTGACCATTTTAGAATAAAAAAGTTAATTATCTTGAATTACTCGGGCCAACTCATTACTTTATTTTACATAACATCATCAAGAACTCACTATTGAGAACATATAATATTTATAGATTTTTAAGTTTTTGACTGTGGTGAACACCTGGTTAACGATAGTTATAGATAACACAATATTCATGTGGTTATAATTGTGCATTGAACATATAATATTTATAAATTTTTAAGTTTATGAATGTGGTAAACACCAGGTTAAGGATAGTTATAGATAACACAAAATCCATGTAGTTATAATTGTGCATCAGGTGCTGCCAAAGGCGGATCTATGTGGTCACTTGGTTATGCAGGTGCATTACAACACCAAAAGTTGTTTTTGTCGTACATAGCGACAAAATGTTTTGTAATTTGGGAAGCATATAAAGGTTATAAAATATGAGTATGCTATAGTACGTTTCTTATAAGTAGAGCCGACAATATACACAGGTCGAGTAACCGGACAAAACGGGAAAACACTTTTTGTCCAAATTTGTTAGGATATATTAGATTTATTTAAGTGTGTAAAACATGAATACAAAATCATATAACAATACTCTGAAATTATGAACCAAACTGACTTTGAGCACTTCAAGCATTATTGATACACTTTGGCAGACTTTTTACCCATTTGAACCGGTTCCTTATTAACTAACTATTTTACTTAACCCGTTAAAAATAATACACATATTTAATCAATGTGTGAAAAACATTTGCCTCTTTTTACACTAAATACTTGGTGACGGCTAATTATCTAAGATATTTATTGACAATTCACAGGATTTTCGGAGTAAGCATTTATCAAATTAGGCTAAAAGAAAAGGTACATGTTATGTCTGTTATGTCAGGCACTTTGCAACTAGTACAAAACGGAAAACAGTAACTACAAATTCAACCTATTTTTAGGAACCCAAAATAATTAGTACCTTAATCCATTTGTCATGACCTGCAACCGTGAATATTGATATCACATTCAAACTGCACAGCTACGCACCCCTTGAATCCAATTTGACAAAGTTACATTATTAATTTCAATTCAAAAACAAAATGTAATAAGTCACAACATATTAACTGTGCAAATAGTTTGGTTATTAGAAGTATGCGGATCATGTCATGAAAATCCTAAGAATTTAGCAACATCAACCTGTAATATACCAAACATGTGTGATTATTATCTTGATAAACGATTTAAAGTCAAACATATTAAACATCATTAATAAGAACTGGTTCTCATAATGACCTATGTATGTCCAAGAAAATCAGTTTATCTTGCATAATTCTTAAATAATTCTAATAAGTAACAACTTAAATAATTCTAATAAGCAATCCCAAATAGCCTCTGATCAGGTTTCAATAGGTAATTCTTGAAAGCCACTATAAGCAGTTTAAATAAGTAACTTTAAACAGCCTTTATAATGGCGTTTAAACAACCCTTAAAAATAGTCTCATATATAGGTTTCATTTGGCATTTTAATATCTTTTTAAGCTGCTATTTATTAGAGAATGTAGATGGACCCATGGTGTTTTTGAACATGTTGTTTGCTGTGATAAAATGGCGTTTGGACATGCTGGTTGATGTCGTAAAAGGGTATTTGACATGCTTTTTGCTGTCATAAAAGGGGTCTTGAGCCCAGCACCTAAAGCCCAACTCGTTCTGAACCCGTTAAAAAAACATTATGTCCCATATCTTATCCCTATATCTTACGACAACATGCGATTAACCAAACCCGTTTTGACTTGTGTGTACCAAAATTACATATAACTTCTAATTTCTGTGTACATGCATCATTGCTAATAAATATGGATCTAAAGGGAAGATGAGTAACGTACTCGCTTAAGTACATCCCACAAACAACCGTTTTTGACCCATACTCAACCCATCTAGTTTTTTGCCTAAAAAAAATGAATCTTCAGCATACCTACAACATTCCAAAATAATATGGGAACATTGAAAGTAGGTTATCGGACTTGCATTCCATCTCTACCACATACCTCCTCTTCTTGGTTTTTTATCCTGTACACAACATTACAATACATTACCATGCACGTAAAAATTAGAAATTAAGGAAGTGTAAACAAAAAGACAGTTGTATGTACCTCGGCTTTAGCTTTGCAATGTTGCCTCTCAAGACCGTTATTCATTTTCTCCCGCTCTTTCATGAGATTATCATATTTCCTACAATGTTTCACAATTTTTTATGCACTGCGGTCAATTTATATACCATACGAAATAAGATCAAGATGCTTTATTCTTGAAGTGTATAAGGATGTTTAGAGTTTTAAACTAAACCGCACATGTGTTATAGGCATGCATAAAACTGAAATTGCATTAAAAAACATATACCTGGTGTTTAATATAAACCTGGACAACAACTTCAAAGTTAAGATCTTGGGTCTCCCTGAACATCTTGTTACTGCATTAAGATCAAATTACAAAAAGTATAAGAAATAGAGGAAAGCATCAAAGCTACACTAAAAGCTGGTAATAAAACAAAATTGTCATTAAGAAATATACGGATAAAAAATCAGATAAGTTTATCAATGACAATGATCAACAAACAAAAAGTTATACACACAGCAAAATAGAATCATAACAAATTACATTGCTTAAAA